>CM070520.1:39750223-40038453 GCA_036346375.1 Guadua angustifolia
ATTGCACATGACATGACTGACATGAAACACAAACAAAGGAGGACAGGTCGATTGGAGTACTGACCAGTTGGATTTCATCTCCAGTGGCATATTTAGTGCTGCATCCTTTCAACAACTTCTCAAGAGCTGAAATTCAGCAAAACAGTGCAAACTGACATGGATTACTACGAATTGAAGCTATCATAATTTCTTAAAAGATTGCAGATTAGCAGAAACCGTATTGTTTGATATGTTGTTGGGGGGCAGGGGGATACAATTTATACCTTTTCATTTTTCTTATTTTTATTGAGGTTTTAGCATAATCAACAAGAATGATGGGAGTATAACCTGTGAAGCCCCGATTGATGTGATGTTGGATCCACTTAGTTGTCTCCTGTGAGTCGAACATCTCCTCAATAGAATTCTGCAAATGAGGGTCAGAAAAAATTTCTTTTATTCTTTTAATAATGATGGAATAAACTATACATATAGCTGGTGCAAATAGGGAAGAAAAAAAACAGGGCTATTGCTGTGCCTGTGTAGTGTGAAAAAACTCACACGGACAGAATCGTTCTGAAATGGTTGAATGCTTGAGCCGACTATGCTTGCAACCTGCAACCAGAAAAGGTTATATCGATTTCATTCAGATAAACAAGATGTATAGACACTAGCAAACTATACATCATACTTTCTTCGTTGCTCATCAGCAATGTGAAGTGCTTAAGTGTCTTCAGGTAAACATTCATTTAAATTAGGATTCTGGTACATTTAGCTGAAACTATTACACATCTCATGGTCATGTATTTTTCTGGATGGCATTAATCAATAAGGTACCTGCATATTTAGTGCCTTCTTTACTGGGTCTTGTGGTAACAGAGGATGCCGAGGGTACTTGTCTTCAAGGTACTACGCCCACAAGAAATGAAGAAGAAAGTTTATGATAGCAGTTATGACATTCAAACCATGAAAGTAACGAGAAGTAACAATCAGATCAACAAGATTCCACACGTCTCACCAGCAAGATTGCAAAGGAATCTGCGATAACCACGTCGCCATCGACCAATGCTGGGACATACATGATTGGATTTAACTTCTCAAATTCTGCAGCCAAAACACGTTTCGTTGAACATCCATACCCCAAATACATACATTTCGATGAATCTTGTGTTTCAGCCATGAAGCATTGCGACTTGCGAGCTATATGATATTTAAATCAGTTTTTTTCATCGATGATGAACGCGTGTATATGGAAGTTATGTACCTGGGTCTGACTGCTCATTTGCGAGAACATTCACCGGTTTATACTCGTACTCCAACCCTTGTGCATCAAACAAATTGTGTCTTTCTTATGTTCAGTTCTGAAGCAAAAGACTATCATCACTCATGTACAGGTCTATGAAAAGTCAACGACGATACCTTTGAAGTTGAGGGCTATGCGGACGCGCTGCGAGCACGAGCTGAGCCAGAAGGAGTAGAGCTTCAGCTGCGGCCCCGCCGGCGCCGGCGCCGTCCTGACCACCACTCCGGTGACCTCCTCAGTGAGATCAAAGAAGAGGCGGCCATGGTCAGTTGCTAAGTTGCTATAAGCAATCAACTGCGCACTTAGCAGAGAGGTGGGAGGGAGCTAGCTGCAGTACCTCGGGTGAACCTGATGCCATGGCCGGAGGCGATCTGTGGCGTTGTCGAGGTCAATACCTAGGAGTTCTTCTTTGAGTAAGACGTAGTCCTCCGAGCTGGAGTGAGAGAGTACTAGTTGAAGTATATTCCTACGTGGATCCGGACAAAGAAAAAAAATTCCTTCTATACGACTCCAAAGCTTAGCAATTAACGGAATGCCACCTCAAATATTTTTGTTCAGAAAATATCACTCTAAATATGTTTGGTTTCACGCATGCTCACTCATATTTTAATCATACTAGCCATGTGCCCGTACGTTGCAACGGAAACTCAATTTGCAATAAAAAAATTTATTTACAAAGAGCACAAACCTTATCTGAATAATAATGTTCACTCTGAATGTGTAATGGTTAAATGTTTAAATCAATTCAACGAAGCATACAAATGCGAAGCACCTGTTTACAAACTCGAGCTTAAAATTATTTTTTATTTCACAAACTTAAATAATAACATCACAACATTTGGGATTGTATAATTGTAACGCCGTAATTCGAGATCGATCGGTCGACCGAGAGAGGCATCACCTGTTGCCCCATGGGCGCAAAGGCATTTAAGAGGCAGACATCATCCGTATGTGGTTGCCACCATCAGCGACGTGCGTGGCTCATACGCCTTGTTCCGGTCATACTATAGCCCCATCTCATGAACCAGCTCCACCACCTCCTTGCCTCCCCCTGCAAGCGCCTCCCTCAACCTATTGACATCATCCACTGCGGCGAGGTCCAACAGTGCCGCCACCTTATCTCGTCGCCCACCACCGGCGACCTATCCATGCGCCGCATCGATGAGATCAGGAAGGTCGTCCATTACCTCCACTCAACAGATAAGCTCAACACATCCGCAAGAAGAGGCAAGAAGCAGTGGGGTTATATAGATTCAGCAACCGAGAAGATATCTATGGAATCTAGATTAAGAAATCATCGAATAAGGAAGACAACAAAAGAGAAAGAGGCGAGAAGAGACTCAACTCTATAAATCGGAGCTTTGCTTCCTTCGAAAGGGAATCAATCAATCCAATCCGAAAAGCACCGAGAGCAATCGCCACCGACTCAAATGCCAAATAAATGGGAGAAAGGAAAACAATAAATAACTCATGCATATTGATTTACCTTTCACGACGGGATGATCCAATCCAATCTACCAGGGTGGCCACTGCTCGCTTTCCACTCAGCCACGCGAGTGCGTACACATGTCGGGGTGAGGGTGGAGAACGGACGTACCACCACCAACTCCTAATTAGAATTAGTAGAGATTAAATCATTTTCAAATCAAATAAATTTCCAAATATGCTAGGCCAGGCAAAGGATAAAGGGTTGGGCCAAGGCGGTGGAATAGGAGTGGGCCCAAGGGAATGTGGCCGACACGAATTAGATAAATTAAAAAGGTTTTCTGATTTTAAATAATGCTAGAAAATCGAAAAGGCTGAAATAAATAGCAAATAAATGCAAAAAAATTAGAAAATTCTCAAAAATGTTAGCAAACAAAATGCTTCCTCTCCCCGGGGGTTGACCTCTGCCTTCCCTCCTCGCCACACTCCTCTCTCCACCACACTCTCCGCTCGTGCCTTCTCCACTTCAATCCTCGCCAAAAGCCCCTCGAATTTTAGCCCTCTCCCCTCGCTAAGCTTGTACGCAGGAACTAAACCTGCGGAATCCAGAACCACTCTTCTTCTCCCCTGCCATTCTTGCAAGAACCATCAGTGTTTCTACCCAAGAACCAGACTTTGTCAAGTCCAAGATCTCCCCTTTGATTCTTTCCACCTGATGCGATCGATTCACTCCGCAATCCGGAGTATTCAAGAGCCTCGTCGATAAGAAAGGGTTGGGACTCCAACTGGCGAGCCATGAGGGGATAGGGTGTCAGGAGTTGAGTTGATTCAGTCAGTATTTCAATTCGGAAGTTGAGTCTTCAGAAAACATGGGCGGTCAAGATTTACAAAAGTCTTTGAGTAAGTGGCATCCAATGGCTGAGAAGATATCAAAGAACCTTATGAAGATCCAAGGGATCAGAAGTGAAGATGAAGTTAGCGTGGGATCTAACGGCTGTGGATGGTTTTGTTGTTTACTGTTACCACATTAGCTTTACTGATTACTAAAATTTACTGTTTCGGTAATTGTTTTGTCGGAGTCTGCAGTATATAAGCAGCTCTTTCTTGCTTTAGAAGGCATGAGACATTTGATGCTTTATTCTGTTATGCTTTACTTTTCAATAGCAATACATCTACTTCCTTAGCGATACACTTCTATTCTTCTTTCTTGCGATTTTCTTTCCAGTTCAAAGTTCTGTTTACTTTGTTGTTTTCGGATTTATACTGTTTCCTGACATTTGGTATCAGAGCTGTTCAATTCTTGGCCTATACTCTGATCTGGAAGCAAGGTTTAGGAACGTGTTTCCTTGTAAAATTCCTGAGTGATACTTGGATTTCATTTTTTGAGTGTATTGTTTGATCTGAAGAGTAAGGGCATATTTGGTTTGGGAGAACTTTGTGTTTCCCTGTAAAATCCCTAATCTGTGAAGGAAGATCTGGACTATCGAAATGCCTAAAGGAGGAAAAATACCTGAGGATGATGCTAGACTTGTTGCTGTTGGCGATCTGGAAGAAATGAAAAAAGATATGGCATTCTTGCAACAACAGATGGCTGAAAGTTCAATTTCTGTGCAAGAACAGATGGATCAATTCCAAAGGCAGTTAATGGGGAACACAACCAAGATTGATCGGGTTGTGGATATGCTGAAAGTATTGATGGAAAAAATGGTAGTAGTGAAGTCACCAGCAATATGGCTAATATGGAGGGTGAAAAAGAGCAGTCTAGCAGAGCTGCGGCAAGACAAGACATTCCTTTGCTCCACACACATCTATGGGTAACATTCATTTAGACATACCTCCGATTCCTTTCAGTATTAATCATTCCAATACTCACTATTCAGCAATGCCACAAGCACCTATCACGGGTAATGATAACTTTGTTGGGGGGACATTTGGAGTAAGTGTATTTCCAACCCTAATGGTTACTGTTTCCTTTGCGCCACAATTTACAACATCCAATCCACCCCATGTGCCAAATTACAGAACTGCATATAGTTATTCAGGCCAACCTCCTGGGTTTGCTCCTTATGCTAGACATGATCCTCTTCTGAATTATCGTAGGCCAAGAGCACCAGAATGGGTAACACCTCACAATGATGATAGAAACTTATATAATAGCAATTTCAGCAAAGGGCCTAAGGTGGAATTTTCTAAATTTGATGGTGAGAACCCGGATGCTTGGATAAGAAAAGCAAAAAAATGCTTTGAGTTAGGAAGAACGCTCAAGAGCAGAAGGTGGCAATTGCTGAGGTTTATTTGACTGGCAGGGCTGATCAATGGATAAGTAGTAACAAGATTGATACTAGATCATTGAGCTGGGCACAATTTTGCAGTATGATATATCAGAGATTTGCTGCGGAAACTAGAATTGAGGTAACTGAAAGTTTTAGAGAGCTCATACAAACTGGAAATGTTGAAGACTACATTGATCAGTTTGAAAAACTTATGAACTTGGTTAAAAGAACAAATCCTAATCTGAATGAAAGCTATTTCCTGGATTATTTCATATCATGGTTGAAAAGTTACATTAAAATACCACTTAAGTCCCTGCAGCCCAGAATCTTAGTAGTAGCGTATGTGCATGCAAGAAATTATGAAGGTAGTAGCTCTTACAAGAGGAATGTAGTGTGGACTTCTGGAATTAATCAAAAAGGAGGATTGATTGGAAGTACTAGCGCTAAAACCAGTAGTGCTGGAGTTAAGAAGGAAAACAAAGACAAAACAATTCCTGTTAACAGTAATAGTAAATGGACTGGTGGTAAGTGCTTTAAGTGCCAGGAACCATGGATACCAGGCCATAACAAAGTGTGTAGATTCCAGAAGCAAGTTCACTTAATTACATTGGAAGATGAGGATGAATGTGGTGAACCACAAGATGTTGAGTATACAACACCTCCAGAAAGTCCAGGCCATAAGGAAGCAACGGAGGAGGTTGTGCAAATATCAAACCATGCAATGTCGGGTACTGGTTACAGAGATTAGTACTTTTACCTTGAAGTTAAATATGGGAAAGGTAAGTGCTATTGCTCTGGTTGATACTGGTAGCACCTCTACTTTCATAACACCAATTCTGGCTATAAAAGAAAATTGCTTCGTAAAAAATGTAACCCCTGTATCAGTAACTATGGCTGATGGCACAAGGCTATGTTGTGATTCCGAATGCTTTGGTTGTGTATATTCCATTCAAGGGGAGCAGTTCTCATCTGATTTCAAGGTGTTACAACTTAAAGGGTATGATGTTATTCTGGGTGTCGACTGGATTAAGCAGCATAGTCCTGTTAGTTTGAATCTCAAAACCCGAGAGTTTTGTATCTGCAAAGATGGATTGAAAGAAGTTAAATTCAGGGATGAAACTTTACCTCGGGTAGATTGTGTAATCAATGAGCAGAAGCTAAACAAATTAATGGGTAAAGGAGTTGTGGGAGCATTACTATATGCCAAAATCCTCATGGAAAGTGGATGAAGAAGTATTCTCGGCTAAAATTGAAGAGGTATTGAAATCATTTGCAGATATTTTTGAAGAACCGAAAGAGTTACCTCCTGTCAGATCCTGTGATCATAATATACCATTAAAACCTGACTCTAAGCCTGTCAATATAAGACCCTATAGGCTTCCACACCATAAGAAAGATATCATGGAGGAATTGATTGAAGGGTTATTGCAAAATCAGGTGATAAGACCCAGTGTCAGTCCATACTCCTCACCTGCGATACTAGTTAAAAAAGATGGATCATGGCGACTATGTATAGATTACAGGCAATTGAATGCAAACACAGTCAAGAATAAGTATCCAATCCCAGTTATTGAAGATTTATTGGATGAGTTACACGGTGCAAACTATTTTTCGAAGATCGATTTGAGGTCGGGATACCATCAAATTCGTATGAGCCCAGCTGATATTTACAAAACTACCTTTAGTACTCACATGGGGCATTATGAATATATTGTGATGCCATTTGGGTTGACTAATGCCCCAGCTACTTTTTAGGCCCTAATGAACCAGATTTTAGCTAAATTTTTGAGGAAGTTTGTGCTTGTCTTCTTCGATGACATTTTAATATATAGCCCAACTCTTTCGGTACACAAAACTCATTTAATCCAAGTGCTGGAAATATTGAGGAGTAACAAGCTTTATGCAAAAAGAAGCAAGTGTACATTTGGGCAGCAGTAATTAAGTTGAGTACTTGGGTCACATTATCAATAGACTTGGAGTAGCAACCAATCCAGAGAAGATAAAAGCAGTTCAAGAGTGGCCTGCACCTAAAAATGTAACTCAATTACGAGGATTTCTTGGATTAGCAGTTTACTATCGAAGATTCATTCAAAACTTTGGACTCATTTGTTGACCATTGTTTGATTCATTGAAAAAGAATGCATTCTAGTGGGAAGAGAAACAGCAACAAGCATTCATCAACCTGAAACAAGCACTCACAAAAGCTCCAGTGTTGGCTCTACCTGATTTTTCTCAACCTTTCATCCTTGAAACAGATGCTAGTGGCCATGGACTTGGGGCGGTATTGATGCAAGGGGGAAGATCGATATCCTATATGAGTAAAGCAATTGGAATGAAGGCAACTGCTATGTCCACTTATGATAAGGAAGCATTAGCTATCCTAGAAGCACTGAAACGATGGAAGCACTATCTGATTGGGTCGAGTTTGATAATTTGTACAGACCAACAGAGCTTGCGGTATATATCGGAGCAAAGGTTGAGTGAAGGAATTCAACACAAGTTGATGATCAAATTGTTGGGATACAATTACAAGGTAGAGTATAAAAAGGGCAGGGAAAACAAAGTTGCTGATGCTCTTTCGAGGTTGATGAATCCGAGTGAGGTATGTGCAATATCAGTGGCTATACCGAAGTGGGTAACTAAGGTGATTGAGAGTTACCAGGGTGATGAAAGATGTAAGGAGCTTGAAGAGAAACTCAGAATTGATGCAAATGGGGAACCTCCCTATACTATAAGTGGAGGAATTCTGAGATATAAAGGAAGAATATATGTTGGCAAGGGTTCTCAACTTATGGAGCAATTGCTAAATTCTTTTCACAGCTCAGCTTTAGGAGGGCATTCAGGAACTCGAGCCACCTACCAAAGGATCAAATCCTTATTCTATTGGCCTGGTATGAAGAAGATGATTAATGAATTTGTCAAGACTTGCGCTGTTTGTCAGAAAAACAAGTTTGAGATTGTCTCTTATCCAGGGTTGCTTCAACCTTTGGCAACTCCCGAAATGGCATGGACACAAGTAACCATGGACTTTGTGGAAGGGTTACCAAAATCTAATGGCAAAGATGTTATTATGGTGGTTGTAGATAGATTCACCAAATATGCTCATTTTATATCTCTAAGCCATCCATATACTGTTAAGAAGGTTGTTGAACTCTTTCTGGACCATGTATATAAACTGCATGGATTACCTATGGTGATCATCTCTGATCGTGACAGAATATTTACGAGTGCTTTGTGGCAAGAGCTATTTACAGCATTGAGTGTGAAGATCAGGCTTAGCAATGCATACCATCCGCAAACCGATGGGCAAACTGAACGAGTTAATCAATGTTTGGAAAATTATCTAAGGTGCATGGTGTTTGCAAGTCCCAGAAGATGGCATCAATGGCTTGGTCAGGCGGAATGGTGGTACAATACTTCGTTTCATAATTCATTGCAAATGACTCCCTTTCAGGCGCTGTATGGAATGAAACTTCCTCTTATCATTGAACACCTTTTGCCTGGTGATGCATCAGAAGAGACTAGAAACATTCTTCAAGACCAGCAAGTGGCTTTTGAAGCAATCAAAGCTAATTTGGAAAAAGCAAGCTCTCGAATGAAGCACTTTGCAGATAAAAATCGATCTGAGAGGAGTTTGGAGATTGGAGATATGATTTATCTAAAAATCCAACCATATAGACACAACTCCTTGGGACTTCACAGGACATTGAAATTACACTCTAAATTCTATGGGCCATTCCGAATTTTGGATAAGATTGGCAAGGTAGCTTACAAACTCCTTTTGCTAGATGGTTGTCAAATACATCCTGTGTTTCATGTGAGTCAACTTAAGAAGCATGCAGGATCCAAAGCCATACCTGAGAAGAACTTACCTCTAGTTGACCCGGATGGAAATATACTCATTGAACCAATTGTTGTTATTGAAAGGAGAGTTATACCTCGACATAATGAGCCGGTGGTGCAACGGAAAGTGCAATGGGCTAATTTATCTCGAGAGTTAACTACTTGGGAAGATGCTGATTTCATCACTAAAATTTTTCCTCAGTTTCATCCTTGAGGACAAGGATCTTAAAGGGAGGGGCATTGTCAGGAGTTGAGTTGATTCAGTCAGTAGTTCAATTCGGAAGTTGAGTCTTCAGAAAACATGGGCGGTCAAGATTTACAGAAGTCTTTGAGTAAGTGGCATCCAATGGCTGAGAAGATATCAAAGAACCTTATGAAGATCCAAGGGATCAGAAGTGAAGATGAAGTTAGCGCGGGATCTAACGGCTATGGATGATTTTGTTGTTTACTGTTACCGCATTAGCTTTACTGATTACTAAAATTTACTGTTTCGGTAATTGTTTTGTCGGAGTTTGCAGTATATAAGCAGCTCTTTCTTGCTTTAGAAGGCATGAGACATTTGATGCTTTATTCTGTTATGCTTTACCTTTCAATAGCAATACATCTACTTCCTAAGCGATACACTTCTGTTCTTCTTTCTTGCGATTTTCTTTCCAGTTCAAAGTTCTGTTTACTTTGTTGTTTTCGGATTTATACTGTTTCCTAACATAGGGGGAGAGGAGTAATGAGTTGGGGTGTAGGTGAAGAGGTGTTAGGGGTAATAGGGAAGAAGATGTGAGAAGAAGAACAGGATGGAATGGGGATGGGGAGGCGTGCGGCGTGGGATTTTGATGCTTCCAATGTGAAACGTACGCTTCGGATCTATAGGTGGTATCATAGATTCGTCACCAATCAGATAAAGATGGGGGAAATGTTCCTCCATGCATAGGGGTGCAAACGGAGCGGATAATTCCCGACCGACCGAAGACCGAATTCGTTTAAAATCCGATTCGAATCCGAAAAAATGATATCCGGTTATATCCGGATTCGATCGGATTCGAATCGCCTATCTGAAAAAATATGGGGTAAGATATGGGAAGAAAGTATCCGATCCGTATCCGATCCATACTGCATATCCGAGATATCCGAAAAATATCGGTGTAAATGAGTGCAATAGATATCCGATAATGATCCGATAAACATAAACATTCTACATCATATAAGTTCATATGTTGATTGGAATTATATTTGGTGCATATTATTCTTATATAGGAAGGCAACTATTATTGAATTTGAAACACTTATATGTCTCCAAGGTTCTAGTAAAGTTTTGTGTATTTAATATGCGCGACATATATGGTTTCGCTTTCATGCATAATCCGACTAACTATTCAGAATCGAGACTAACCGTATCCGGAACGATCTGTATTCGCTCCGTATTCGCGACCGAAGTAATCCGTATTCGTATTCGAATCCGATAGTGTCCGTATCCGATTCTATATCCGAGAAAAAATTTGGAATAGGATACGGAATGAGCAAAATCCATCCGTATCCGATCCGTTTGCACCCCTATCCATGCATGTTTGGTTGAAGGGGCAGACAAGCACGGCGAGTGAGTTGAGCGCCAAGGGGAACTGGAGCGGTGGTGGTGGGATTGCCGGTCAAAAGAGTGAAAGGAAGGGTGATCACGAGCTGTGGTATGGTGGTGCCTACAAATAATATAATTATATAATTATTTGTATCTTATGCACGAACAATTCAGCCGCACTAGAGATGCCCATGTCACCATTTTTTGAAAACGCCCTTCAGAATTTTTGAAATCGCGGACAACTTCTTTCGCCGGTTATTTTGTAAAAAAGACCCTATGGTTCCATAGATTCGACCCGAGCGCTGGTTCTTTAAACCCGGAAGATCTAAAATTAAGTTTAGGTCTAATTAAATTGCGAACAGGTCCTTCCATCGGTTATTTTGCAAAAAAAAACCTGTGGTTCCGCAAATTCGACCCCGACACTAGTTCTTTAAACCCGAAAAATTTAAAATAAGTTTAGATCTGTTATTTTGTAAAAAGATACCATAGTTCCACAAACTCGACACAAGTGTTGGTTCTTTAAACCCGGAAAATTTAAAATTACGTTTAAGTCATTCAACCTTTTTTGCAAAAAAAAAACTCTAGATTAAAATTTGCACAGCGTAGCGTAACGCGCTGCACTGCCTAGTTGTACTTAAGGAATGACCAACGACGAAAAATACAACAGTCTTGCAAAAGCATTCCCAAACTTAGGTAGTTGCAGCGGCAACACCCACACTTTGGGAAAGTCACAAGAAAGCATATATTTATCAACATTAATGGTCCCAACGGGCAGCCCGGTTTCGACCCGGCTAGAAAATAGGTCATCCCATGCTAGCCAATGGGACAAGGCTATAGCCCAAGCACAACCCAAGTGGCTTTTGGGCCGTGCCGTACTGGCAATGGTCCAAACGAGCCAACGGGCTGTGCCAGAAAATTAAAAAAATCAAAATTAAAAATATCAAAAAAGCTATAAAATTGAAAAATCATGAATGTTTGAAAAATAGGAAACAATATAATAATTAGAAAAACATTTTAAAAATCTATGTAAATTGGGAAAAGCAAAAAATATGAAATAAAATTCTAAAAAGAGACAAATAATTGGAATTAAATATTGAGCTTTACTAATGTTTAGCTTCCTCGTTAAAAACTTTGACATGTAAAAACTTAACATGAGAAAACCTTGGTAAAGATAAAAAAGTATAGCCTATAGCTTAGTGGTACAGGAAAAAAGTGAACATTAAAATTATTCTTCCTAACTATCTAGATAAAAATTTTCAAACGTCGTCGCCAATTCAACATTTTCTGTAGTGTGTTGAGCTCTATGATCAGCTTGTTCCCAAGCTTTCATAGTAAGAAGTATTTCCACTAGCTCACTTGTCAGATGTGTTCTTCTCTCATCAATTATTCTTCCAAATAAATTGAAAAAGGACTCCGAAGAAACCGTGGAGACACGAACTATTAAAACATGCCGTGCTAATATGGAAAGCACCATATATGTAATCTTGTGCTCATGCAACCATTGTAAAATGTTGATGTCCTCCTCTTGCTTCTCTTGGTAGTTGACAGTATTATTGTTGAAATAGGCAGCTAACTCCCCACAACTTCTTGTGTGCACACTTGATGTTGTAGAGCCACCTTCACCCCACATAGTTTTCTTCTTATCTATTGTGGGTGGTGGAGGAGGTTGCTGCAGGCGAATTCTAGTAAACTTCTGACCGTTAGCATAAACTTAAGACAAGTTAGAACAAACATTTGAAAAATAATTAGAATAATCAGTGCCCACCACATCATTTAGTAGTGAGAGAACATTAGCAAATTCTCAAAATTTAGCTCTAGGATGTAAAATAAATGCAAATTCATATAACATAGGAGTTTCTTTCCAATATTTCAAAATTTTAGTTTTCATAGCATAAATAGATTCATGCAAAACATTAACATTTTCATGGTTCCTTAAGTGGGTAGCAATTTATAGAATATAATGCACAATTAAAGGAGAGATTGAGTAATAAACTCTAGATAAATCAACAGTGGACTCGTAGACAGGAAGTATTCAGCAACATACCAATGTTACTCTGTGAGTAATGGTTGTTTATCCTAGCTACGATAGTTCATGTTAATAAATATAGAAAATGTACTCTTATAGGGTAGGAGTGACTTAAGCATCAAGTAGAGTTTCATCTAATGGGCATATCCAGACCAAACTTACATGGACGTACCTCTATTGCAATATAATAGATCTTATATGCTGCTACTCGTTGATTAGAATTATTTAAGAAAGATATTATAGTGCAAAAAGGTTTAACATACAAGTCTAACCCCTTCAAATCAGATTTAACTATAAGATTAATAATATGGCAAACACAACGTTGATGTAACAAGAAAGATTTAGCACACGTATTAAAAAGTGATGTAAGAATGTTCATTGTAGAAGTATTTGCTGCAGCAATATCTAATGTTATTGCAAAAATTTTATCTGTAAGACCAAAATCTTCAAAACTTTTACAATACAATCAACAATATTCTCGCTAGTGTGTGCTACAAGAATTAATTTGAATTCTATAATTCTCTTCTCTAGTTGTCAGTCATTATTTATGTAATTAGCGGTCCTAATATAGTTTTCAAAAGTTGGTGAATCACCAAAATTTAAAGGTAAATATTGAGAAGCAATTAAATGACAAATAGATTCATGAGCTACCTCGGGATTGTAGTCCTAGTGACGTACCATACCGTCGGGGTTGTACTGCAGTTGCATCTGTCTCGTATACACTCTCGCTTTTTTCTATGACTCTCAACATGTCTCTTCAAGTGCCCCATTCTACCCAAAGATTTGCAGTTAATTTATGTTAACAATATTTACAAATAGCATACCTGCTTTGAACGCCGTCTGATGTCTCAAAAATTTGCTCAAAATCTTCCCAAACTCTCGATGTGTTGCATCTTAATTTCTTTTTCCTGGTGCTTGCCAACACAATAGCACTTGTAGAACTTGAGGATGGTACAGGTATTGTAGCTTTTTCAGCTTGATAGTATGCAAGAAGCTCCTCGGGTTAAATCCCGAAATCAGAAGTTAGGATGGAGGCAATATCCTGGTGCTTCATGAAGAAAACTACAAGAAATAATTACGCTATTATTAATTTAATCTCACTCAAAATAATAATAATAATAATAATAATAATGAAAATTTAAGTCAATATTCTTACTTTGATTTGTTAACAGAAGCCAGAAGTCGGATTTCATATTTTTTGATTTTTTTGGCAAAACTATTTTGAATTTTGTCAAATTATCATCAAGAGCAAGTGAATTTTTACAAGAGAATGCAGAGAAGACATTGTAAGTTTACTGGTGGGGAAATGAGAGGGGCTGCTACCTTATTTATAGAAAAAAATTAGGATTTTTGGAATTTTTTCAAAAAATTTTAAGCCTCCAACGGCTAAAAATGGCTATATTTTTAATAAATGTTTTGAACAGGCTGTGCTATGCCATGAACGGGCCATACAGTTGAAGGAACAAGTTGGCCTAGAGAGAGTGAATAGGTAACTCTTAAAATTTCCAGTTGAAGTAACAGAATTTATCACTAAATAAATTCAACCTTAAAATCTTAACTATTGAAGATCCAAGAGATCAAGAACAAAACACAGATAACTCAAAAACAACAAGAACTAATCACAAAAGATTAGCAACAAGAATTAAATCGAGAGACACAAGGATTTATCCCGTGGTTCAGAGCCAAGCTCATACTCTATATGAGAGCACTTCTCATGAAGTATTGCTCCTCCAAAGCTAGTCGTAGTAGCCTTGGTCTCCAATAGGGTGACTCTTTCACCACTCCGGTGAGGTAAGTCCCAACCTCTCACAATCAGTGGTAGCCTTCCACAATCACTTTTGGACAGGTCACACCAATACCTCCTCCAAGCGTCTAGGAACACTTAGTTCAAGAATAATAGACTATCCACAAGCCCTATCTCTTGGTTCACTAGCACAGCACTTAACTAGACTAAGCTTGGAGCAAAATACTTAGAAAGTGTAGAGTTTGAGTTTAAGGTTGAAGCACGGTCTCCTTGATGGAATGAGAGCTCTAAGGTGGTAAAAGATCAAGGAGATGAAAAATCATATGAAGGAATACTCTAGCAGTGCTTATATAGCCATTTGAATAGTTACTAGCCATTACACCACTACTATGGACTTAGCTTGACTCAGTTTCAAAATCAGTTCTTTGTACTCCGGACTAATATTGTAGAAAAGAGTATTTGCGCTAGACTAAACTAGCATGATCCGTCGTACATAGGTTTTGAGAAAAATTAGGTCTAGCGAAAAGATATGAACTTGATCATGTGCATCGAACCAAAAATATTTGATCCGCCATAAAAGGGATTCAAAGGAGTTTATACAGATGGACTTTTTGGAAAAAAACAAGAGATGTCTAACAGAGAGGAATACATCTGCGCCGGACCAAGATGAAGGGTGGTCTGCCGTAAACTTGAGTTAGCGGCGAACCCGATTTTGTTTCAGAGGAAGTAGGTCCGCCGTAAAAGGTGTATGCTCGGTTAAACTCTTGTACAAAAGGCTTTTAACGACGGACTAAAAAATGTATGGTCCAGTGAAGACAAAGCTTGCAACCGAACTAACTTTTCTAAGCAGACAGGTTGGTCCGTCGTGAATGGAATTTGCTCGGTTAAATGTTTGACTGAGTAGATTTCAGTGCCGGACTTTAAAAAGAATAGTCCGGCATAGACTTTAGTTTGCATCGGATAGGAAATCATAAGAATCAAGGATGGTCTAGTGAGAATCGGAATTTGACTGAGATTGCACCAGATTTAACATAGGAGCAATGATTATGAGTCCGACGCAACTTATACTATCTGTTTAGGTGAAAGATTGATTTAGTGGGGAAAATATATTGGTAAGATCTTGACTCTAAGCAGCCTAATTGATCTTAGCCTATGAACCAATGCTTGAACTTGTGCATAATCCCCCTTTATAGTACGGCCAAACTAAAACTAACCTAACTACTTGGCTTGAAACATCTCCCAAGCCAAAACTAGTAACAAGAGTCCTTAATCTTGACCTTTTTGATTGATGCCTTCTTGGATACCCAAACAGGAAACTTCTTGCTTAGTGGTTATTGACTTAGTCATTAACACCAAAACCATATAATCATATATAATGAAAAATTAGGGCGCCTAGATACTATCAATCTCTCCCTTTTTGGTGATTGATGACAACATACCTTCTCTTAGTCAATAACAACTTAACAAAAAAAGAGTTAGCTTGACAGAATATGTGCAATATTTGCAGAATGTACAACAATAACTTTTTGCTCCCCCTAAATATGTGCTGGAGAGTAAATAGGGTAAAAACATCAAGAGCATATACAATGAAGATATTCTTTTGCAGAGTGGTAATGAAGTTTTCATCCAAAGGAGGTCTAGAGACAGGGAACCATACTTTCTCACTGATAAGTCTTATTGCCCTTAACTTTTTCCCTCCAAGGACAGCCAGCCTTTCCTAGTCAAGCATATCAACTTCATCACAAAGTTCTTCATCCTCTAAGGTGGGCTTGCCACTTGGTTCATAGTCACTATCTTCAGAAGAGGAAGATTTTGACTAAACAACTTGTTTTCCTTTCCTTTTCAGAGGGTATGAAGTGACCACTTTTCTGTTCACTCTTCCTAGTAAATGCCTATCCTAAAGATAAATAGGCCCTTGAGGCTGCCATGACAGAGAGATTCCTGGTGAACTAGAGATTTTTTGTTTCTTTCCTTTAACTTTGTCTACTAACTTCTCAAGTAAACCCCTCTTCTCTAGATTCTTAGACCTTGGCAAAATGGAAACACTATCTCTACCTCAAAACTGTTCAATCTGACACAAGAGACCCCTTTTACCAAGCACAACACTGACCAAACCTAAGGAAAGACAGAAATTTTGGATCCTTAGGTTTCGATTCTAGGTCTAGGGTTTGATGAATACATAGGAGAAAAATTGTCTGGGAAACTCACCAAGACTTAGAAGGAGCACTTGCGCAGGAAAGACTGAAGATCACCGTTGAATCACCCGATTAGAGTTAGCTTCGGTTTTGAGAGATTGCGCAAGTGAGTAGGATGAACTTGGGGAATTTTTGGCCGATAGAAGTTATAGCAGTAAGAGCAGTAAAAGATGAGAGAGAACAAAAGGTTGTCTTGAGAACAAGCGCCTTTAAGACTAGGTAGTTGGTAGAGGAAAGGCGTCCATATTTTCGATGGTGGGACCCATTAAGTGAAACTATTTTGGATGGTTAAATTTGGGTCCCAAAATCAAAAGCAAAATAGCATGAGATAAGTCCTAAGAATTTAGATAAGATTTTGAACACTTTTTGAACTGAGATGAGCAATTTTCAAAAGAATTCAAATCTATTTGAATTTAGATAAGAAACTAATACAGAGAGACACATGAGTACGCCAGACTGATTTGGAGAATACAGAGAGTTTTCCATTTGTGTCGGACTAAAATATATCCCTAGATTTATTTTGTGACGGACTGAGTCATATTTGGTCCGCAGCCTAAGAGTTTTACCCCAGACATGATTCGTGATAAATTCTCTTCTGCGTCGGACTGAAAGTTCTCAGTCCATTGTAAAACAAGTACTGGATTTTTATGGTCCGTGGCAAAAGACATAAAGGATCTATTTACCACAGACTAAACTCATCAACAAAAATCCTTTTGACACTAGACTAACTTAACTTGGTCCGTTGCAAATTGTTTTGCTGTTGCGTTGGTCCGCCGTAGATGGCCAACTCACTATTTTTCATATTTGAACTTAAATCCGTCGTAAATGTGCAGCTCTCTGCTTTAGAAATTAAGAACCATAGCTACACTCTTAAAAAATTTCAAAGATCCAGTTAGAAGATCAAATATAAACTGGAAGATGGATCCTAAATAATCTCAGATATGAAGATTCAATCTAACAGCAATTCCAAACAAAGATGGATTTTGAATTCTTTTGGAAATGTGTAAGCCTTATTTCCAAATGAGTATGAATATAGGCAATTTAAGCTCAAGGGTTAAGACTCAAGTATTGAAAGGAAATACTTAGTTATTTTGTAGCAAAATTCTGAAAGAAATCAGATTTTGACCTATTTGCTAAAGTTTGGAGGGGATAAGATAGAAGCACAGAAAGGAGAGGCTTTTAGCAATGTTTTAGCAATTTTAGTTGTAGAATCTCCCTTTTTATTTAGAAAAATAGTTCTATCCTATTTCAACACTTAGAATTGATTTGTTCACATAGTGGGTGGCAAGAAATGCATAGCGATGCAAGCTTAGCTCTCCCTAAATGTGATATTATCAAAAATCAAGCAACATTTGTAAAAGCAATAATGTTTAATTCATTTCTCAAAATAGAAAATCTGGCCTCATCAAGGGGTTTAATGAAAATATCAGCCAATTGATCCTCAGTTCTTACATAACTAAGCATAATGTCACCCTTGGCAACATGATCACAAATAGAATGATGTCAGATTTCAATCTGCTTAGTCCGGGAGTGTTGGACCAGATGTTTGCTATTTTCACTGCACTTTCATTATCATACAGAAAAGACACATTTTCAAACTTAATGCCATAATCCCAAAAGGTTTGCTTTATAAATAAAATTTGAGCACAACAAGTACCGGCAGCCACATATTCGGCCTTAGCAGTGGAAAGTGCTACAGAATTTTGCTTTTTAGAACACCAAGAAACTAAAGACCTTCCAAGCAAATGGCAACCCCCCGAGGTACAATTACAATCAATTTTGCAACCGACATAATCGGAATCCGAGTAGCCAATAAGCTCAAAAGGAGCACTTTTTGGGTACCATAAACCAATGCAAAGAGTGCACTTTAGATATCTAAAAATCCTTTTTACGGCACTAAGATGCACTTTTTTAGGGGCATCTTGAAATCTAGCACACATGCAAATACTAAACATGATGTCGGGCCTAGATGCTGTCAAATATAGAAGAGACCCTATCATAGACCTATAGAGCTTTTGGTTAACAGACTTACCTCCCATATCTTGATCAAGATGTGTATTTGTTACCATAGGTGTTTTGATTGGCTTGCATTCTTCCATATTGAAACACTTGAGGATGTCTTTGGTGTATTTTTCTTGTGAAATAAAGGTCCCCTCCTTCAATTACTTGACTTGAAACCCGAGGACGAATGAAAGCTCCCCTATCATTAACATTTCAAACTCCTTTGCCATCATGTAACCAAATTCCTTGCAAAATGAGAGATTAGTACATCCAAAAATAATATCATCTACATAAATTTGGCAAATCATTAATGCATTGATTTCTTTTAGGAACAGTGTTGGGTTAACTTTCCAAATTTTAAAATTCTTTTCTAAGAGGAAATCTCTATCCTTGCGCTGCTAGCCTTGCCTTGTTTCGCACCATTGCTCCATTTTCGTCTTACTTGTTCTAGAACACCCACTTTGTTCCTATAACATTGTGATCCTTTGAGCGTTCCGTCAAGCTCCAAATTTTATTTCTCTTGAAGTTATTAAGCTCTTCTTCCATGACTATGATCCAATCCGCATCTTCTAGAACTTCTTTCACTGTTTTGGGTTCAACACAAAAAACAAACGAGTAATGTTCACAAAAGGAAGCTTGTCTAGAGCGAGTTTGAATACCCTTACTAAATTCACCAATGATTTGGTCCGCTGGGTGATCCTTGGCAACTGTATGATGACTCTTTATGAATGTAGGTCCTTCTTAATCCTTTTCTTCCTCTTCTTCTTATGTTCCATTATGTGGTTCCATTCCATGGATGGTGTAGGTGGCTTATCTTTGTCTTCCTTGGGCTTGATGTCTCCAACCTCCATCTTTCTCATTGCTTGCACCAAGGCATCATCACCTACATCATCTAGATTCTCATGCTCACCTTGTGAGCCACTAGATTCATCAAATTTAACATTATAGGTTTCTTCTACAAAGCCAGTTGAACTATTAAACACTCTATAAGCCTTAGACTTAGAAAAATAACCTAACATAAAACCAACATCATATCTCCTTTGAAATTTATCCAAATGTGTTCTCTTTTTGTAGATGTACACCTTGTATCTGAACACACAAAAGTAGGATATGTTTGGCCATCTTCCCACCAACAACTCATATGGAGTCTTCTTGAGTAGACGATGGAGATAAAGACGATTGATGGCATGACACGTGGTGTAGATGGCTTCAGCCCATAAAGCATCCGGAGTGCCAAACTCATCTAGCATAGTCCTCGCCATTTCGATGAGTGTCCTATTTTTCCTTTTAACCACACCACTTTGTTGAGGGGTGTTAGTGGCTGAAAGTTCATGCTTTATACCTAACACATCACAATACTCAATAATGTTAGTATTAACAAACTTAGATCTATTGTCACTTCTTATCTTTTTGATGGGATAATTAAATTCATTTTGGACCCTTTTTGCAAAAGTTTTAAAAAAATTTCAACTTCACTTTTGTTTGGCAAAAAGAATACCCAAGTAAAACGAGAGAAATCATCGACTATTACAAGACAATAGGAGTTACCACCTATGCTAGCATATGTAGTGGGGCCAAACACATCCATGTGTAAAAGCTCCAATGGCCTAGTGGTGGACATGATGCTTTTGATAGGATGAGAGTTGGCTACTTAATTGCCAGCTTGGCAAGCACTACAAAGCTTATCCTTATCAAACTTAACATCCTTCAATCCCACTACCAACTCATTTTTTAAAAGCTTTTTAAGATTAGACATACCTATATGCCTAAGATGCCAATGCCAAAGCCAACCAAGTGAGACTTTAGCTAGAAGGCAAGTCGAGATGCATGAGGAATTAGAGTTAAAATCAACAAGATAGAGATTTTGAAATCCAAAATCTTTTAAAATAAGCTTTTTATTTTTGTCAAAAACAGTTACCCCATCTTTAGAAAAGATACAATGAAATTGTCGGGGATTGGGCGACTCCCATGAAGACCATCGTACCCCGGTGGCCAATCGGCTGACTGTGCTTACCCTTGGACGGTGTCCCCAAGGAAGACCATCGGGTAGATCAACCTATAGGTCTGCCCCGACCTCGACTAAACTCATCCCCGAGCATGTGCACCTGTTCCCCCAACATACCTGCTCGGGAAAGCGCGACAGACGACCAAGGCTGAAGGAAGATCTCGGGCACGATCGGTAGGTCGGGCATGGCCCACAAAAACAACGTGGCATTAATCACTCGGCGGCTCGAAGGACCGTACGGCCACGTTCTAAGCCCACTACGCCCACGTCATGGCATGGAGAAAAGCAAGAGCAGCAGTTACACCCACGTCCGGGCACAATAGTGGCATGTCATTCTGTAATAAATGATGTAAGACTATAATCGTCTATAAATACCCCCATTGTATGTAACGTTGGGGGGATCTAGCTGCCTACCTAATGACCCTGGAGAGGAGAGACTGCAAAAAGAAAGCAAACACCCAAGCGTATCTGTAAGAAGTAGAGAAAGGAGAGTGGCTCGACGCTCCTGAGCAAGCACCCTGTAAATCATCCTTTGATAGTAGTGAAGCCGCTGGACGTAGGGTCATTATCTCCCCGTGAGAGGCCCGAACCAAGATAAAACGCTCTTGTCTGTTGTCCCATTGGCAACCATCCGACCATCCCCCTAGCTCGGTAGGTCCTTGGACGCTAAACTCTCCACGAAAAGGGGCTCTAGTTGATCCCTCATTCAACAAGTAAGCTCGGCGAGGGACCCATTCTCGAATCGTCGACAGAAATCCAAGATCACATAGTTGAGCAACCAAAAGTAGATTGAAATTTAAAGATTCTACAAGAAGAACATTATCAATTGAATGATCATTAGAGATAGCAATCTTACCAATACCCTTTACCTTTCGCTTGCTATTATCTCCAAAAGTGATCTTGTGGCTTGGATTATTTTCACCTTCAATTGAGGTGAACATCCTAGAGGTCCCAATCATGTGTTGAGTGCAACTGCTGTCTATTATCCAATGCCAGCCTCCACTTTTATAGTTCACCTAAACAATGAGATTCATTTCTTGATTTTAGGTACCCAAATGCTTTTGGGTCCTTTAATATTAGTTTCAACAATTTTAGGGCCAAAGGGGTTTATAAGCAAAGATTTGGGCACCCAAATGGCTTTAAGTTTCTTATCAAGATTAGATGGACCAATATATTTCACATTCATTTTACCCCTAAAATCCTTAAAGAGCATATAATGAACATCTACCATGCAACTCCTTTTTACTCTAGCACGTGGGGCACTAGCAAGAGTACAATCTTTAGTAGTATGGTTTGATCTATGACAATAACAGCATTGAGTACCCTTCTTGACAAAATTCTATTTAGATTCGGTCCATCCACTTTTCTTGGACAAAACCTTAGGCTTATACCCTAATCCCTTCTTGCCCAAGTTGACCCTTTGTTCCACAATAATTTTGTCAAGAGTAACACTACCAAGGAAACATTTTTCTAATCCTTTATCAAATTTAGCTACCTTAGATTTTAATTCTTCATTTTTTATCATGAGCTCCCTAACACACAATGCATTTTTGCAATTTTCATCACAAGTACTAGATGAGCTGGAAGCATAATTCTCATCACTAAGCAAGTCACAAGCAATTGATGCATTGCATGAAAGAACAACATTGGATTTGCTAGCAAGCATTTCATTATCTATTTCTAACTCACAATGTCTACTTAGCAAATCATCATGATCATAACAAGTAAAGCATGTTTGGCTTTTAAGGAATCATGAGATTTAACAATCAAGACATGGTTAGCAACCAAATTATCATGAGCATGCATAAATTTTTCATGGTTATCAACAAGCTCATTATAGCTAGCCTCTAGTTTATCATATTTGTCTTGCAGTAAACTATGTTTATCATTTACGCTAGTAATTGTCTTCTTTAGAGCTTTATCTGAATTTGCTTTAGCATGCAAGGCATTATTAGGCTCTTCAATTATATCAACTAATTTATCACAGGAGGGAGAGTCATTTACCTTGTCCTCATCATGTTTTGCCATAAGGCAAAGTGAGAAAGAAGCCGGAGGAGGTGTAGACTCATCAAGTGCCAGTCCGGCTAACTCCTTAGATATGGTATCATCATCATCCGAGGAGGACTTATTGCTTGAGCTTTCTTCATCGGTGATCCATTTACCAATATAAGTCTCCCCTTTTTCTTTCTTTGAGCGCTTCTTGGAGTAGCCCTTCTTGAAGTACTCCTTTTTGTACTTGTCGTGGACCTTCTCCTCCTCATCATTATCTTTGCTCTTGTTCTTGCTCTTGTTGGGACACCGGGCAATAATGTGGCCCTTCTCATTACACTCAAAACAAGTGATGTTAGAAAAAGGATTCTTCTTTGAGTAGTAAGAGATTGACCTTTCTTTATCTTTGGAGTTGACCCTTCTCATGATCTTGTTGGCTTTTCTCATAAGTAGAGCCAACTTCTTTACATCCTCGTCTTTCTTATAGTTGGACTCCTCATCATCTTCATCATCGGAGGAGTCTTGTACCTTTTCCTTGGCTTTGAGAGCAATAGACTTCTTCTTTGGAGCATCCTCATCAGCCAAGGTGAGCTCATAAGCTGAAATTTTGCCCAATAGCTCGGTGGGTGTAAGCCTCTTGAGATCACCACTGTTGGACAAGTAGGTGATCATGCTGTGGTAAGCTTAGGGTAACACCCTTATCATTTTCCTGCACACCTCAACATCAGAAATTTTAGTTCCTAGACCTTTAAGTTCATTAACAAAAGGATTGAGTCTAGAAAACATATCATTGGCATTTTCATCACGGAGCATTTTAAATTGATCAAATTTTTCTCTAATTACAAAATACTTTTCTCCTTCACATCAGATGTACCCTCATGGATTTCTTACAAAGTGGTCCAAATATCATAAGCAATAGCTAGATTACTTACTTTATCAAAAACTTCTATACTAAGATAAGAGAATATAGTATTTCTAGCTTGAGCATCATATTGCAAATTTTGGATCTCACCAGGAGTGGGATCACCTGAAACCGATTGACCTTCGGGAATGATCCGTGGAGGCAAAGGTCTCTCTGTGACCCTCCATACATCATACCCTATAGCCTCTAAATAGCATCTAATCCGATTTTTTCAATAAGCATAATTTGTACCATCAAAAATAGATACTCTTCCTATACTAACAATTGCAGATCCATTACCCTCGGCCATTTACCAAAGCTGATTAAGCCTTTTATCGTAAACCTACGCTCTGATACCACTTGAAGGAACGAGTTGGCCTAGAGTGGGGTGTGAATAGGCAACTCTCAAAATTTCCAGTTGAAGTAATAGAATTTACCACTAGTTAAATTCAATACCAAAAGCTTAACTACTGAAAATCCAAGAAATCAAGAAGAAAACACAGATAACTCAAAAACAGCAAGAACTAATCACAAAAGATCAGCAACAAGAATTAAATCGAGAGACACAAGGATTTATCCCGTGGTTCAGAGCCAAGCTCCTACTCCAACGTTAAAGCACTTCTCACGAAGTATTGCTTCTCCAAAGCTAGTCGCAGTAGTCTTGGTCTCCACAAGGGTGACTCTTTCACCACTCCAGTGAGGTGAGTCCCAACCTCTCAGAATCAGTGGTGGCCTTCCACAATCACTTTTGGACAGGTCGCACCAATACCTCCTCTAAGCCGTCTAGGAACACTTAGTTCCAAGAGTAATAGACTATCCACAAGCACTGTCTCTTGGGTCACTAGCACAACACTTAACTAGACTAAACTTAGAGCAAAACACTTAGAAAGTGTAGAGTTTGAGTTTAAGGTTGAAGCATGGTCTCCTTGATAGAATAAGAGCTCTAAGGTGCTAAAAGATCAAGAAGATGAAAAATCATATGAAGGAATACTCTGGTAATGCTTATATAACCATTTGAACAGTTACTAGCTGTTACACCTACTACTGTAGTCGTTGGACGTGTCAGACTATCAAAAAATAGGCTTACACAACTGTTACAGACTTAACTTGATTAAGCTTCAAAATCAGTTCTTTGTACTCTGGACTAATATTGTAGAAAAGAGTATTTGCACCGGACTAAACCAGCATGGTCCGTCGTACATAGGTTTTGAGAAAAATTAGGTCCGGCAAAAAGATATGAACTTTATCACGTGCACCGGACCGAAAATATTTGATCTGCCGTAGAAGGGATTCAAAGGAGTTTATACCGGCAGACTTTTGGAAAAAAACAAGAGATGTCTGACTGAGAGTAATACATCTGCACCGGACCAAGATGAAGGGTGGTCCGCCGTAAACTTGAGTTAGCGCCGGACCCGATTTTGTTTCAGCAAAAGTAGGTCCGGCGTAAAAGGCATACGCTCAGTTAAACTCTTGTACAAAAAGCTTTTAATGACGGACTAAAAAGGGTATGGTCCAGCGAAGACAAAGTTTGCACCGGACTAACTTTTCTGAGCAGACAGGTTGATCCGTCATGAATGAAATGCGCTCAGTTAAATGTTTGACTGAGCAAATTTCAGCGCTGGACTTTAAAAGGAATGGTCTGGCGTAGACTTTAGTTTGCGCCGTACAGGAAATCAGAGGAATCAAGGATGGTCCGGCGAGAATAGGAATTTGACTGAGATTGCACCGGACTTAATATAAGAGCAATGATTTTGAGTCCGACGCAACTTATACTATCTGTTTAGGTGAAAGATTGATTTAGTGCGGAAAAATATATTGGTAAGATCTTGACTCCAAGCAGCCTAATTGATCTTAGCCTATGAACCAATGCTTGAACTTGTGCATAATCCCCCTTTATAATACGACCAAACTAAAACTAACCTAGCTACTTGGTTTGAAACATCTCCCAAGCCAAAACTAATAACAAGAGTCCTTAATCTTAACTTTTTTGATTGATGCCTTCTTAGATACCCAAACAGCAAACTTATTGCTTAGTGGTTATTGACTTAGTCATCAACACCAAAACCACATAATCATATATAATGAAAAATTAGGGGGCCTAGAGGCTATCAACAGTGTCGTGCCTTGCCAGCCCGCCATGCTGGAGTGTCAACATAAACATGAACTAGCCGATTGGGCCATGCCGGCATGGCCTGTTTACGGTCGGGCCATGCCATGCCTGGGTCGTGCCTACAGTGTCAGGCCTTGGGCTAGGCCATTAGGCACGACCCATCTAGCCATCGCTAGTCAACATATATGCATGTAATTTTTATAGCAACAAAAAAGCGCAGGAACAAAGCAAATGTTTTCCATGCAGGGCACATACAGATGGATGGATGGATCAACTGTAAACCACTTTTATCGTGTAAACTCTATAAAAACCATATATAAATGTTTCAAAAATTATAAAAAATTAACATAAGTAGAGGAGGTTATCTTCTACAATCCTATAAAATTCAAGACTAAACCATATTCATTTGAAAGATATGAAATTGACAAGAAACGAGATGAATAGCGATGAACAGTGAAATCACTATTTAGGTTGAACTTTTTTCATATCTTTCAAATATGATTGATTTTGGTCTTCAAATTTTACAGAGTTGTAGAAGCTAACCTACCCTACATATGGTATTTTTTGAGAATTTTTCAAAACTTTTACATATGGTTTCACAGAGTTTACACAATAATTGTGGTGCAATACAATCCTACAAAATTCAAGAGTAAACCCTATTCATTTGAAAGATATGAAATTGACAAGCAGCGAGATGAATAGTGAAAACACTATTTAGGCTGAACTTTTCTTTTTCGTATCCTTCAAATACGATTGATTTTGATCTTCAAATTTTACAGAGTTGTAGAGGCTAACCTGCCCTACGTATGGTATTTTTTTGAGAATTTTTGAAAACTTTTACATATAGTTTTCACAAAGTTTACACAATAAGTGTGGTCTGCACATGATATGTCCCCTATATAGATAGATAGATAGATCGATCTTCAGGAGGAAGGTGCATCTGGTTGCTTCTCGGGTAGTGCAGCTTGGAACGCAGGGTGTTCCAGGTAAGCTTCATGAAGCCTTGCCAATGTAGGGTAATTTGACTACAAGAAAATAAAAGGAGCTCCCATTAGTAATTCTACCACCAGCTGCAGAGAGCTTCATGTGAAGAGTTACAAATTACTGAACATTTTAGGGTGTGTTTGGTTAGCGGGACAAGGTTGAACAGCATAGAATAAGCTTATACTATATAATTCTATTGTTTTAGATGAATGGAATGGTTTAATATCTAGAGAGAATATTTCTCAAATTTGTATTCCACTATCCAGGATGAGCCAGTACAGTTCCACTAGACAAACACATGGATATCTTTTTTCTTGAGACGTCCCATACATATATATATTCCACTTGTTACAAACAACCAAAAACACCTTTGCTGATACGCAGAAAGCGCACCACTGTTGTAGCTGAAGCATGGCAGACCCTAAGGTGTAATACATGTTACCGCTCATGTCAAGGAAACTTTGACAATAATTGGATATCGGTGCTTACCATATCAATCCCGAATAACTTAATACCACCGTATATTTGGGGTTCCAGAAAGATGTCTCCCTGTGAATTGTTGAGTATCAGCGAGTAAACAATCCACAAATCAAAAGAGACAAGTGAGTGAGCAACACAAAATATTGCAGGGCAAACTAATAGCCACACAATGGAAATATGTAATATTGCACATGACATGAGTGAGACGAAACATAAACAAAGGGGGACAGGTCGATTGGAGTACAGACCAGTTGGATTTCATCACCAGTGGCATATTTAGTGCTGCATCCTTTCAACAACTTCTCAAGAGCTGAAATTCAATAAAACAGTGCAAACTGACATGGATTACTACGAATTGAAGCTATCATAATTTCTTAAAAGATTGCAGATTAGCAGAAACCGTATTGTTTGATATGTTGTTGTGGGGAATACAATTTATACCTTTTCATTTTTCTTATTTTTATTGAGGTTTTAGCATAATCAACAAGAATGATGAGAGTATAACCTGTGAAGCCCCTATTGATGTGATGTTGGATCCACTTAGTTGTCACCAGTGAGTCGAACATCTCCTCAATAGAATTCTGCAAATGAGGGTCAGAACAAAATTTCTTTTATTCTTTTAATAATGATGGAATAAACTATACATATAGCTGGTGCAAATAGGGAAAAAAAAACAGGGCTATCGCTGTGCCTGTGTAGTGTGAAAAAACTCACACGGACAGAACTGTTTTGAAATGGTTGAATGCTTGAGCCGACTATGCTTGCAACCTGCAACCAGAAAAGGTTATATCGATTTCATTCAGATAAACAAGATGTATAGACACTGGCAAACTATGGCTCTGTTTAGGAGAGTTTCAGATCCTAGCTCTAGTTCTGATCTAAAACTTATAGGTTAAAATCAAGTGAAATAAGTTTATATTTTTAATCTAAAATGTAAACAAGATGATCAACCTAAACACTCTTAATGTATCTACAGCTCCAGCTCTACAAATTTCTAGAGCTAGAAATACCCTGCTCCACTAACTCTACAGATTTTGGTGGAGCTAAAGCTGTCCCAAACACCCCCTATACATCATGCTTTCTTGGTTGCTCGTCAGCAATGTGAAGTGCTTAAGTGTCTTCAGGTAAACATTCATTTAAACTAGGATTCTGGTTCATTTGGCTGAAACTATTACTCTCATGGTCATGTATTTTTCTGGATGGCATCAATCAATAAGGTACCTGCATATTTAGTGCCTTCTTTACTGGGTCTTGTGGTAACAGAGGATGCTGAGGGTACTTGTCTTCAAGGTACTACCCCCACAAGAAATGAAGAAGAAAGTTTATCATAGCTGTTATGACATTCAATCCTTGAAACTAACGAGAAGTAACAATCAGATTAGCAAGATTTCATATGTCTCACCAGCAAGATTGCAAAGGAATCCGCGATAACCACGTCACCATCGACCAATGCCGGGACATACTTGATTGGATTTAACTTCTCAAATTCTGCAGCCAAAAACACGTTTTGTTGAACATTAATACCCCAAATACGTACATTTAGATGAATCTTGTGTTCAGCCATGAAGCATTGTGAGCTATAAGATATTTAGATCAAATTTTTTCATCGATGATGAAGGCGTGTATATGGAAGTTATGTACCTGGGTCTGACTGCTCATTTGCGAGAAGATCCACCGGTTTATACTCGTACTCCAACCCTTGTGCATCGAACAAATTGTGTCTTTCTTATGTTCAGTTCTGAAGCAAAAGACTATCATCACTCATGTACAGGTCTATGAAAAGTCAACGCCGATACCTTTGAAGTTGAGGGCTATGCGGACGCGCTGCGAGCACGAGCTGCACCAGCAGGAGTAGAGCTTGAGCTGCGGCCCCGCCGGCGCCGGCCTGACCACCACTCCGGTGACCTCCTGAGTGAAATCAAAGAAGAGGCGGCCATGGTCAGTTGCTAAGTTGCTATAAGCAATCAACTGCGAACTCAGCAGAGAGGTGGGAGGGAGCTAGCTGCGGTACCTCGGGTGAGCCTGATGCCATGGCCGGAGGCGATCTGTGTTGTTGTCGAGGTCAATACCTTGGAGTTCTTCGAGTAAGACGAAGTGCTCTGAGGCGGAGCGAGAGAGTACTAGTTGAAGTATATTTCCTACGTGGATCTGGACAAAGAAAAAATATTCTTTCTATACGACTCCAAAGCTTAGCAATTACCGGAATGCCACTTCAAATATTTTTGTTCAGAAAATATCACTCTAAATATGTTTGGTTTCACGCATGCTCACTTATATTTTAATCATATTAAATCATTTTCAAATCAAATAAATTTCCAAATAAGCTTTAATTGGCAATGAAATTGTAGAAAATTCTGAAAAATTCAAAATACCAAAACAAATTCAAATGAGCAAAAATTGAGATGTTACAAATCACTCCTCTTAACAAAATCTTGACCCCGAGATTTCGGGCTTACTATAGAAACAAAGTAGGAATTTTTGACTTTAGATCCTCTTAACACTCCCACGTTGCTTCATTTTCAGAGTGGTTTTCCCAAAATATTCCTTAAAAATAAAAATCAGAAAAAGAAAAGAAAATAGAATATTCCCTGACAAGTAGGCTCTACTAATTTTCTTTTTTGAATTTAAAGATTTTCCAGAACTTAAACACCTCCTGAGAGGTTAACATGCGGACCCCAAATGTCAAGCTCGGCTGACATCAGCATGGCGTCATCCATGACATGTGTCTGAGACCGGAACATAGTCACATCGGCTTGTGGCTTGCATGAAGCCCAAAGATGCCCAACGACCTCATAGTTCACAAACCATGAGACTCACCTGCGATGAGGAATCAAGGCCTTTTCTTTGGCGACAACTAGAGGTGCAATCGAATTCCGGATTGATCGGATATCGCTTTTTCATATCCTAAACCATATTTTTTATCGGATTCGAATCGAATTCGGATAGTATCGGATACTGAATCTGGCGCGGATAATATCGGTCATGATTGAATCGAATCTGAGCGGAATCGATCTGATGATCGAATAATTTTTGTCGGATAATGCGTGAAAACAGATACCGCAAAAAACACACATGCCAAAAAAAGTCAATAACACTATTTTGATTTTTCATAAGTATTTCCCATTTTCTTTTTCTTCTTCGTCCTTTTTCTTTTCCCATCTCTATTTTTCTTCCCACCTATTGGCCTTAATGCCTTATCCATTCGACTACATCGCTTCACTGGTTTTCCAGCATCTTCCCCATTCTTCTAGCTCTCTCTCACTCTCTCCTCTCTTTTCCCCAATATCCATTCGACTGGTGTCTCGTCTCAGCTCCTCCCCTCATCGGCTCAATGGCATTGGCGCCGCTTTCTACCGCAAGCCGGCGTCCAATGAGTGCTACGAGACAAGGAGGCAGCAGTAGCCTCCCATGTGCAGTGAGGACGATGACGCCAACGCCGCGCGGTACTTGCTGAGCTTCTTTGCATCGGCAGTGTCTGCATCTTCTATTCTTCTCTTCTCATCTTCTGAACTGAAGTTGCAAATTAACCGATGTGCATCATCTGCAACGTGCCAGATACATCCGTCTCAACTCATGCATGCACCGGATGCCGACCGGCCCGTCGGAGTGCGGCGCGAGGTGGCCGGCAGAGTGGCCGCGGCGGTGGCCGGTGGGAGTCGAGGGCTCAGGGCAGACCGCAGGCGCAGATGAGATGGTGAATGGGGATTGGGGATTGGAGAGGATGGGTGAGGTGGGTCACGGTCTCACGGACATGGTTATTCAGTTATGCGTGTGGGCTAAGATCGGAATCGAATATCCGAATAAGTGTTGCCGGATATATCCGAAATTTTTTTCGAAATATCCCAATCCGACGGATAGTGATATCCCGAATCTGAATCCGAATCCGAATCCGAATCCGAAAACTATCCGAAAAAAATATCCGAATACGATCCGAACACATTCGGTCGGTCGGACGGTCGGAAATTATCTGATCCGATTGCAACCCTAGCGACAACGCAATAAGGAAGACCTAGATCTCGATGATTCAACGGTGCTTCGAAAAAAATTGAGCTGAGGCTTGGGTCGGCGAGCTTAAGGCGAACACCAGATGCACCCTTTATAGCCCTAGGACTCTAGGAGGCTAAATCGAGCACGGGACATCGATGCAGGCCAAGGCGGAGTCTCGTAGTCTCGTACAGTCGTACTCAGGGAGGACGTCCTGATAGGTGGACCCCACCTGTTAGCCTACACGCGGCGTGATGGACCAGGCCAAGCTGGCGCAGCGCAACGCCACCTGGCCACACAGGCTGGGCCTCAACACGGGAATTGGGCCAACACTAGGGTTTCGGCCGAAAGCCGAAAACTGGATTTTCAATCTGTTACCATCTAAATAAATACAAAAAATTCAAATAACCCTGAATAAATAGTAAATAAATTTTAAAAATCCAAATAAATTACATAAAGTATTTTGTGATATTTAGAACCAAAATAAAATAATTCCAGCACATATTCACTTATATTTTAATCATATAAAACCTTTTCAAATCAAATAAAGTCCCAAATAAGATTTAATTGGTAATAAAATTATGGAAAATTCTAAAAAATTTAAAATACATAAACAAATTCAAATGAGCCAAAAATTTGGGATGTTATAGTTAGTTGTGCTAGTTTTCCACCAAAATCCTAGTTTAGAAGGGTTAAAAAATTTGAGTGGGTTAAGTTAATTTTCCCTAATCCAATAATGTTTGATAGGTTAAATCTCTCACCCATCTCTTAACCCCAAACAAAAAAAGACCCTTATAGTCGTCTAGATCTGTATTGGATATCTAATGCCAATAGCCAATATGTTTATCGATTCTGCATCAGGAAATAAGATTATTAGTTTTCTCAATGGTAATGCTGGATATAACCAAATATTTATGGAAGAATTCGTTATACCCAAGACAGCTTTTAGGTGCCCTAGTGCCCTAGTTTTGTTTTAATAGATGGTGATAACATTCAGCTTGAAGAATGCTGGTGTATCATATCAACATGCTGTGAATTTAATTTTTCATGATTTGATCGGTCATATTGTGGAGATTTATATTGATGATGTTGTTGTAAAATCCAAAAAAGATTTGTAGCATCTAGCCAATTTAGAAATGGTTTTCAAGAATACAAGGGCACATGGTTTAAAGATAAATCCATACAAATGTGCTTTTGTGTGTTGGCTAGGTAATTTTTAGGCTTTATATTTCATAAAAGAGGAATTAAAGTTAATCAATAAAAGGTTAAAGCCATAGCCAAAACTAAGCCACTAGCCTACAAAAAGGATTTATATAAGCTAATCAGCAAGCTTAACAATTTGCAGTGATTTATTTCAAATTTGTCTGGCCATATTAGTTCATTTACCCAGCTATTGAAATTAAAGGATAATCAAGATTTTAACTGAGAAGCCGATCAGCAAAAAGCTTTCAAGAGCATTAAGGAATATTTGTCTAAACCTCTTGTTTTATCCGTACCCCAAAAGGGTATACCATTCAAATTATATATATTAGTTGAAGAGGCGACAATAGGAGCTATTTTGGCACAAGAAATTGACAGTAAAGAGTAGATTATTTTCTACTTAACCCGATGGTTAATTGATGCAGAAACTAGGTATCCTTTTGTAGAAAAGAATTGCTTATCATTATATTTTGCTTACACAAAGTTAAGGCATTATATTTTAACATTGGCTTGTAAGGTTATTTATAAAACAGATGTTATAAAATATATGTTGTTAGCTTCAATTTTATGAGTCAACTTAGTAAATGGGCATATACGTTCATCGAGTCCAACTTGATGTATGAATTGGTTAAAGCTGTTAAGAATCAAGTGATTGTTGATTTTATAACAGGACATAAAACTGATACCAATGCTGATCTAATATCTGTTGCCCCTTGGCAACTATTTTTTGATGGATCAATATGTCGAGAGAGCGATAGTATCGGAATAGTGTTGATTTCACCAAAAGGGTATAGTTTTGAGTTCTCATTTAGGCTAAATTGTAGATGTTATAATAATCAAGTCGAATATGAAGCATTGCTAAAATCCTACAGCTACTCGATAATATCAGAGTCGATCTGTTGAGGCTTATGGTGATTCTCTATCAGTGGTCCAGAAATTAAGGGAGAATATAACTGCTATGATGAAGTTTTGATCAAATATTTGGAGCGGTGTCTCACTGTGATCGGCTCATTCATTTCTTTTTCCATTTGTCATATTCCTCGTGAGTTAAATAACAAGGCCAACTTGTTAGCTCAACAAGCATCAGGTTATAAAGTTTTTGGCCGATTAGAGGAATTTGAGTCAATAGAGAAAATGGTTATGTGTGTTACCATCAATGATTGGAGAATAAAAATAGTGGAATATTTGACCGACGCGTCAAAACCTACTAATCGGAGAATAAATCAATGGGCTTTAAAGTATGTCCTCTTCTATAATGTACTCTATTATCGAACTTTCGAGGGTTTGTTACTAAGATGTCTTGAAGCTGAAGAAGCTAAAGTAGCCATGGGAGGGTGCACGAAGGCACTTCTGGATCCCAAAAATCGGCTTATAAGATGAAATGACTATTAAGGTGTACTGGGTATTTTTGGCTGACAATGTTGGAAGATTGTTTCAAATATTATAAAAATGCCAACTTATTAGAAATTTGGTGACATACAATTGGTTCTAGCATCGGCTTTGTATCTAATTATCAAGCCTTGCCCATTTAGAGAATGGAGAATAGATACAATCAAACAAATATTTTCTAAATCAAGTAAAGACCATAAATTCATATTGTCCATTATCAAAGTGCTCAAGCTATTGGATTGGTTATATAACATATTGTTCACCGATTTGGAATTCCATAGACTATTACAAACGATTAGGACACTGTGTTTATGTTCGATAAGTTTCAAAGTTTTGCCAGAAGTTTAAGTATAAAGTTGTTGGATTCATCACCTTATTATGCTCAGGCTAATGGTCAAGCTGAGTCATCCAATAAAACATTGATCAAGTTAATCAAGAGGAAAATTGAAGAAAAACCAAGGAATTGTCACATAACATTATCGGAGTCATTATAGGCTTATGGGATAGTGCACCATGGTGCGACAAAATTATCGCCCTACCATTTGGAGTATGGAAAAAGGCTGTGTTGCCCTTAGAGATTAACATCAACTTGATACGAATGAGCAGACAAAATGGTTTATCGGTTCAAGATTATAAGAATTTAGTGACCTATAATTTGGATGACTTGGCAGAATTATATTTACATACACTGGGTCGGCTTAAGAAAAATAAGGCAAAAGTTGTAAAGACTTATAATAAAAAGGTAATGCCTCAGTCATATGGTGAAGCCAATTTGGTTTGGAAAACTATTTTGCCTGTTGGCTCTAGAGATAATAGATTTGACAAATGGTCTCCAACATAGGAAGGACCACATAAGATTCATCAGCTTATAGATGGAAATTCTTACATTTTGGAGATGTTGAAAGATGTGGTATTTTCTAAGGCGATTAATGGCAAGTACTTGAAGAAGTATCACCCAAGTATTTGGGCTGGTTCCTAATCGGCTAAGAGTAGCTATTGGTCGTAAAAAGCCAAATTAACTCATTCCAGTTAATTCTGACTATAAACTATAATAGTAAAAGAAACTTACAGCCGATTATAAATATCACACTGGCAATGACATTGAAGCATAAATGACAATCAGTTAAACAACCGATTATAAGTATATTACAAACATAGGTGATTGTTTCAAGACAAGTCTCCTATTACAAGCATTCAAGTTCAATTTCTGATGAGTTGATTATATCCCAGGTTTGTTAAGCTTAGCTTCGAGAGCCGACAGTGTAGTAGCAGCCTCGGCAATGATTTATTCTATGTCCTCAAGGATCTTGTTGTCTTCTTCTTCTAAGCTCAGGAAGGGAGCGATCTTGATCGATTGTTTTTTGACCGACGCTATGGCCATGCCCAGACCAATTTTCTACTTCTTCAAAGCTGATGCTGCGATTGCCACATGCTCTTGTGTTTCAACCAGGGAGGCACTAACTTTGGCCAACTCTTCTTTCAGGGATTTTTTTGGTCGATTCAAGCTTGAGTGTCATTTCCTTTGTAGCCTTTAAGGACTTAGATTCTTCATCATATTTGTCCTTCAGAGCTTTGGTGTCAGCTACTAGTTTGTCGAACAGCTTCTAATCTTTGCGTTAGTGCTGCCCGATGAGCTATTCTTGCCTTCACCACCTCCACTGCATCTTTCTTTGCATCGAGGTGGCATACCTCTAGCATGATGGCCATTGCCTCCTCTGGCAGATCGGCTTGCACCGCCGCCATAGCATCCTGTAGAGGTTGGGCATTCTCAAGTAGGTTGGCTGATGGGGTGAAGAGCAACTTGAAAAAGTTGTTCAATTTTTCTGCTATACTTGGGGCCGAAGTAACTTTAGCCGATGCATCCTTTGAAATGGCCAGAATCTTCTAGATCTCCACTAAAAAGTTGTCCATGCCCAAGTCTACTTCATGCTTGATATCGGACCAGTCGAATCCTAGCATGTTGCTCATAGACTCGATCGGCTTAGCGCTTGCCTTAGCAACAACAAGAGCCGTAATGGTGATTGGTACGGCTTTAGGAATTTTAGCTGTTGGTGTTGGCTGTGATGTAGGAGGAGGGAAGTCTGCTTTAGTCGGGAGATTGACCATGACATCAGTTGAGGGAAGTCTACTTTAATCGAGGAGATTGACCATAACATCGACTGTGAATGCTGGTGGAGAGAGTGTAGGCCGCAAGAAATATCATAAGCCTTGTTAGTCGATTTAATGGAAATTGCGTTGCAAATCAGTACAAAAAAGATCTTACCTAGCCGTGCATGAGGCATGTGGGGAGCTTTCACCCGATTGCTCCTAGGGCTTACTACCTCTGCTGGCCAACAACTTCTTGTTGGGTTAGCTGTGTTTTTCTCTGTTGAACAATCAGCTAAAAGAATTAGTAAATTGAAAAATGATAGAGGTGTGAATTGACGTCGATAAATACTTACTTAGTTGTTGTTTGTCCAAATCAAAAAGCGATGGGGATTGGAAAAGGATACTTAGATGGAGTAAGAGTTTTAGGGCCTAGCCGACAATGTTGAAGGGTTGGAAGAGTTGGTACAATCAGATAGCGGCCCAAAATTATGGTAGAGTGGGAAAGGATGGAAGTAACTGAGTGTTTGCCTCAGTCATTAGCTGGTTAAGAGGCCAACGAGCCCTTAGTGGCTATAGCTTGTTATTTCTGGTCAAACACTTTTAATGCTTTCATGTTTAAAACTGGCCCAATCAACTCAACACTTCTAGACATAGCAAAGCTCTGTTTGTTGACTATACAAAGGCCGATATGGATCATGATTGGCAACCATTGGAAAAGGATACGATCGGCCGGTGCACTATATAAAGGGAATCGGGAGCGAGCCGAAAAAATAATCCAATCAATCAAACAACTCGCATCTAATTTTTATTTACTTTCCTATCATCAAGGAGTAGCTTTGCAATTTATAATCTCTCTTGTAATGTGATTTTAATCAATAAAGTTGCACATCACTGATTGTTGGTCTTCATCGATTACACCAGGTTTGATTTTCTCCAATCTTGTTGCGCATCGCCTTATTTGGGAAAGTCTACCTTTATTAAACATCTAATCAGTCTTAACGGGTTGTTTAAACTTATCATGACCTTTGATTTAATCGGCTTTGTGTAGCTGCTTAGATTTTTGCCGAATATCACATTAGATCGGCTTTGAGTGTATTTTTCATCTATCTTGCCTATTGCAGAATCAAATCGGCTAGCACACCACGAACTAATTTAAACTCGGTGTTTGCGTGTGTTTGAGATTATCAATCCGTCGTCACATTTTTCAGCACAACACACTCCTAAGTGTACCCACAGAAATCCTGCTCGTTCTAAAACACTTTGCCAGTGCTTGATTTCAATATAAATGTTTGGTATTTCTAGAAATAATCAAGGTATATCTCTTTTGCCAACACCATTTTGTTTCTCCTAAATAATTGTCATTTTGGAGATGATACAGTCAAAGTTAAGTTTGACTGTCAATATTTTTTAAATGTTTAAATTGGGTACATATAAATCATATCTGTATATTTATCTCGAAAAATACTTTCCTAATATTATAATTTTATTAGGTTTTATAAATATATTATAATAGAAATTAGTGATCAAATTTATGTATACCCACAATAGAATAGCGATGTAGTTGTTATGTAAAAAGGGCAGTATGTGCAGCAGCATGGTGCAGATCATATCAGCACACATGTCAGAATATTCTGTGTTTGGTCCAGAACTGATCCCCTTAAATTGAGGAATGTAAGAACAATGCTAGCAAATATCTCTTTGAGATATCTGTGTTGTTAAAATACAGAGGTTAAATGCGCGAACTTTAATTTGTATGATGCTTGCCCCAAAATTCGTGAAATTTAATTTGCACATTTTCCCCCATTTAACATGAGCAATGCTCAACCCGACTTTAGCACAGTAACAAATGCAACAGCCTAGGTATCATCTGGTGACAAATTCCGAGTCAAAACTCAATACACCTTATTCTGTCTTCACACTCTGTCCAATGGACAATGGTAAAGAAAAGGTTATTGCTTGCAGGTTGATATGTGAAGTCCGAGACCAGTTAAACCAAGGAGCCTCCCTATAGTTGAGGTTGGTACTGAAGTCAGCAGAAGTCGACGTCTGCTGAATATCTGCATGGGTTTGCTGGATCTTGGATATAGTGTATGGTTTAACAAGTTAATCATGTAAACCTTTTTGAGCATTTCTCCTTTGTTTTTCATCTCTTAGTTTAGTTAGAAATACTTCCCCTTTAGACTGTCTCAATTTTTCTTAGAAAGATCTCATGTTTTATATTAATAACACATGAACAAATTACATAAGTACTCAACTTTTACATTATAGATTCTTGATGAACTACATGTTACCGTCAAGTCCTTGGGTTGATGAATATGATAAACTTCTTTATCTTCCTCGCTGGAGACTCCGGATTTTGCAGCAGCGTCGAGATTGCGATGATCACAACAGCGAGAAGTAAATTGCCAATGATCTTCATTGATATATAGTACCTGCACTTCAATAGCAGCGTTGTTTATCAGAAGAAAATCAGAGGAGATTTATCAATATCCAACTCGGTCTGGTGTCAATCTCTAGCATAGGCATTAGCATTGTCGTCCAGTTTAGCCGATACAATAAAACCCATCACGGGTAAAGAAAATCCAGCCAAGAATTTGCAAGAGGAGAATAAACTAGAACAACTTGATCTAGGAAAAATCAGAATAAAACTAAAAAAATAGTGCTGAAAATCCCTAGATCCCTCTCACTCAACACCGGTAAGAACGGCAGAGAAGAAGGGAGATGAGCCGGTGGCGGATGGAGGGAGTTGTGGGTAGTGACAATGCTCCGTTATTCTCCCTCGTGGGTATGGTTCCTCCCTAGTCTCCAAAAATATCAAAATGGTACGTTGGGCTTCCAAGCAAGGATCACCAAAAATTGGTGACATTTTGTGGAAATCTCAGATTTCGGGCCACCACAAAATCCAAATTACCGGCCGTATTAAAAATTTTGAAATTTTTTAGATTGCTACAGTAATGTCGTTTTTTGGTGAAATTTAGTACAAATCAGTCAAAATTTTGGGATTTGAAACCAAATTTTGCTATTTTTATGGTTGGATATGATGTATTTGGTCCAATAACCCTTAAGAAAGTCATCTTATATGAAAATTTGTTGAAAAACTAAAATTTTAAGATATTTTAAAATTTTGGCAAAAACACTGTCAGATTTTTATAAAATTGTACAAGCTTGATAATGATCTAAAAAATTTATAATACTATATTTAGTAGTGTAAGATCATACATAAAAATTTTCAAAATATGTGAACTTCATTTTTTATCTTAAAAAAATCAAAAACAGAATGAATATAATTGGAACAGTAACCTTGCCAGAATTTTATAAATTTGCTTGAGTGTGATCATGATCCAAACTTTTTTATGAGATCTTAAGAATTTCCTCAGTATCATTCTATAAAATTTTTTAAAAAAATTTAAATTTTTTGCTTGCTCAATAAAATCTATGTAAGCATTGAACTTCATTTGTTATATTTCAAAAATCAAAAAGAGAAAGAACATAAATGGTACAATGCTCTGTATGAATTTTATAAATTCACCAGAGTATGATAATGATTCAAAATTTTTATGAGATCTTAAATATTTCCTTAGAACCCTTCTGTAAAATTTTCAAAAAATCTAAACCTTTTTCATTGCAAAAACAAATATATGTATTGATCATCAGGTTTTTATCACGACATAGCACTATCAGAATTTTTGAACATTCTTGAAGCTTGATCATAATCTAAAAAAATTATTGAAAAATTAATTAAATATCAAGACCATCCAAAAAATTAAAAAAAATTCTAACGTGGTTTCGACTATGTTTCATTTTGTTTAAATTTGCCGGTAAGACTTTTAATAGGACAGTAACGCTGTCCAAATTTTTAAAAATTCACAAAGTTTTATCATCATTTGAAAATTTTATGAGAATATTATGAATGTATCAAGACCATCCAAAAAAATTTAAAAATTTTCTAACCTCGTTTGTTCCAATTTTCATTGGTTTAAACTTGCCAATCAACGTTTTATCAGATAGTAGCAATGTTTGAATTTTTAAAAATTTGACAGATTTGATAATCATCTAAAATTTTATAGGAACATCACTGATATGTCAGGACTCTACAAAAAAAATTAAAAAATTTTCATCCTTGTTTGGCTGACTTTTTTGGCGATGCAAAACCGCCAAAAATTTCTGCTATTTCGCCCAAAATTTCGGGTAAAACGGCCAAAATTTAGATTTTTTCGATTGCAAATGGACCGGATTTGACTTTTAGTTTTTGAATTTTGACCTAGATTTGTCTGAAATACCAAGTTTTTGGTGAAATTCAGATTTGGGTCCCAGGCGAGATTGAAAACAAAATTTGAATCCTTGCTTCCAGGTAATAGATTACGAATTGATGATAGATCGACAGTGTAGGAGCATGCCTAGGCCATCACCCGAAACTAGCCCAACCCATCTGTGGCTGTGTCGGCTCCCCTTCTGTAATTCTACTTATGGATGATAATCTTACCCAATTACTTGTGTACCTGTAGGTAAAAACTCTAATAGAGATGAGTATATTTCTCTTTTATTACTCGCGGGCATGTTTATGGAGATTAAACTTTACCCGATGGACAAACAGGTACGGGTATGGAGCTTCACACGTACCCGTTCTACTTGATTACCCGCCACCTTCTATTGACATATGGGCTAGAACAAGTGTCCGGTTAGCCCCCTGATCCTCAATTTGTGCACCTCATATCAGTAATTGTTGAACTTGAGCATCTATATATAATTTGTTTGCATGTGTTATTTTAATTCTTATTCTCATGTACATTTGAAATTTTAAATAATTGATAATCATTCTTCAATCTATATAATGTAGCTAATTCCCATAATTTCATCAAAAGGATTGTATTAGTACCATAGCTCATTAGCTCCTAGTGCTATTTGGTTGGGAGGATTGTTGATGGTGACGAATAAACGGGTATACCCATGGGTATCGGGTACCAGTGGGTGACATGTATGAGCGAGATTCTTCACTCACGACCCTTCACGAATATACTTGTAGAGGAGATTTTAGTTCACAGATATAGGTATAGACAAGCATTACCTGTGCTCACCGCATCTGATTGCTATCTGCCCCCACACTAAGGCTCACGCCCACACCGGCGCTTAGCTCCTCCAGTACAGCCGCACGAGCAGAGGCGGAGGCGTTAGTGGGGCTGGAGCCCACCCCACTAGCCCAGCAAAAGACCCCCCTACGCGATGGCCCATGGGTGCCGCTGCTGATTAATCAGTGAGCATCTTATAGCTGACTTGAGTACCTGACCCCAAATGGCGCGTAGCACAGAGGTGGCGTGAGGCGTCGTAACTTCGCGACGCCGAGTTCTTAGTTCCGTCTCCCATCTCTCTTCGCGAATCATGATGTTGCGTTAGTTCGTCTTCCGCATCTTGGTGTCTTCGTCTCTTCGCGATTTCGTGGACTGCGGTGACGGGCGGCGCGCCGACACGATCATGCCACATGACATGCCAGCCACACGCGAGGGCGAAGAGACAGGCATCTTGGTGTCTTGCCGAATACCGAGTCGATCATGTAGCACATGCCGCAGCCACACTTCCACGCAGGCACGCAAAGGTAGGTATTAATTAACAACTCATGTTCACTGTATTTATATATGAAGATTAATTATTTTCTTATTCAAACCCTAGTTGGCTAAACAATAGTGGATTCTTGATGAACAGATTGATAAATTGATTGGCTAAACAATAGTGGATTCTTTCAATGAAGAGATTCTTTAAACCCTTGTCAACATAAAAACTGTTAGAGGAGACTGAGGAGTCACCATCTCAACCTAGAGATTTGGATCCTTCTGCCACACAAAAGAAAGCTCTTATTAATGTTGAATTGAGCCCAAGTGACATTGTTGCCAATCCAGATTGCACAAGCCAATTGAACAATACGAGTCCAAAATTAGAGATGATGTGAGAAGGTCATACTTGTTAAAGGGTCCATGCCAACCAGTCGGTCATAATTTTCCCAGTAAACAGCAGGGAAATATTTCAAGAAGCTTCCAAAAGACATGGTTTAATGATTTTGATTGGCTAGAGTATAGCATAGAGAAAGATGCGGCATTTTGCCTTCACTGTTATCTTTTCAAACAACCGGGGTTTGATTGTTTTGCAAATGATGTGTTCACAAAGGATAGTTTTTCCAATTGGAAGAAGGCGAAAGAATCATTCCGTAAACATGTTGATGGAGTCAATAGTTCTCACAGCAAGAGGCTTATGTGAGGCTTTCAAAAATCAAGAGCAAAGTATTCGACAAGTGATAGAAATTTGCATGAATGATATGCGAGTTCAATATGGAGCTTATTTAACGATGTTACAAAAGTTGTTCAGTTTCTTTTGTCACAAGGTTTTACTTTTCGTGAACATGATGAATCATTTAGTTCATCAAATAAATGTAACTTTAAGGAACTGTTAGAATGGTATAAAAATGAGGTTATAGAGGTTTATCATGCAATTGATAATGCTCCAGCAAATAATTTGATGACTTCACCACCAATTCAAAAGGACCTGGTAAAATCATGTGTTGATGAGGTGACAAAGGTCATTATGGATGAAATTGAGAGGATAGTTGTTTCATTGCTTTGCACATCAGCTACAATTGGTAGTAGTTTCTATTGCCAAGAGCAGTCGAGTTGTTAGTGATTTTTTTAATTATGTCACTATGATTGTCGACATTGTTGGAGCTTCTTGCAAAAGAAAAGATGCACTACTCCAGGATCATCATGAGTGCATGGTTGAGAAATTGGAGAAAGGTGAGATAGTTACCAGAAAAGGCAAGAATTGGGAGACTTCTCTAGTAAGGCCAGGTGAAACTAGATGGGGTTCACATCTTACAACTCTAATTCGTTTTAGTATGATGTGGGATTCAGTATTGACAGTTATAAAGAATGTTAATGAAGATGGATTTGACATGAGTCAAAGAGGGAGAGCAAATGGATTGATGAAAACAATGAAAACCTTTGACTTTGTGTTTATCTTGCATCTCATGATCAAAATATTAAGTATGATAAATTATTTGTCACATCTCTTGCAGCAAAAGGGTCAAAACATTGTTAATGCCATGGTATTTCTTTCTAGTGTGAAAGCCCTGTCTACAACAATTTAGAGAAAATGGATGGGAAACACTTTTAGAAGAAGTAAAGAAGTTTTGTAGTGCTTCAGAAATTCCAGTGCCCAATATGGAAGATCGAAAGCATGCTAGAGGTCCTATGAGACGTGAAAGGCAATTTGTCACTTATCATTATTATTATTATGTTGATATTTTTCTTATTGTAATTGATTCCCTTGCTACAGAGTTAAAGAGTCGATTTAGTGAAACTTCTACGGAGTTTTTGAGATGCATTACTTGTCTAGATCCAAAAGATTCATTTGCAAACTTTGATCATGGCAAGCTTATGCGACTTTCAGAAATATATTATGATGATTTTTCGGCATATAACCGTGTTGTTTTGGAAGAACAACTTCACTTATTTGTTGATGACATGATAAGAGAATCAAAAGATAAATTTCAAAGTAATGATAATCTTGCTAGTTTCGCTATAAAGATGGTTCAAGCAAAGAAGCACCTGGTTTATTCATTGGTCTATAGACTGATTGAATTGACACTAATTTTACCTGTGAGGACAACTACAGTTGAAAGGGTTTTCTCGGCAATGAAGATTATTAAGACAGATTTGCGCAATAAGATAAGTGATAACTAGTTGAATGATCTTCTGATATGTTACATTGAGCGAGACGTGTTTGCAAAGATAGACATAGAAGATATCTTACAACGTTTTCAGAACATGAAAACTCCTAAATATCAACTGTTAACTCTTTTAAAGTAATGAATGGTACGTTTTTCTCCTTTCATAGTTACATACTTATATTGCATACAATTTAAATTTCAACTATTTTACAATATGTCGATAGTCATAGTAGTTGATTTTGGATGTCTCTTTTTAAGCCCCCCTCTTTGGAATTTTCTGGCTCTGCCACTGCGCACGAGGCATCTCGTCCAACACCTACCGTGCTTGCGCTCTCCATCGTTTTTGCCCTGCCTTCCCCTATGCTGCGCAGGGGCATACGCTCGCACCCGGAAGTGCTCCCTCTTGCATGGAGCCGTAGCAGCTCCCCTTCCTCACAGTTGAGCTTGTGCATTGCGTCATTTGCGTGTTGGGTTGGTGGCGGGTGCTTCTGCTGCTCTTGCGATGAGTGCGCACGCCATTCACTTCTTGGGTGGAGTTCCTGCCGTTGCTCTTGCTGATCTTGGTGTTGTTCTGTGGTCTCTGGAACATGGAAGCGCTTGCGTCAATACTTGAGGGGTTGGGCTAAAAATGTTGCTGGGACTTATAGACAGGAGAAAAAGCAGTTGCTTGATATGCTTGATGTGTTGGATAAGAAAGCGGAGTCCATGTCTCTCTCGCCAGATGATTTAACCTTTAAACACACCCTTAATGAGAGGCTTTCTACTTTATTACGGGAAGAAGAAATCAAGTGGTACCAGCGTGCAAAAGTAAAGTTTTTACTTGAGGGCGATGCCAACACTAAGTTTTTCCACTTGGTGGCAAATGGAAAGCACCGCAAGTCTCGTATTTTCCAGCTTGAGCATGAGGGAGGACTAATATGTGGAGATGGTGCACTAAAAACATATACTACTAATTATTATAAACATTTGTTTGGTCCTTCTGATTGTGTTCAGCTATCTTTGGACGAAACAAGAATTGAGGATATTCCTCAAGTTTCATCTTTGGAAAATGAGATCCTAATCTCTAAGTTTGATGAGGAAGAGGTTAGGAGAGCTATTTTTCAGATGGAGCATAATAAGGCACCTGGGCCAGATGGATTCCCCTCAGAGTTTTATCAAGTCTTTTGGCATGTTATTAAAACAGATTTGATGGCTCTTTTTGAGGAGTTCCATTTTGGCAATCTAAATCTTCATAGCTTGAATTTTGGGGTTATAACTTTGTTGCCAAAAATTAGTGATGCTAAGCACATTCAACAATACAGACCTATATGTTTGTTAAATGTCAGTTTTAAGATATTCACCAAAGTGGCTACAAATAGAATATCCCTTGTTGCTCAAAAAGTTATTAGTCCTTCCCAAACAGCGTTTCTGCCTGGCCAGAATATAATGGAGGGTGCAGTTATCTTACATGAGACTTTGCATGAGTTACATAAAAATAAACGAAATGGAGTTATTTTTAAAATTGATTTTGAAAAAGCTTATGATAAAGTCCGATGGGATTTTTTACAACAAGCGCTCCGAATGAAAGGTTTTTCCACTACTTGGTGTAATTGGATTAAATCCTTTGTTCAAGGAGGGAATGTTGGTATTAAGGTTAATGATCAGATGGGATCATATTTTCAGACTAGGAAAGGACTTCGTCAAGGTGATCCATTGTCCCCAATTCTTTTCAATATTGTGGTTGATATGTTGGCTATTCTTTTGGCTAGGGCGAAAGAGGAGGCTCAAATTAAGGGAGTGATCCCTCATTTGGTGGATGAGGGTTTATCTATTCTTCAATTTGCTGATGATACGGTGATTTTTATGGATCATGATTTGGATAAGGCTAAAAATATGAAGCTTTTACTTTGTGCGTTTGAACAACTTTCCGGGTTAAAGATAAATTTCCACAAAAGTGAAATTTTTTGTTTTGGGCATGCTAAAGACCACCAGGCAGCATATTCCAATTTGTTTGGTTGTAAGTTAGGTTCTTTTCCTTTTAGATATTTGGGGGTTCCGATGCACTATAGAAAATTGAGTAATTCTGATTGGAGGGTGGTTGTAGAGAGATTTGAGAAAAGGTTACGAGGTTGGAAAGGTATGTTGCTGTCTGTTGGGGGTAGGCTGGTACTGATTAATTCTGTGTTGTCTAGTTTGCCTATGTTTATGATGTCTTTTTTTGAGGTCCCAAGAGGGATTCTGAAAAAATTGATTATTATAGATCCCGCTTTCTTACGGCAAAATGACCAACACAAGAAAAAATACAAAGAGCTTCTTGAAATGGAAACTCCTTTGTCAACCAAAAGATCAAGGTGGGTTAGGGATCCTTAACCTTGATCTCCAAAATAAAAGCTTCTTGAGTAAGTGGTCATTTAAGTTATGTAATGAGCAAGGGATCTGGCAAGAAATGTTGAGAAACAAATATTTGCGAGGTAAAACTTTAAGTCGAAGTTGAAAGAAAATCGGGATTCTCATTTTGGAGCGATCTCATGGGGTAAAATCACAATTCCTAAGCCTTGGTTCCTTTATCGTCAAAGATGGGACCCAAATAAGGTTTTGGGAAGATATTTGGTTGGGTAATTTACCTTTAAAAACTCAATACCCTTCTTTGTTTAATATTGTAAGGAAGAAGAATGCAACTGTGGCTGAGGTCCTTGGTTCTTCGCCTCTAAATGTTTCTTTCAGAAGATCTTTAGTAGGAAATAAACTGACAGAGTGGGAGAGTCTAGTTGTGAAAACAATGACTGTTACCTTACAAGAGGGAACCAATTGTTTCAGGTGGCGTCTCCATCGTAATGGCATATTCTCGGTCAAATCAATGTACACTTTCTTGGTTAACACTGGTATTAAAGTTTCACAGGAGATTTGGCACACTAAGTTACCTTTAAAGATTCAAATTTTCTTATGGTACATCAAGACGGGTGTGCTATTGACTAAGGATAATCTTGTTCGCCGCAATTGGCGTGGGGATAAGTCTTGTTGTTACTGCAGTACAACTGAAACTATCCAACATCTTTTCCTAGACTGTGTTTATGCTAAATTCCTGTGGCGTTTAGTACACATGACCTTGGGGTTTGGCCCTCCTATCAATATTCATCATTTATTTAATGGGTGGTTAACGCAAGGGGGGTCAGCTTAGGTTTCTGTATTATTAACAGGTGTTGCCGGGATTTGTTGGGCCTTATGGCTCACTAGGAATGAAACTGTTTTTGACAAATGTATACCCAAATCCTTTTTGCAGGTATTGTTCAGAGGAACGCATTGGCTTCGTACATGGGCCAAATTACAGTGAAGTGAATCACACAAAGAGGGTCTTCTTGATGTTTGTCGTCAGCTTGAGATAGTAGCTTTGCAGTTTTTTGCTTCGTTTGGTTGGCCTTATGTGCTGCGGATTAGTTATCTTAGTTAAGGGTTTGGTTCTTGTGTCGAACAGTCTCTAAATTTTCATAATTATAATAAGTATGGACTGATTCTCTCTAAGAGAGATGAAGCCAGAATTTTGTATTCCATTATCCAAAAAAAAATGCCTGCTCATTGCCGGAATCCCCGACTTGCCGTCGTCTTTCTGTGCAGATGATTTTTTTTAGAGAAGTTTAGTCCGATCTCATCCACTGATCCACACTAGCACAAAACAAACACCAACACACACAATGTTTCCTTCAAACGCTCCTCCCTGGCCCTCTAATCCGTACGTGGTTCAACGAGAGCGCCCCAGGAGGAGGATGCGGAAGCAGCCGTGCTGCCTTACTCCTCCGGCCGCCAGACATCGCGTGACCGTAACACCCTACCCTTATCGGTCTAGAGAGAGAGAGAGTAGGAGGAGCAGCACTGCGATGGAGACTGGTTTCTGATCGCTATAGATTGGTGAGCCACCGGGTGAGAGATGGGATTGTGAGAACGGGCCTGGAAGGTATAGGCATGGTGGTTTTCAATACAACAAAAAAATCCCATAAGCGTAACAATTCTTTGCTCTTGATGCAATAAATACAAAATCAATGAACAAAATTGTGCAACAAATGTGAACTACTAAGGCAACAAATACAAGAACCTATTGCAACAAAATTAAAATTTGTTGCAACAATAAAAAACTATTGAATATCTGCAACATTTGATGTTTTGTACGGCAACATTCGAAAATAATTGATGCAATAATTCGACTTACTAGTGTTATCATTTTGACATGAGCACAGATGACATGAGCACAGAGGAGGAAGGGGAAGAGGCCAGCCCACACCTCCATCCCCATCCCCTATGTACTCGGATCCATCACCGTCGAGCAGATAGCGTAGATGCGGCCCATAGCACCCTCCAAGGCGCATCTTCCACTCGTTGTCTGCACCCATCGTCTTCTCTAAATCTAGTAGGTTACTGCTGCAACAGCAACAAATATAGTGAGCTTCGGCCACTCCTCGGAATGTGGAAACCTCCAATGAGCTCCAGTAATGGTGAACGGCCTCCCTTAAGCACGAATTGACCACTCATTTAGCGGCTTGGTCGAAGCTCACTGTAGCCCCCTACTAAGAGAGAGGAGGGGTGGGCCTCCAACCGGTTAGCCCTGGAGGGGGTAGAGGGAGAGGAGTGAGGAGTTAGGTGTATGTGGGGTGGTGTGGAGGTGAGGATGAAAACGGATCGAATAGTTTTCAACCAATCTGGATAATTTTGGATATGAATTCTATCAGCTCAGATATTTTTCAGATAGTATTGGATCAGAAATAAATACAGAATTTTCTGTCGGATACGGATATGGATTAGGTAGCTCACTATCTGTCGAATATGAATACGGATTTGAATAATCCAGACATTCATGGACCAGATTATCTAGATATGCACATGGGTTAGGCTAAGGCTACTCTTTTGGCCCAAAAAAGGTTTCTGAATTTTAAAATCATTTTCTAATTTAATTAATTCACAAATCAAGTTTCAATTATTAAAATTAACAAACTAGCTTCTAAAATTATGAAATATTTTAGAAAAGTTCGTAACATAATCTATCATATAAAAAATTATTTTCAACATCTATCAGCTTTTAAATTTTCTCAAAAATTCAAACACCGATGTCCTTAATAGGAAAATATTTTAAATAAGTAGCTAAAAATATATAAAAACTCATAAATACATAATTTATCATTTTAAACATAATTCAACAAAGAATGAAAAATCTTGGATTATTACATGTTCTTCATGAATGTTTGGGTCAAATAAACCATTTACGTTTTTTTTGTTCATTTTGTGTGTACAATTTAAAGGGTTTTCTTGTTCCAATAAATATTCGTGACCATATTTATTTTGATTTGTATTTACTCTGTATCTATATTTGACATTATTCGTATTTGTATCCGAGACATCGTATCTGCATGCGAGAAAAAAGTATAAAATAAATATGGTAGAGTTATTATCCATCCGTATTCGATCCGTTTTTATCCCTAGTTGGGAGTAATAGGAAAGAAGAACAGGATGGAGTTTGTGAAACACACTTTATTGGGCGGTATTTTTTAAAATAATACATTTTAAAATAATTGTATAAAAATAATACACCAAAAGAAAAAATTACAAAAATACATCTCAGTCACCATTTAAAATGGCAATAGAAGCACAATCGCCATTTTATTTGGCGAATGAGGTTCTATCGCCATTTCAAACGGTGAGAAAGATTTGTTTTGTTGTGGATTAAATTGGCCAATAGATTATTTTGTTGTGGATTCATTTAATCGATAAGGTTGAAGCTTCTAGACATTTGAATTGGCGATAGGGTCCTATCGCCAATTCAAATGTCTATAGAAGGTCTATCGTCAATTCATTTGACACGACTTTCTGTCACTAATTGAAATGACGACAGAGGTGTATTTTTGTAAAATTTTCTTTCGGCGTATTATTTTTGCAAAATTATTTAAAACATGTATTGTGTTAAGAAAAATTCTTATCGGATGTATGGGTGGTATTGTTACCGATCAGATAAAGAAGGGGGAAATGCCGCTCCATACATGCTCGGTTTAAGGGGCAGACGAGCACGGTGGGTCGGTTGAGGGCTAAGAGGAACTGAAGCGGCGGTGGTGGGATTGCCGGTCGAAAGAGTGAAAGGAAGGGTGATCACGAGTCGTGGTATGGTGATGCCAAAAAATTGAACTTGAGGAAATTCAGTACAAGTGATTACAGTACAAGCATTTCCAAACTCAGGTAGTTGCAGCAGCAGCGCCAAACTCAGGGAAAGTCACAGAAAGCATATATTTGTCGACATTATATGTCTTTAATTTTTACAGCAACAGATAAGCGCAGGAACAGAACAGATGTTTTCCGAGGAGGGCACATACATGCAGGAGAGATCTTCAGGAGGAAGGTGCATCTGGTTGCTTCTCGGGTAGCGCGGCTTGGAACGCAGGGTGTTCCATGTAAGCTTCATGAAGCCTTGCCAAGGTAGGGTAATTTGACTACAAGAAAAGAAAAGGAGCTCCCATTAGTACTTCTACCACCAGCTGCAGAGAGCTTCATGTGAAGAGTTACATATGACTGAACATTTTAGGTTCGGTGTGGTTGTTGGGATAAGGTTGAATGAGATAAAATGATCTTATATTATATGGTTCTATTGTTTTGGGTATATTATATTGTTCTATTGTTTTGGGTGAATAGAATGGTTTAGTATTTAAAGGAAATATTTCTCAAATTTGTATCCCACCATTCAGGATGAGACAGTATAGTTCTACTAACCAAATACATTGATATCTTTTTTTTTAACCATCCCATACATGTACCACTTGGCACAAACAACCAAAAACACCTTTACTGAAACTCTGAAAGCGCACCACCGTTGTAGCTGAAGCATGACAGACACTAAGGTGTAATACATGTTAGAGCTCATGTCAAGAAAACGTGACAATAATGTAATATCGGTGCTTACCATATCAATCCCGAAGCGCTTAATACCACCATATATCTGGGGTTCCAGAAAGAGGTCTCCCTTTGAATTGAATCGTGGAGCATCAGCAAAATAATCCACAAATCAAAGGAGACAAGTGAGTAACACAAAAAATTGCATGGCAAACTAATAGCCACACTCACTAATATGTAATATTGCACATGACATGACTAAGATCAAGCACAAACTAACGGGACATGTCGATTGGAGTACAAACCAATTGGATTTCATCTCCAGTGGCATATTTTGTGGTGCATCCTTTCAACAACTTCTCAAGAGCTGAAATTCAATAAAACACTACAAACTGAGATGGAATACCAGGAATTTAAGCTATCACAATTCCAATTTATACCTTTTATTTTTTTTTCTTATTTTTATTGAGGTTTCACATAATCAAAATAATGATGAGAGAGTATATAACCTGTGAAGCCCCTATTGATGTGATGTTGGATCCACTTAATTGTCTCCTGTGAGTCGAACTTCTCCTCAATAAAATTCTGCAAATGATGGTTAGAACAAAATTTCTTTTATTCTTTTAATTATGAAGGAAGAAACTATATGTATAGCTGGTGCAAATAGAAAAAACAGGGCAATTGTGTGCCTGTGAAGTGTGAACAAACTCACAAGGACAGGATAGTTTTGAAGTGGTTGAATGCTTGAGCCGACTATGCTTGCAACCTGCAACTAGAAAAGGTTATATTGATTTCATTCAGATAAACAAGATGTATAGACACTGGCAAACTAAACGTCATGTTTTTTTCGTTGCTCATCAGCAACGTAAAGTGCTTAATTACCTTCAGGTAAACATTCATTTAAACTAGGATTCTGGTACATTTGGCTGAAACTATTACATATCTCATGGACATGTATTTTTCTGGATGGCATCAATCAATAAGGTACCTGCATATTTAGTGCCTTCTTTACTGGGTCTTGTGGTAACAGAGGATGCTGAGGGTACTTGTCTTCAAGGTACTACCCCCACAAGAAATGAAGAAGAAAGTTTATCATAGCTGTTATGGCATTCAAACCTTGAAACTAACGAGAAGTAACAATCAGATTAGCAAGATTTCATATATCTCACCAGCAAGATTGCAAAGGAATCCGCGATAACCACGTCGCCATCGACCAATGCCGGGACATACTTGATTGGATTTAACTTCTCAAATTCTGCAGCCAAAAAAAAACACGTTTTGTTGAACATCAATACCCCAAATACGTACATTTAGATGAATCTTGTGTTGAGCCCTGAAGCATTGTGAGCTATAAGATATTTAAGTCAAATTTTTTCATCGATGATGAAGGCGTGTATATGGAAGTTATGTACCTGGGTCTGACTGCTCATTTGCGAGAAGATTCACCGGTTTATACTCGTACTCCAACCCTTGTGCATCAGACAAATTGTGTCTTTCTTATGTTCAGTTCTGAAGCAGAAGACTATTACCACTCATGTACAGGTCTGTGAAAAGTCAAGGCGGATACCTTTGAAATTGAGGGCTATGCGGACGCGCTGCGAGCACGAGCTGCGCCAGAAGGAGTAGAGCTTCAGCTGCGGCCCCGCCGGCGCCGGCGCCGGCTTGACCACCACTCCGGTGACCTCCTGAGTGAAATCAAACAAGAGGTGACCATGATCAGTTGCTTAGTTGCTATAAGCAATCAACTGCGAACTCATCAGAGAGGTGGGAGGGAGCTAGCTGCGGTGCCTCGGGTGAGCCTGATGCCATGGCCGGAGGCGATCGGTGGCGTTGTCGAGGTCAAGGCCTTGGTGTTCTTGAGAGTACTGGCTGAAGCATATTATTACGTGGATCTGGACGAATAAAAGATAATTTATTCTATACTGCTCTAAAGCTTGACAGTAACATTGGATATAGTCGGGAACCCACCCTCCTCGAGCTGCTATTTTCCCAATAAGACGGAGATAAAGGAGCCAATTACACGAAATAATATTTTCATTCTTTCCGTTTCCAAATAATTATGCATCTTTTAATCCTCATAATGTGACACATTTTATATCACGCTTAGCGGTACTGTACGCAAGATTTCAAATCTGTTTTTGGTTGACATCGCAGAGATGGTCAAAATCCAAAATTTCATTAAGATCTCGGAATTTCGAATAAATTTGAACAAAACACAAAAACAAAAATTCAAATCTTTTTTTTTTGCACCAAAATTGCTGAGATTTCGGTCGTAATTCCCGAGATCTCGGCGAGATTTGCCGAGATATCGGTGAATTTGATCCAAGAGAAAAATAGTTTAAACGGCATCAAAAATTTAAATTTTTTATGGATAGTCTTGACACATTGGTAATATTCCTATAAAAAATTTGGATGATTATCAAGCCTGATGGATTTTTAAAAATTCGAACATTGCTACTGTCTTAATAAAACACTAACCTATAAATTTAAACCGAATGAATAATAGAACAAACTACATTAAAAAATTTTAAATTTTTTTGTACATGGCTCTGACACATCACTAATATTCCCGTAAATTTTTAGATGATGGTGAAGCTCGAGGAATTTTTAAAAATTCAGACAGTGGTGATATCTGAATAAAAAATGCTTGAAACCACTTTAAAAAAATTTGAAATTTTTTTGGATGGTCCTGATGTAACATTAATATTGTCATTAAATTTTTAGATGATTATCAATCCGTAAAGTTAGAAATTTCGGTAGCATTTTAACTGATTTTTGAATTTTGAAGATTACAATTAGAAACAATCAATATATATTGGCATCACAAATAATAGGAATGAAATAAAATTGATACATATGACAATTCATCACATATACACGACAAATATAACTATATAGGAGCATGTAAGAACTACCTGTGAAAGCACAGATGACGCCAGAATGTAACACTCAGCCCGAACCACTTGCAAGAGCCATAATTGAAGAATGAGTATGCAGTATGAACATGTATTGCAACAAGATGCATAATTAAACGAGTATGACCATGCAAAGCACGGACAACAATGCGTTTACGTACCTACGAGTAGTAGTATGGGTGTGGTACAAACTCCACCTCCTTGTTATCAACAATGATCTCGTGAAACCTCCTCTCGTGTTGTTGCTTGTATTCTTCCCAAATCATATCCCGCGATAACCAGGCAGACTTTCAATGTTCATAACGAGCCATCCAGTTAGTATGATTATCTGACTCACAAAGGTGCATAACAGATGTGTCTCGTGTGTACGGATCGACGTAGAGATCAGTGTAGTCAAACGGTCAAGACATACTCAATCTATCATAACTTTGTATGTGATCGTACTCACCTTGATTCCATCCGTAGGGTATTGAACCGTACATACGATGCTCATTCGAGAAGCCCCAATGGCTTAAAGACTAGTTGCTAGACCATGAATCTACGTCATCCTAGGGCTGTGCTACCTATCACCCACCCCCACCACTCATCGTGCCCTTTCTTGTACTACAGGTTTGTCTCTATGAGCCCCTCCTCAGGGCGCTTCCCCTATTGTGATCCTCTCGATGATTGTGGCTGTGAACGGGCCGAAGGGAGTAGTGGGCAACGTCCATCCCAACATCGCCTCTAGAGTCTATCACTAAGCTACTATCAGCGGTCTCTTGGTACTGCATATTCTAAGGAGGTGTATTCATATCGTTGTCATTGCTGGCCATAGGCTCATCATCACTTTGGGCCTTTCCTTTTCCCTTGACACGTTGGTTGCCTGATAACTTCACCAACCTGTCTAAAGTTCCTGCTAGTACGTCACCGTTATCATCATCGGTACCATGCTTCCCTTCCTGTATGCATTTGACTGACCGTGAACTCGGCCTAATCTAGAAGGCTCTTCCCACCTATGGTCAATTGGAAGTAATGTTAACACCGTTATAAGATTTTGACATACATGATTACCAAGTAGAATAGAACACAATTCAACGTTACTTGTGGCCTTGTTCATCTTTTTGGCATGATGGTGTCAACCATGAATCTCATTGGGAGGGGTGGGTCATACCTAATGTCCTTGTCGAGTAGGGGCTACTCACCAGACCTAGACGAATCAAACCACTCTGCAATAGAGTCGCTACCAAGATGCATCACACCCTCAATGAGGCAATCGAATGGTTCTTCATCCTGGGCCTGGCGAGTGGATTCGTAGTCTTGCAAGCGAAGTCGAAGATTGTAGTGCACGAACACAAGCTACTGGAGTTTTGCATAACTTAATCGATTCCTTAGCTGCGTGTGCACTAAGGCAAATGTGCTCTAATTGTGCTTACAACCACTAGACGAAGTGCACTGCATCACCAACTGTAAAGCGTACTTCTACAACGCTGGCATCTCATTCTCGAATGCCATCCACCATTGAGCTGTAGACAGATGACAAAACAAAAGTGTGTTAGTCAGTGCACAACAACAACGTTACAATATCTTAAATTCGTATGTACCTACAGTCATGTGGGGATCAGCAACGCTGATTGTGCAAGATAGGTGACAAACCGTCCCCTCTTAAGGTGTCATACGTCAGCTTCCTGTAAGACCTGCACCGCGCTACTATCCTCATTAGCTATAATGCCTAGGGCAATAGAAAACACTCCCACGTACACCGGAGTGTAGCGTAAATTGTATAAGAACTGAGACTATGGGTCGAGCACGGAGGTTACAATGGACAAATCATTGTATAGTTAGCACAACAGATATGAACATATTAATTTCATTGACCTACTTGCACAAATGTAGTATCCTTTATTTTGGCAAACCTCTTTTTCAGGACTTGCAGAATATCCTGTACTGCTCTCCGTCCTCACCAAGCGCTTGTGATACTTAGTTCTCACAATTGCATACTGCATCATGACACCTTATCGTTGGCAACTTGTCTTGATTTGCAAACCTCAATATCTTGTACAAGGGTTCTACAGCCAAGACGTTCCACTCCACAAAGTCCCAAAAAGCCCTATCCACGAGGTAATCATATGCAAACTTTTCCTCCTCTATCCTAGGCCATCGACTACCTATCCAGTACGGATGTGTTATCCACTACTGAAACTTTTCCCTTTTTTGAAGAAGCTATCCAAGAAAACAAAGATCGTGCCAAACCTAGTGGTATTTGGCCTCACTAACTGCCCACCTATATGTTGCCTTATCTGTGCATATAGATTCATGTGGTTTTACAAAAAGCGTCAAATCTTCTTGGCCTCTGTAACATCTCAACTTTTGCATTTTATGGATTTAATATGCATTTTACCTTTTTATGATTTTTTTTATTTTATTTAATTTTTTATTTATTGATTTAAGCATTTTTGTCATATTTTATTTATTAATTGGAAAAGTTTAAATAAAGTTTTGTGGAAAATATTTTATTTGTATTCCAAATGCCTTAAAATATTTTCTTAAAATTTTCTTGTATTTTTACTATTTTATTTGGTTTACTTGAATTTTGGGCATTTATTTTATTTATAAATATTTTTAAAAGAGTTGTGAATAGTACTGGCCTGAGCCAGTGGACCTGGCCCATTTTTCCCCACACCATTAGCCCGCGTAGGCCCATCCCACTGGAAAACCATAGCTGCATTGATTTTGAGCTGTTGGATTGAAATTTGTCGCTCGAGAGCTTTCTGCATCACCTGTGCCTTGGAGCCGTCAGATCGCATCCACGTGGTTGGCTATGATTGCGTCACGTCCCCGCCATTGTATCCGAATAGAACTCCGCCATCACCACCAAATCTGCTGCGGAAACCTCGCCCGACACGCCTCCCTAGGGGTCTATTTAAGGCGCCACTGGTTCCATTGGAATCCTCACCTCGAGACACATCTGGTGCCCTAGAAAGCGTCGTTTGAGGTGTCGTATGCGATGCATGGGAGCTTGCCATAGTTCTAGTCGTTGTCGCCGAGCTTTCGCGCAATAGTTCGCCACTGTTGAGCCATCTCCGTTATCGCCAAGACCTTCATCGTGTTCGCTGCATCGAGCTCATCCAAACCCACAAGCTAACGTCATCGGAGTTGCCCTCTTTCACCATCACCGTGGTTGTCTTCTCCATTGCCAGTAAGGATCTCACCGCCATGCCATGAATATTGTCAGAGAGCTCGGTGACCATCGTATCCAGAATCAACGTGCAGGATGCGGCCATGTGTGCGTATGAATGAACAAGCGAGAAGTTAGTATGTACATTTCTAGTATACAAGAGTAAAGACTAAACCGAATGTTGTACTGTGGCATTAATGATCTTATAGAAGAATATGACCCCATTGCAATACACTATGAAGTTGATAATACTCTGCTGAGTAGGCCTAGTCTAGGCGTGACACATAACTATCACACCAAATATGGCCCAATCATCCCTGAACTTCCAAAGATATTGGACAATCTCTTGCTCATGCTCGTCCAGGTACTTTCCAACAACCGAAAGCTAACACAACTAAGAGCAAACTTCAACAACCGAAAGTAAATGCTGAAATGTAAATACTGAAAGTAAAAGGGGAGACATAGAGAATTTTTCCCGTGGTTCAGAGACAAGCTCCTACTTCTACGTTAGAGCACTTCCTTGGAAGTATTACTCCCCAAAGCTAGTCGCAGTAGCTCTGGTCTTCACTAGGGTGACTCTTTCACCACTCCGGTGAGGTGAGTCCCAACCTCTTATAACGATGGTGGCCTTCCACAAGCACCTTTGGACAGGTCACACCAAAAACCTCCTCCAAGCTGTCTAGGAATACCTAGTTCCAAGAGTAATAGACCATCCACAAGCTTTATCCCTTGGTTCACTAGCACAACACTTGTTAGACTAGGCTTGGAGCAAGAACACTTAGGAAATTTTTGGATTTTGAGTTTAGAAGTGAAGCACGGTCTCCTTGATGGCTTGAGAGCTCTAAGGTGCTAAAATATCAAGGAGAACAAAATCATATGCAAGGAATACCCTGGATGAGTTTTTATAGCCATTGGGGCAAAAGCTAGCCGTTGGACATGTCAGAGTGTCAAAATAGACTAAAGCTCAATTGCCTCAGACTGAATTTGATTAAGCTTCACAGACGCCCTATGTACGCTGAACCGAGATTACAGATAAGTACATTCGCTGGACTAATCTAGATAGGTCTATCGTACATATGCCTTGGAAAGAAATTGAGTCCAGTATGAAAATTAGATTTGCACGATTGCACCGGACCAAATTTGGTTGGTCTGCCATAGAAGACATTTCTAGAAAGGCTTGGTCCGATGGACACTTAGAATATAAGTGAAATAGACTCGAGTGATTCGCATTTGCGCTGGACTGGAAAAGGGGTCAATTCAGCTTAAACAAGAGTTAGCGTCGAACTAAGTTTGTGACCACAGAAGAAGCTCCGGCGTAAATGGCATGCGCTCTGTTTGATTTTTGTATGAGTTGCTTCAGCGTCAGACTAAAAAAGGATGGTCCGACATAAACTTAGTTTGCGTCGAACTGATTTTCAGAATAGACCTGGTTGGTCCGGTGTGAATAGGTGGCTCTCTGTTAAGATTTAGCTCATTTGAATAAGCAACGCCAGACTGAATGAAAGTCAGTTCGGAGAAGAAGAGCTGAGCTAAGTGAGTGCCGGACTAAGGAATAGAAGGAGAGTTTTGGGTCCAGCAAGAATGGGGAACTGTCTGTTTGGGTGTAGGATTGATTTTGATGGGGAAAGATTTTTTGAAATTACCTTAACTCTAAACAATCTAACTGACTTAGCCCATGAACCAAGATTCTAACTTATGCATGATCCTCCTTTATAGTATGGCAAATCTAAAGCAACCCTAGCTACTTGGCTTAAACCATCTTCCAAGCCAAAACTAGTAACAAGAGTTTTTAATCTTGACCGTTTTGCTTGATGCCGACTTAGATACCCAATCATGATTCCTCATCACCAAAGAGTCATTGACTTGATCATCAACACCAAAACCCTATAGTAATAATTAATAAGGAATTAGGGGGTCTAGATGCTTTCACTCCTCCTTATGGAGGCCCACTATCTCTTTCTCGTTCTTCTTCTCCCGACCTCCACGGAGGTCCATGAGCATGGCCTAGCCTACCACTTTAGGCATGCCTTCACATCACTAGCATGGCCAGCTAGATGTTTCTTCAAACGAGTTACCCTTCCACCCTTTATAACATGCCTACAGTAGTTGCACTTCGACCTGGATGGTTCGATACACTCCCCATGCTCCTATATACTACCCGCATGATCTGCCATCATGAGTACCTGTAATGTAACACAAAAGATGCCAATGAGGTAATGAATCAACAATGAAAATATTATTTGTGATAACTAAATGCAAAGTATCCATTAACATCATCTTGAAGAATTCCACTAGAATGAACAAAAGCTCACACATGCCACTAAGCAAGAATTCAAAGTATCCCCTCCTATCTGCCTCTTTTCAATGTGATAATGGCATTGATTATTAACTCTTATGTACTAGCTTGATGGAAATATGAAAGCAAGAAATGCACATGATGTTTGCACTTCTGCTCTTGCAGGGAAGAAACTGGGTATAATGTGTCATGGCTGACCCCGACACATGCACAACTGGGTTTGGATCACTACAACAAAATGAATATGGTTTGTTCTACGTGAGCTTGTAAAAATAGTGCATAGTGGCACTTCGTGGCAGGGTGCTCATTTAGCATTTGGGTATGCATGCCAAACTAACTAGCAAAGCAATGTACTATGTCTACGTATATATGTAGCATTAATACACCAAATTTGGCCTACAACCAACCAAATTTGGCACATATACTCACTAATCCAGCCGAAAATACCGATATTTCACCCACTAATGAGATTTCGCTCGAAAAAAAATGAGATTTTGTTACCTCAAATCTTGGTGCAGCGGCCGAAATCTCGCTGAAAACAGCCGAGATCTCGGTGTAGATGACTGAGATATGATGTCTTCTGGCCGAAGAAGGCCAGACTTTGGCTGGAGGTGGTGGATTTTGGCCGGAGAAAGCAAGCGACTGTGAGGGCGATAGGTTCTTTGGGTGGTGCTTCAGTGCGAGAGAGTAAAGTGAATGAATTGTGTAGGGATTGAATGATTGAGTATCCATTAAATTAGTGCAAATGATATGGATAAATAAAATAATTTCTCAATGCCCTTACTCAGTAATAGCTCTAGCCTAGTGGTAAAGTCAAATTTTTTCCAAACCGCAGTTCTCAGGAGTCACAACCACGGCACTTTTTTTTTGCATTGTTCTGAGCACGTAGAAATTTTAAAAAATTTTGTGGATAGTCATGAAGCATCCATAATATTTCTATAAAATTTTTAGATCATGATCAAATCTAACAAATTTCCAAAAATTGTGACAGTGCTACTTCAGAGTTTTCAAACTTTAGAATGCATCCTTGTATAGTTTACATTTTTTTGATTGAGAAATCAAAACAGGCTTAAATTTTTTTGAAACTTTTAGAGAAGGGTTCTAAGTAAATTCTTAAGCTCTCCTAAAAATTTTAGATCATGACAAACTCGAGAAAAAATATAAAATTCTGACACAGTTACTATCTCATTTATGTTCATTCAGTTTTTTATTTTTTAAAGATAAGAAATGAAGTTAAATGATCCTAGACATCTTAATATGGTACCATAAATTTTTCATAGCATGATAAATCTTGTACAATTTCATAAAAATCTAATAGTTTTCTACAACTTTTAAAAAATATCTCAAAAATTCAGTTTTTCAACAAGTTTCATAGAAGATGACATTATTAAGGGTTATTGACCCAAATTTGGTCAAATCCGGTCCTTCAATTTCAAAATCTGGGCCAAAAACCTTATATTTCGGCGAAAAGTAGCGAAATCTCACCAAAATTACCAGTTACTGTAGCATTTCAATTTTTTTTGAATTTTTCAATCTGTCCGACATTTTCAAAACCTTCCACATCTAGAAATCAAGATCTTGCAAAATTCTGGTGAGATTTTATTCCTTGATTTGTATGCACATTATTATATTAAGTAGTTATATGTTAAATATTGTTTAGTATGTACCATTCTACCGGATTTAGCATGCCCTGGGCTTCTCTCACTCTAGAACCTATGTTAGTAGAACATTAAACAGTTATGTGTTTTTAAATGTGTTATGTCCTAAATTGTTGAAATTATAATTCTAATGTTGTAATGTGTCTCTTGTTCAACCTGCTTCTTTCAATCCTACTTCTTTGTTTTGTTCTCAGGAACTTCTTTTGAGACGTGTTGGTTTTAGCATATCCCATGTGTGATTATAATCGCTGTATATTTCAACCCTATGCTTGCTGGCTGTTTTTGTTGAGTATCTTCTATCTTGTGTCCGGTCAACTTGATAAAAGCAACACCAAAATAACTTACATCAGTCAGTTACAGGATAGGGTGTAGTAGAGCAATTGGTTGGGTTGGACCGTAGGAGGTAAATGTGTCTTTTCACGCGAATTAAAAGGTGCAACATAATTTAAAAAGGGAATAGGAGTGAAAATGGTATTGAGTAAAACTAAACATGTGTTAGAATGATATTCTTTAAAGAAAAATCTTTGAAGTGGTATTATGATGTTTGCCAACCTTTAGAGTTGTATATTATGATTTATCCCAAGAAAAAAATATCATCAGCTCACTGACAAGTGGCACGACCACATGTTGGATGCTATTTTTCAGTTTAGTAGTGCTACTGAACAAAATTTCCTTAACCTACAGAACCCAGGGTTCAAAAAACTGATGAAAAACATTCGAAAACCACTCGTACCACTCTGGTATGAAAAGCGAAACCGCTCAAATTCAAATTCAAAAAAAATGAAAAATTTTGTCCAAAAATTCCCTAAAATTAGTGTTAATAGCTTTATGACCTCTTGTATGAATATTTTTTTTAAAAAAAATGAAGTTTGGAGATGTTTTTGAGCCATTCAAAATGTAAAAATTAGAAAATCCAAAAAGAAAAAAGAAATTAAAAGTATTTTTAGTAGCAATATTTGTTCAAGTATGTTAAGTAGCAATATTTACTTCAACATATTCTAGTAACAATATTAGTTAATTACATTTAGTAGAAATATTTGTTCAAATATGTCAAGTAGCAATATTTATTTAAACATATTTTAGTAACAATATTTGTTCAATTATTTTTAGTAGTAATATTTGTTCAAGTATGTCAAGTAGCAATATTTGTTGAAATATCTCAAGTAGCTATATTTGTTCAATTATGTAGCAATATTTGTTGAAGTATATTTAGTAGCAATATTTGTTCAATTACATTTAGTAGCAATATTTGTTGAAGTATATTTAGTATCAATATTTGTTCAATTATATTTAGTACTAATATTTGTTGAAGTATATTTAGTAGTAATGAAAGGTGTTGAAATTAAATAGTGTTGATATGTGAATGGTATTGATATATATGTGAATACCTATTTTGCACTTACTGGGTTGATATATGAGTAGTATTGAAATAAAAGACTATTGTTGACATATTATTGCTAAATGTCAACTTTACAACTTGCAACTATCTAAAATATAGCAAATGTCGTGACAAAATTTTTCCATATTTAGGAAAGATCATACCGGAATTTTTTTCATGTTTTTCCATACTTTTTATATATTTCTTACATTTTTTATTTTTGTGCCTTTAATGGATTTTATCAAATTTTACAATATTTTTTAGCAGTTTTTTCCATTTTTATATTTTTTCAACTTACACCTGTTTTCGCTAAAAACCGCTTGAAATTCGAGCCTTTTAGAACGCTTTTCATCTATTTCGTTCAAAATTCACTCGTCGGTTTGACCAGATTTCAAATATGTTTGACTTTCGAAACTATTTGGTTTTGAGTGAATTTCGAGCGGTTTTTCACAGTTTTCGATACAGCCGGGTCATCGAAATCTGAGTTCAAAACGGTATTGGTAACCCTGACACCACCTTTGATACATGCACCTTTGCACGGGGCTTGCATGGATATTATGCCAGTTCTATGCTATGATCTATTTGTAACAAAATGTTTGTGCTAAACACATCATTTCCTTTAGTAATATGAAAGAACCAATAAACAACATTTATTTTCTAGATTTACTATAAGAAAAATAAGTTGGACTTTCTAGCAATTGGATCCGCATTGGGATTCATACTCCAGCTACGGTAGGTGGTGTTTTTGCATGATGGCCCAGCAGAGGGCAACAACTAGGCGACAGTGATCCTGTGTAGTCCCTGTGAGAACTGCAACTTAAATAGTTCATGTAAGTCAGAATTGTCTAATTGAGCCAACGAGATCCGCATTGTCTAATACTGTGCTGCTACAGTGCTATGCTACTGTAAAAAACGATATAGTGTTTTTGAACCGTCGATCTAATGGTCCATGTGCAACTGCTTCAGTTACAGTCTCTATAGGACTGTATTGGATCTCAATTCGGAGGAAGGTGATAGACGACACCCAGAGAAATCTTGTTAGGTATTATAATTCGAAGAGAAAAACGTGATAAACAAGAAACATATCTAAAGTGCAGAGTTAGTGCATATATAATAGCGTGATGTAGTTGTCTCTTTGTCATGCTATGTAGAATTTCTGATGATATGGGAGAAAAAGAATAAAGAGAGTGAGAGAGTCACATGGCACGAGTCCATGAAATGTGAGATATATATGGCACAAAACACCGTTGTAGGAGCTGTTCACCGTGACATATTTTTTCATGCAAAAATTAAAAGATTGTGAAGTCTTGTAGAGATAACTTAGGGTAAAACATGACTTTAGTATTATCAATAGACGATAAAAAAAATACTTTCGAGTTTCGACGGCAATTGCGTGTAGGAAATAAGTGCTCTTAGAGCATCTCCAATAGTCAAACCTTAAAATAGAGTCCTATACCTCAAAATAGGGCCTAAACTAAAAAAATTAGAACCCAAGATAGCTATTGACTCCAGCAATTAGATCCTAAATCTCCAATCCTTCATTAGGGTCGGAGAGGAGAGTTGCTAAATATAGCAACAGGGCTCTGAGTCCTAAACCTATTTTGATAATTTTTCTCAAAATACAACCTCTGTTGGAGTGCTTTTTTTCCATCAAAGCCCACCTCTTGGAGATGCTCTTAGGCTAACACGTGAGTTTGGTAGGTGAGCAGCCAGGAGTGAGGACTGTGAGGTATGCGGCCCATCAGACTATGTTGAAGGGGAGCGTCTCGCTGGCTCAATCGCTGCCCATGTTTACCTCGGTGGTTGCCTCCTCTCCCGGGCGGCCGACCTCCGCCTCGTCCTCCTCGCCGCACTTCTCTCTCCACCACACTCTCCTCTCGTGCCTTCTCCCCTCCAATCCTTGCCAAACCCCACTCGAATTGTAGTGCTCTCCCTCGCTAAGCTTGTACGCAGGAACTGAACCTCCGGAATCCAAGAACCCTCTTCTTCTCCCCCGCCGTTCTCGCAAGAACCACCTGCGTTTCTACTCAAGAACCAGGCTTTGTCGAGTCCAAGATCTCCCCTTTGATTCTTTCCACCTGGTGCGATCGATTCTCTACGCAATCCGGATTATTCAAGAACCTCGCCCATGTCCTTCGACGCCGGCGACGAGGTTTTAGTTGGCTCCGAGCAGCTGCCGGCGGCGGGGATGGAGTTCTCGTCGCCGGACGCGGCCCGGGTGTTCTACTGCGCGTACGCGGCGCGCGCGGGCTTCCGGGTGCGGAGCAGCAAGTCCTTCACCTCCCGCGTGGACGACGCCGTCATCATGCGCCGGTTCGTCTGCACCCGCCAGGGCCTTCCCTCCCGCAAGGACCCGCTCGACGCCTCCAAGAAGCGCCGCAACCGCCCCTCCGCCCGCGCTGGCTGCCCCGCCATGCTCCAGGTCAATCGCCGCATGGTCGGCGCAGCCACCGCCCGCTGGGTCGTCTCCCGCTGCATACTGGAGCACTCCCACCCGCTCGGCGCCGACCACGCCGACTATGCTGACGATACAGACACGCCCAGGGAACGTTCCAGCAATTCTTCGCAGCAGCCGGCCACCCAGAATGGCAACGGCACTGCCGAACCCTTCCAGCGTGGGGGCCTGGGACCCGGCGGCAGTGTCGCGCAGAGCCTGTTAGAGCATTTCAAGAAGATGCAGGTGGAGAATCCGGCGTTCTGCTACGCCGTCCAGCTCGGCCGGAGTGGCTGTGTTGCCAATGTCATGTGGGTTGATGCACGCGCCAGGTCTTTGTATAGGTGGTTTGGCGACGCCGTGGTGCTTGACTTGACCTGCAAGAGGAACCACCGTGTTGTGCCATTTATGGCGTTCACTGGACTGAACCATCATAGGCAGGTTATTGTATTTGGGTGCGCTCTCATGACCGATGAGAGTGAGGATTCGTTCGCGTGGTTGTTTGAGACTTGGCTTGGTTTCATGGGTTGGAAGAAGCCGGCATCATTCACAATGGGTTTTAATAGGGCTGTTGAGATGGCTGCCATGAGGGTCTTCAGTGAAGTTAGACATCGGTTTTGCCGACGGGACATCTTCTCCATCTGCAAGAAGAGGTTGGCCGGTGTGTATTCAGCACATCCATCATTCAAACAAGAGTTGAAGGAATGTGTAAATGAATTGGAGAGGATTGATGAGTTTGAGTCTACTTGGAGGCTGTTGCTTAACAAATACAATCTCACAGGGAATGAGTGGCTGCAAAGAATATACAACAACCGTCATGAGTGGGTTCCTGTCTACCTGAAGGACAGCTTCTTTGGTGAACTGCTCAATGCCCCAAAGTTAGAGACGATGTTTAAGTTCTTTCAGAGGAATTCCATTACAACGGCTAGCCTACGGGATCTAGTGATGCAGTTTGATAAGGCCATAGCAGGGCATTATCAGAATGAACTCCAAGAAGACTTTGCGACCTTCAGCAGCAAGCTGGTAATGAAGACTCAACATCCAATGGAGAAACAAGCGTCAGAGCTCTACACCAAAGTGATATTTGACTTCTTTCAGGATGAGCTTGTTGGATCATCAGGCTTTTTAGTGCAGAAAGTTGAAAGTGGGCTCATTAGCAAATTTGAGGTTACAAGATCAGGTATTGCCAATAGAAGGTACACCGTCGTTTATAATGAACCTGGGACTAGCATAACTTGCAGTTGTCACAAATTTGAATTTACGGGCATTCTATGCCAGCATGCATTAAGGGTTTTAATAGCTAGCGGGATTTTAGTGCTTCCTGACAGTTATATTCTGAAACGATGGACACGAAATGCCAAGAGTGATATCTTATCCGTGGTTCCGGAAAATTCAAAAGGGCCTTTGGCTTGGCAATGCAATGATCTGTGCCGTGATGCTATCAGATTTGCCGAGGAAGGTGCAACATCGGCTGAGCTATACAAAATTGCTAAAGAGGCTTTGCAGAAGGCATTTGCTGAAATTTTTCCTCAGAGAGAGGTCCATTTGAAATAAACAGGTATTTGTCTTCTTTTTGGCTTGATTTATGTCTTATTCAGCTACTCCGGCACATTCATAAATCTGACATAGTTTTATGTGTCAAACTGTTGGTGTGATGACATTTCTTTATGTTTGTCTATGTTTTAACAACTGTTATATGTAAGTCACAAGAAAGTTCATTATGTAACTTAATATGCTCACCAGGTTGTGGATTTATGCAAATGATTTTGTCCATGAACCTGCATCTGCCACCATTCAAGATTGCTCTGAATCTGGAGCCCCCTTGCAGGAGGGTAATTGCATTGCTTTCCCTTGTATGTCTTTTTATCCTTTTGTGAAGTTCTTGAATTAAATTTGTCATTGGTGCACATTAATTTCCTTTTTAATTATGTATGTGACTTATTATCTATTATATACTGGTGCTACATTGCTTAACAAATCATCATCACTCTGAATGAACAGGAAGCAGCAGCATAACAACACGGCCGGTTCGTTTCCTCCGTTCGTTACTCGTAGCTTCGCTTGAAGAAGGGAGATTGCCTATTCCCATCACTCCCATAACTATTCCTGCCACAGCACAACAACTCCTGTCGTCTATCTCTCTATCAACAAAGAACCAAGCGCATTAGTGACTCCTAGCATCTACATATATATGAATCTGGTGCGCAGATGAGACCAAGAGCTGCGTTTGGCCTGTAATTAGGGGTGCAATCGGATCGGATTCGGACATATATTACTCTTTCCATATCTTAAACCATATTTTTTTGTCAGGTTTGGATAATGCCAGATACAAATACGGCATGGATAATATCGGTTGCAGATTCGAGTCGAATACGGAGCGAAATCGATACGGTATCGAATAATTTTTGTCGGATAACGCGCGAAAACAGATATCGCAAAAAGCACACATATAGTACTGATTAACCAATTGTATGAGTGCAACATGCAACAAGATTATCGAAATCTAATAAGTCATTTTATTAGGCAATCCAACAAAGTTAAAAAAGCACATTCAATTTAAACGGTACACACATGAAAAGTTACAAAACATAGAACGATATGTAAATAATATCATGATAACATGACCATAACTTCACATCTTCATGAAAGAGACAATAAGATAAGTCGATAATATTTGGATTACATTACATAGTCAGAAGACTCAACAATGACACAATTTTATATAAGAGTTTGAAGACTGAAATGGCTAAACCAAGTTCACTATATCTCAAGTAGACAACAAGTTCATAACTATGGCTACATATCCTCGACAAGCACTCAGTCATTATCAGCCGTAACTATAGTCTCATCCTACAAAATAATAGCCTTAATAGTAAGAACTAGAGTGTTTGACATGTTTAACATTAATAAAAAAATGTTATTTTGCTATTTTATACTACTATGAAGCAAAATATATGTGGAACTTTAGTTATTGCATCTCATAATCTGAATATCAAATTTCATTCAGAACAGAGGGAGGAGTTTCCATAAGGACTCAAGGAGAGCCATTTCATTTCACATGCCTCCACTTTATACCCAGTTTCAGCTTTTCTTCAACATGCAAACAAAAAATCACAAATGCTAACAGTGGAATAAAAGGTTGGTTTCTATTACCAATAAAAAGGAAAATAGAATAGCAACAGAGAACAAACTGTTGTGAGCTCCCAATTAAGTGGAGGCAAAAGGTGATAACACCAAACATTTTCTTCAGACTATTTCTCCTTTTTATGACACTGTACTACGCACTTTTGTTGGTGCATGATTTACATGCAGATTATGGGTATTGCTCCATGCATAGCCAAGATAAAAACATAATAGTCACTAACATATAAAGATATCAACATTTTAGATTCTAACAGCTAGCTCACTAAGCATAATAGCTATTCCATATAGGAGAATGAACAAACCTCTGAAGTCATGTTTACAGGTGGATCACATGCTTTGGCTTTATACTCTATGTCCAACTTATCAATCAGCGTTGCAATCTTCTCCTTAGAACCTGAAATTTTGTAGTGACAGATGCTATTAGTAAAGGAAAAAATGGAAATTGTATGACATATGAAATGGATGATATTTTTACCTCTTCTAGATAATGTTGTCCAGTCCTTGGTACAAATTAGGGCTTCCACCACGTTGGGATCTAATCGACTACGGAAAGGATCAACAATATGACCACCCGCACAGAATGCCGACTCCGAAGCAACGGTTGACACTTGAATGGCTAACACATCACGAGCTAGTCGCGAAAGAGTGAGAAAAATTCCTTGTTTAGCCCTCCACCAAGACAATATGTCAAATGGCCCATCTTCACTTTCAATCCAACGAAAATTTGGTTCTTTCATGTATATATCCAATTCAGATTTCTCATTGTGTCTCATCACGCTCACAGCAGTTTCATACAAGAATTCTTCAATTTCAAGAACATCTAAGTCATCGCCAAGTGGATGAGAAGCCACACTAGATCCCACAATTGTAGGCTTTGCAACTTGAGGTGTGCTAGACATATATGCTTGGAACAATTGGTTCACAACATTCATAAATGTATTAAGTTCAAGAACAGCTCTCTCCTCACTATATATCTTTTTCATAAAATACTCTACTAACCTTTTCTTGTACCTTGGATCAAGAAAGCATGCCATAGTAAGTGCTATATTGGACTTCTGCCAATACTTGTCATACTTATCTTGCATTGCTATTGCCATTGCTAAGGTATGAATAGTTATATAAAAATTGTGACACAACTCTTCAATAGCTAACTTAATCTCACAGAATTTCCACCAAAATAGATTTGCTGTGGGATATGTAGTACCAGAGAAAAATAATGTAGCCTCATAAAGCCTCCTCAAATACCTATATAGTGCTATTACATTATCCCATTCCTCATCTGATGGAGCACACTTCTTGCACTTACTCTCATTCAACTCAAATAGTCTTTCAAAAACCTTCCTATTGTAAATAGCTTGTTTTAACATAAAAAAGTGGAGTTCCACCTGGTTGAAACATTCAGTGAAAGATCATTAATTTTCAAGTCACACTCAAATGCACACTTTTGAAAATGTTCCCATTGCAATGGTGAATTCTTTACAATGACAACATAAGTTCTAATATTCTACATTGAAGTTGTAGCTGCTTTCAAGCCATCTTGAGCAGCAAGGTTTAAAATATGACATAAGCATCTCACATGAAAAAAAACACTATCACAGACTAAGGGAGCTTTCTTATTTAGTTTTGCAACAACTTTTGCAGCACACTTATCATTAGATGAGGCGTTATCCATAGTGAGAGTAAAAAGCTTCTTTTTAAGGTTCCAATACATCACACTCTTGATGAACTCTGTGGCTAGATTAGTGCCTGTGTGGCTGCCTTTAACATGCATGAATTTAGCAATTCTTTTCTGAATCTGCCAATTATCATCTATCCAATGCACAGTGACACACATATAACCTTTATTTTGATTTGAGGTCCACATATCCATGGTTGCAGAAAAACGGCATGAAAGAGATTTGAAATGATCATACAACTTCTTTATTTTCTCATTGAATATTTCCATTATAACATTTCTTGTAGTTGTGCGACACTTGAATGAAAAAGTAGGGCGCAAAGACTTGATGAAGTCAACAAAGTACTCATGTTCCAACATATTAAAGGGATATTCATAATGCCACTTTCTAAGACTAGTTTCAGCACGAATCTATATGTTTGAACATTAGCAGTGTTAGCTTTACCCTTTTCTAGTTTGATCATTTGTTGTCCTGGAGTTATAGAATACTTGTTTTTTAAATGATTTATAAAGCATGATGTGCTTCTTGTTGTCTCACATCAGGCTTTGTAAGGACATTTCTTGCATCTTGCCCAAAGTTCCTTTGTAACTACACCATTTGAATCTGTTTTTGTCACAGTATCCTTAGTGTAGTACTCCCATACCTTGGAGATGGACTTCTTTTGCCTTTTTGCTAGGAGGCTTGTTTTCTCCAGTGATATCACATTTAGGTTTAGCTTGAGGTCCTTCGGCTTCAGATGCAAGAGGCTCTCGCACTAATAATGCGTGAACACTTGGTGCAGACAGACTTGTACGAAGCCCAAGTGAGGCAGCAGGTGATGCTCTACTAGTTGCACACATATTTGCACTAGCACTGCTAGACTCCATCACAAAGCAACAACTAGTTTGAATACAAAAAGACACAATCATTAAACTTTAGTGGCATGATGCTAAGGAACAAAACATTTAACATTCCAAAGAAAATTCTTTCCCTAGCTGGTCTGGTTGCCAACTTGCCATTATTGTAAACTTACCTTGGTTTTCTGCTGGTTTGAGCTTGTGCGATTATGTTCTACAGTTATTTCAATTATCATTGTCAGCCCATAATTATATGTATGTAGGTATAGAGTACATACCGATAACCCAGATTGGTTCTGATTCAATATTCTTATTAGCTTGCGAGAAATGCCAGGGGGCTAAGGTTCTAAAAGCTGGTCTAGTTTCCCTTTTCTGAATGCGTCTCATTTCCAAATGTGGTAAAATAAGGTGCTCTCAACTTGTGTATGAGTTGTACAACAGATATCTTTGCTGTAATTGCAGTATTAAGACCCACATACTGGTAATGTAATGCAGTCCTCATTTTCTACTTTGGCAGGCACTATTTTTATGAAAGATGTGTACTTGTCGGGACCCGAATATGCAAATCCGGACCCTCTGTGTATACTGCACTAGTCCAGGATCACGCTAGTGCACACAGGCTCAACATTAGCGAATATCATAATCATACACAACGTAAATAAGATAAAGACATAATATACTAAATATTAACAGTTGTATGACCTTATGGTCAACTTACTTAGCAATGCCTCATAAGACTGAACAACAAATTGAACTGCAGCGGAATGAAGACGAGATAACCCTCAAGATACCACAGTAACCGACAAGGCTCGCACCCTAAACATTCGCTCTCTTCATGGTACTCCTTCTTCAAAGATGATGATTTTTGTAGGCAAGGGTGAGTACACCAACACGTACTCAACAAGTTGTGCATGTAATGCAAGTCTAACATAACTATATGCAAGGCTTATTCCAAAGGAATGGCTAAGTGGCTCATAAGCGGTAAAGCAGCATTTTAAGAACAATACAGTACATAGATTGAAAAGACAGTAAAACAAATAATAACAAGTAAATAGATTCAGTGATTCTCAAATAAACCCAAGTTCTTCATCCTAAATCAAGTTCCATTATCCACATGGCATCCCGCCATCCCATCCAGTTGTTTATTTTAATTAATTACCCTTAGTTGACCGAGGCAAGACTAACCAAAAGTTCATCATAAAACCAAATACGACCGCCCAATTGCCACTCTTGGCCCACAAAATCCAAATGCGATCACCTAATTGCCACTCTTGGCCCAATTAAAACCAAATGCGACCGCCCAATTGCCGCCTTGGCCCACCAAATGCGATCACCAATTGCCATTCTTGGCCCAATTAAAACCAAATGCGACCGCCCAATTGCGATCTTGGCCCACCGTAAACAATCTTGCCACTTGCCTCGGTTTAAATCATTTTTCCACCCCAGCTTGATTACCAAACACCACGTGCTCTTCACAAATCAACATCGCTATGCGTGACTCATTGTCACAACAACTCAATCTCTTTGTGCGACCCCACATGGCCCACAAATTATTATCATAGTTCCATATTCCATTAGTCAAGATTAATAAACAATGTTCCAAGAGCATGTGATGACGTGGCGGGGCTAAGCATCTCTAATTTGGTCTAACCACCCATGTTGATTTTCTATTTAACCAACTATAATTAACCAACCTAGGGTGACAAGCGGATCAGGGCATACAATTTTAACAAGGTAGGTGTAATTCAAAGGGTACGATAGCTAGTCCCCAAATTTAGGTTGAAATCATTTATACACATAAAGTAACATGTGATAAGGTAAATCAAAATAGCATGCAATCTAATTCATGGGTGCAACATGATCAAAGCACAACTTGCCTTCGTTAAGCTCCTGGTCTTGATCCGAAGATTGCTCTTGAAATGATAATTCCTCTTCCGAAACCTCGCTCAACTCAACGTCTACGCGAATCGAGAAAGAAAAGCAAATAAAAACCAAAACCAAATAGCAAATGAACTCGAAAAGTCAAATAAAAATCCATCATTGGAAAGATCTCAATTTTATAATTTTTTCAGAATTCGAATCACCCAAATCGGATTTCATATGCAAAAGCTATAGCATTTAGAAGTTTAGAAAATAAACTAAACTCTGGAATTAGAAATTCTAAATCTTTCCGAATTATTTTTATAAAGAAATCCGAATTTTTCCTGCCCCGGCTTGTACGGACAAAACGTGGCGAAATCTTGACTGATAAACTCAATCTAACGGTTACGGATAAATCTACTACGTGGCCTAATATCAACTGTCCGACCTAAATCCAATGGTTGATATTTAATCTAAGACGCTTACCGATTCCGAAACGACGTGGACGAATTCCGTACACCCGATTAAGATCCGACGGCTGATAAAGCTCCCGATCGGCGATGCAGCGACAGCGGCTTGAATTCTCCGGAGACGAAGACGACGACCTCGGTGATAACTCGGCAGTGCGTGCTTCGGAATTCTCCTGGCGCTGCTATTCTTCGCGAAATCCCACGACGACGTGACTCGCTCGCTCGCCTGGGAATTCTTCTTCTATCGCTTGCTCCCTCTGGCGACAAATTCGGCTCCTGGCGCGAAATCCCGACGAGCGGCAGTTCTTCTTGACTCACAGCCCTAAGCCTTGATCGATGGGTTATAGCGCAGCCGGGGCCTTCGTTTTATAGCACACCCAGATTGTATCGATCCCGGCTCGGAAAAGTTTCCTTTTTCCTTCGCTCGGTTCCTAGCGACGCGCGCCCTTTTTTCCGCACGGGTGGACTCCGGATCCGTACCGAACTTGGCGCCAGCTGCTCTCTTTCCCGCGTGCTTTGACGGAAGGACTCGATGCCTTGCCAATCTCGGCGCCAGCTCGCGAGTCCGGATCGTCCACGCGCTGGGAAACCGGAAGGAGCTCGCCACGCGCCAGGGTCTGCGGCCGGGATGCAGGGAACCTCAATCCTAACTGCATTTAACATCAATCGGACACCAGGACACCAGCCTTGTTCCCATCCGGTTCAATCCCTAGATGATCCAACGGCGAACGGATGTTCGTCTAGAATCCTGGCCATACGGCCCGCTACTAGCCTGGCTTGGATACAGCACTACTCACATGGCCAAATCAAGATTTTTTTTCCTTTTTTAAAATATTTAACAAAAATAGATCGATTTCCATAAAGCAATAAAATACCCGGAGGAAACCCAGAAAGAAAAATCTCAAAATACTTTGAGACCTTCCATACTTCAATAAAATATTTCTGGCAAATTTTATTTTTAATTTCCCTTTTATAATTACTTCTTAACAAAAGCCATATATATTAATTCAAAATAATTCAAATAAATCTCAGAAAATCCAATAACTCCAGGAAATTCGCAAAAATCATAAATTGCAAATACACAATATTTAATCTTTAAAATTTCGAAAATTGGGGTGTTACAGTACTCCTTTATAGCTGAACCAGGAAATGCAAAATCAACTGTTACAGTTTCTGCCATAGCTAGAGCAATGCAAGAAATGAACAAGGTTGCCATTCTGAGATGTGTGTGGAGGCAAGGCCAAGGGAATGTTGCTTTTGGTGTATTGACTGAAACACCCCAAAATTTCAAAATTTTGATTTATTTATTTATTTGGATTTTATTCGGTTTTTTCGGATTTATTTGATTTTATTTGGCTTTGTTTTGTTTTCTTTCCTTTCTGGGAAAGTTTCCGTTTTGGGCCGCTTCCCTCCTTTGGAAATTTCCCTTCTCGGCCTTCGGCTCGTTCCCCTCCGGCCCAGCGCCCCCGGCCTGCTTCTTTTCCCCGTGGCCCACCTCCCTTTTTCCTCGCCCGGCCCGACTGGCTTCCCCTCCGGCCCATCCGCCTCCCTCCCCACTCGGCCCGATTTCTTTCGCACCTCGCCCGGCCCACTCCCTTCGCGCGTTTGGCCCGGTCCGTGCCAGCGCCCCCCTCTTTCTTCTTCCTCCCGCCGGTCCAAGCGAAGCCTCGCCTGTCGCCTCGCTCGGCGCCAGCTTTTTCCACGCCAACGTCACCCTCGTAGTTCGTCGTCGCCTCGCTTCGCTTGCTCATTGCAATTCCGCTTCGCCTTGCTCCCATCCTCCGCTTTGACCAGCCATTGACCCTCCCTTTTCCTCTCCTGCGCGAACAAGCTCGCCTGCCCGTCCCCTCAAGGCCCCTGTCCGTCGTCCACTGCCGACCGGTGTGCCATCTCTTCCACCACCCACCTCAAGACTATTGTCAGACCGTCAAGGCGTCATCGCCATTGAAATTCGCCGCTCGTTCTCTCTCTCCCGCCGCTCCTCTCTCCTCCGAGCTCGGCTATAAATAGCCCCCTCCGCCCCTCCATTGTCCTCGCCCCAAGCCCGCAGTACTCTTCTCCTTCTCCCCCACGAGTTCTTTCGTGCTCCCGAGCTCCCCTCGGCGCCGAGCTTCTTCTTCCTTGGCTCCGGTCTCCCCACCACCACGCCTCTCCGCCCTCTCCCCCACCCATTTTCACCCACCCCCGAGTTCGCCGTGAGCTTCTCTCCTTCCCTTGACCCATTTTCTCCCCGCGCCCTCGATCGCTGCTCGCCTCTGTCTTCCCCAGCTCCGGTCGAAAGCCCTCGCCACGTGCTCTGTCGTCCCCTTCTCTCTCTGACCTGCGGGTCCCGCGTGATAACGCTTATCTCCTACTGCCAGTGCCAGCGTGTCGTAGCTCCTAGTCTGTCATCTGTCCGGGCCCTCATTGTCACCCTTCCTGCTACCACTAGGGCCCCCCGTCACACAAGCTTACCTCATTGGTTCGGGCCCTTTGTCACTTTCTTCACCTCGGGCCAAGACGCTAGTCTCTCTACTAAATAGGGCCCATTGTCGGCCTCTCGCATCTCAGGCCTCAGGGGCGGCCAGATCCGCTGGCCGTGTGTTAAGCTCGTGGGCATGACGGTCGATTTCAGAATCATTATGCGCCCCGAGTACAAGGTTCTTTTAATTTCTTTTTTGGATTTTTAAATTATTTAAAATCCGAAACATTCAATTGAAAATTCCAAAAAATCCCCAAAAATCCAAAAAAGGCCAAAATACATATTCTTGATCAGTTCGAGCCACTGAGTCCAAAAATGATCTCTGTTTCACTATGCCAAGTCCAAAAAATTCCAAAAATACCCCTGAACCTTGTTTCCGCCATTCTTTCTCTCCAGTTCTTTTTTCGTTTTTCTTTCTTTGGTTATTTTCGTTCGTTTATTTATTGGTTGCGTTTTCCCGTGCTAGATCAGACGTCGGAGCAACTCTCGGAGAGAAACCCGGAGCCAGAGCAGTTTTTGGAGTCGCGCCAGGAGCAAGCGTCGTTCGAGACTAGACACGACATCGACTACTTTCCTCTAGGAAAAACCTCGACTTCGCAAGGCAAGCCACACTCCTTGAACATGTTGATCCCATGATTTCGTATAATTACTGTATATATGTAGTTATTGCATTTGTTTGTAAATAGAGTAGAAATCTGAAAAGGAGCTAATTTGGAAAGACTTGACTAGTTAAAACCCACCCCCTTGTTAAGACCATGTTGATTATGCCATATTCAATTGTAACCCTAAGTTATCATTAATGAACCACCGTAGGTTAGCTATAAAAATAATCATTACTTTTCAATTATTGCTCAAAACCCCCGAGTCTTAAGACCATGTTGATTATGCCATATTCAACTGTAACCCTAAGTTATCATTAATGAACCACCGTAGGTTAGCTATAAAAATAATCATTACTTTTCAATTATTGCTCAAAACCCCCGAGTCTTGACTCGGTGCGTTTTTAAAACCCGCTACAGTTTTAGGGATAGTATTGGGCGGACCACGGAAGGTGGATGCTGGCCCAATCTCCAAACCGATGACAAGCCCAGTGTGGTGTGGTGTGGTGACGGTATCAGTGGTGCGGTACGCGTCGAGCTGTGTCTTCGACAACTAAGGATCAACCCCTTGAGCAAAGTAAATAACTTCAGTCCTCTCTCAACCACAAGTTGGGTCGGTCAGCTTCGTTGACCTGATCCACGTAGCCTAGTATATTGTCTTTCCCCTTGGAATGCCTACAGGTGGACTTCCATTCTCAATGGAGGAATGGGTCACGTAACGTGTTTGGGGTGGAACGGGAATGGTAACATTCGCCGGTTCTCATAATAGTAGGTTTCCTCAGTTGGCCAGATCGCGTCGCCCGCTTTGGCCAATGGGTCCTGGAAGCTTGGGATTTGCACCGCCTACTGGGTAGGAGCTAAAGAGGGGAAATTCAACGAAAGGTTATGTTAATCTCGGTCCGGCCGCATGCATAAAAGTTGCATGTTGTTCTAGAGTGGCATCAACGACCGTAGATATCTTGTGGGTAAAGTTGAGTAGCTTTGTAGAGTGAACTAAATGGTATTCGAATACGCCGTGCTTCCGGTTAATAAAGTTGGGTTAATTTAGGGTGAATCCTGTAACTGAGCTCGAGTAGTTTTAATTATAATTTGACCGTAATCTAGATTTTGCTAATAACTCAGTGGTGGTGTTGAGGTGATGCTATTGATTGTTGGATTGTGTTCCAAATATATTGCATAAATTTTTGTTTTCTAAGTTCATGCATCCACTAAATACTTGAAACTAGTGCTAATACCTTGAACCCCTGTGCATGTAATATTTAGAAATTTCTGTGTGGTTTATTGAGTACGGTTGTGTACTCACCCTTGATCCTAATCCCCTTTTAGATTTCAATGAAGCTGATGATTTCCAGAAGAACATAGATGACGATGATATTTGGTTTTGAAGGTCTTGATCTATCTACTCAAACCTTTCCTGTGGATGTTTTGGTAATGTATCTGGTGCTAGTCGCACCTCTTGTAAAACTCTGGCCATTAGGCCCTTAATTTATCTATAAAATATTCGCAATTGCTTTTATGTCTGGCAAAGTACACTTGGTTACCTACAGTTAAAATCCTGGGTAGCTGTGAAGGTATTTATACGCACCCCCTGAAAAAGGCGGTCCGTTATATTGACACCAAACATTTCATCAGTGAATAACGTCGTATGCCCTTTATTCACAACCTATACTAAGGTTTTGATGGATGATTATGCATATGTTGTAAAATACGGATACAAACTGGAAACCACTTCGAAAGACATCCGTAAAGCTGGGATTCAACATAGGGTACATAACTCCAGTGAAGGACTAAGTCAGAAAACCATACGTTCTAAGGCTATGGTTGTCGGAATAGGCCTCTTGTATTATTCGTAGAACGGATAGCTCTAGTAGTGCTTGAACGTCGGGGTGGTGGTGACACGAAGTCGCTGCCGCCATCTTCATCGCCATAGTTACGAGTAAGCCCTCCCGCAGCGCTGGTCGAACGCCCTCTTGTATTGTTCAGAGAATGGCCAACTCGTAGTGCTTGAACGTCGGGTGGTGGTGACACGGTCGCCGCCGCCATCTTCATCGCCATAGTTACGAGTAAGCCCTCCGCAGCTGCTGGTCGAACGTTCTCTTGTATTGTTCGTGAGAACGCCAACTCGTAGTGCTTGAACGTCGGGGTGGTGGTGACACGAAGTCGCCGCCGCCATCTTCATCGCCATAGTTACGAGTAAGCCCTCCGCAGCGCTGGTCGAACGCCCTCTTGTATTGTTCGTAGAACGCCAGCTCGTAGTAGTTGAACGTCGAGATGGTGGTGACACGAAGTCGTCCGCTATCATCGCCATAGCCATAGTTAGGAGCAAGCCCTCCTTCAAAGACCGGCCTGACGTCCTCTTGTATTGTTCGTGAGGACGCCTAGTTCTTGTCGTGCTTGAACGCCGAGGTAGAGGTGACACGAAGTCGCCGCCATCATCGCTATAGCCATAGTTAGAGCAAGCCCTCCTTCAAATACCGGTCTGACGCCCCTTGTATTGTTTGTAGGACGCCCAGCTTCTTGTAGTGCTTGAACGCCGAGGTGGAGGTGACACGGTCGCTGCGCCACTTAGATGCGCACTTAAGTTGTTCGCCATTCTCTTTAGAGTGTGTTAAGTCGAGTTAAGCATTGAATAGAACCCAAAGATTGATATTACAAAGTGAAGTATGTAGAACAACTATAATACCATGTCAAGTGAACAACTATAGCAATGAGTAGTCACATCATACCGATAAAAGACACTTTTGCCTCAAAGATAAAACTTATTGGGAACAAAAAGCACTAGAAAATAGTGGTCCGTGATAACCCATCCTTGAAGACAACAAAATAAACACGACAGTTGCGTGATTTGGTCGTGATTGCCCACAGAGGGCTCGGTGGGCTTCCCGAGGAACGGTATTCCCCGAACACGCCTTGACAGATCCCACACGTGTCTTGGGGTGGAAACATTTGTTGGAGGTGTACTAATGATCTGCTGGTCGGGTCATCAATCTCCATATGGTTATGCAACCCAAATGGCACACAATGGCCGGGCTACCAACCCGCACCATAACATCATTTGCTCGGACGGGACTATTGATCTCAACATGTATCCGGTTCGCAATCATGAGCCATTGCGGACAGAGTATCAACTTCAACGCAGCCTCGTTCCGCAACTCTAAGAGATCCGATCGATGGGTTCTCAATCGCCATCCTAGCCGTGTTCGAACGACAGAGCAATCTCTAACATAACCCTCATTGTCTTGCAAACCCAAATGAGTCCGCGGTTTGGACTCCCACTCCACCCTAGCATGGTTTGAGAAACCGTAGTTATTTCATCGCTTGGCCTTAGAACTCCCATTTGAAAATCATTACGATACAAATGGCACGAAACCGCGGTTGTCGCTTTCATCAAATGCGGATGGAGCGTGTTGTCGCTTTCGCTTTGAAAAGGGGTGCAAGTGTGTTGTCGCCTCACCGAGAGCAATAGGTGCGAGTGTTGTCGCTTCAACTGATAAAGGTAATAGGTGTGTGACAAAGCTAGTTGCCGATGTAGCATATAGGTATAGATGAAACACATCATAGAGCAGATGATGTACCAAAGTTAGGTATTACCGACTTTTGGACTCCACATAGGCACTACCGGTGGTCCAAATCAAATACGGTGGTCATTTGTCAGCATTTATAAATGCAGTCAATCCTTCCCGCCTTTTCTTTTGTGGCATGTGTCATAATCTCAGCTTTAATAGATTTGTTGATTATATGATTCACCTGCCATGTCTGATGCTTGTTAGCTTATTCATGTACATCTAGATGCCGGTGACATTGAAAGGCTTCGATCTCAAAAAGATAAACATATGAAAGATATTGAAGGCATGGACGAAGACTTGCAAACGCTTCGCAAAAAACATGTGCAATTAGAAGATAGAGAGGCAAAAATACGCAAGCAAAAGGTTTGATTTTTTTTGTTTATTCACATAATTAGATTTAATTAGATTTTGCTGTTTTTCTGTCTCCATGCGCGGCGCGAATCGAATCGATTCTCTTCTGACCCGGGCCCGCTTACAGCCCTTGTCCATATTGATGGTTCGAGAAAGTTCTAGTCCTGTTTTAATGTTTAGACTTGTGAACATATTGTAATACTGATGCATGTTGGTAAGACTTCTTAAGATATTGTAATATTGATGGATGTTGCTAAGACTTGTTAAGATATTGTAATGTTGATGGTGCAGAGTGTTGTCTCAAATTTCGAGCAAATGTGGGTGCAGAGAGTGTTGTCGTTTCAGTCTGATAAAGGTAATAGGTGTGTGACAAAGCTAGTAGTTGATGTAGAATATAGGTACAGCTGAAACACATCACAGAGCAGATGATGTACCAAAGTTAGGTATTACTGACTTTTGGACTCCAGATAGCCATTACCGGTGGTCCAAATCAAGATACGGTGGTCATTTGTCAACATTTATAAATGCAGTCAACATTTAATTAGTGTCCAGTTGTTTCTGATAATGGTTACCAATCTAGTTTGATACAAAGGTATGCTCTGCAGGAAACTAGTTACATTTGTGGAAATATGCTTCTTAGAAGGGATTGTACAAAGCTCCTTGCCGCTACTTCACCAAGAGAGAGGCATCTCGAGAATGCAACTACGTCTAGAAATGCCGCTATGATGAGTACTTGAGAGACAATAAACTACTGATTGACCCATCGGATAAAGAAAAAAAAGAAGAAAAAGTTTGAAGAACTCTACCAAAAGTACAAGCTTGTAAGTTTGCAATCTTCTTGAAGAACAAAGATACCGAGGATTCTACCAACATTCGTAAATGGTTTGTTAACTCGCAAGCTCTACAACGCTGCCAATTTGAACAAACACCAAGAAACCTCGACGATGTGTTCACCGAGGCTTGCACGATATACCGGATTGTCTACAGCCTGACTCTTAAGGTTGGTACTTTATGCAGCCAAAATCTTTTGCTCCCACATTTCACCAGGAGAGAGGCATGTCGAGAATGCAACTACGTCTGGAAATGCCGCTATGATGACTACTTGAGAGACAATAAACTACTGATTGACCTACTGGATAAAGAAAAAAAGAAGAAAAAGTTTGAAAAACTCTACCAAAAGTACAAGCTTGTAAGTATGCAATCTTACTGAAGAACAGCATACCTGAGGATTGATATATATATTATAACTGCAAATGTCAGAGATCTGAAATTTAAAGTTATTCACTGTTACTATATGGTCATAGCATGATTTGTTGCATTGCGGCAACATTGACTAAGACTTCTACTTTTACTATTCGCATATTACGGTGCGATTTATATTATCATTTAGGTTTTTGCATTAACGTATTTTACTTGATAATTAAGTAGTAATTAAGATATTTCAACATAATTTGGTTGTCCATATATTGAAGTAACTTTCTGGACCAATTCCCTAAAGTTTGTGTTTGGACGAGCTATTTTATAAGCGCAAGAGGCTTAGGTGATAACGATTCTGCGGATGATGTGATCATTTGGGGTCTTTCTTCCGATTGGATTAATACGCAAATGGAGTTATAATGAACATATTTTTCCAGATTATGGTAGAATATGTATCGACAATGATCCCACGCTATTTTCTCATAACTTTATGTTTATATGTGATATTTTACTGACCAAAAAATGCTTAAGTGACCACATTTTTAGCGCTATTATGGTTCAGCTTTTCTTTCTTGATTTGCACTACACGAAGGGATAATCTATCCATTTTTCAAGGGTTATTAGGGAATATCGCTACGAGTGTTTTAAAGTTGATTCCGCAATGTTTCTCATTTGTTCAAGGTGTTTTTCTAATGAATAGTGATTTAGGCTTAATATGAGCTTAACTGAAAGTTGATCAAACTGATATTATTTTTGCATGGTAAGCTAGGGAATATCATTTCAAGGTGATGCAACTTGGTTTTGTCGAATTTAAGGTCCGCTTGCTAAAGTTTACTGCTATTTGTTCATTTTACCGATTGCATGTTTCGCTAATGAGCAAATAGGGCAAACTAATGAAGAGTCCAAATATTTTTGTATATTTGTGATCTATGCTATCCCAGCAGTGCAACTAAACTGGTTTCACCACTTGTTGAGCTCATTTGATACATATTTTAACCATTTATGCTCTTGCATGTTATTAAGGTATTTGCACAATCAATACTTGATACAAAATACATTTAAATCTGAATCTTTTCATAGAAATGGGTTCTCTGGGGTTGCAGGGGTATGTTTTATTTATTTCATGATTTATGGAGCAAGGAAACATATAATTGCTTCATATTACCTAAAAGGTGACTTTCATTCAATCTCTAATTAAAGGTTTTTGCTGCACGCAACATATAACTTTTTATTGCATATTTTGAATCCTTACTGAGTAACTCAAATTTAGGAACTGAGTTTGCATTAATCGGAGATTCACAGCAAAAGTTATAAGGGTTTCATTGCGTGAGAAAAGAATAAGAAAAAGAAAAAAATAAACTGCACATGTGATGATTCGAACACAAGACCTGTTGAATAGAAGCACTGGTTCAATGAATCAGGTTTACGTCACTTCAATATTAATGAAAATTTTTTTGTGCAATGAATTGTAACTTATCTAGATACTGTAAAAATTTAGAATTAAAATACAGTTTACATATTTTATTAAAATTCGGACAATCTGCTCTGCACATTTTTCTGATTTCGGATTGTGATTTATCAGACAATCCAAATATTTTTTAATTTTTGAAATTTTGTTTTTCAATTTTATTTGAGCTAAGGATTCTTATGTAAAATGTTTAGCTCAAAATATTGCTGCATTATTTAATAAAAATTCTTAAACTCGAGTACTACTTTTCAATTTCATGCGGTCTTGAAATTTTAAATATTCAAATAATTTATTAATTTCTGAAAATTATACTGTAGGTGCATTAATGGCTCCATAAGATAATCTAAAATTCTCAACTGGAGATAAGTCATCATTATTTTCATTTAATTCTGACAATTTTACTCTTTTCCAACGAAGCAAAAATCAAGGAAAATCTACAAAATTCAGAAAATACAGAAAAGGCAACAATAATAGGGCGCTGCACAAAGCATGTTACATTACATTAACGCCGTTGCCTTCTCACGTTGTCCTCCGGTGTATGTGTCGGAGGATGTGTGTCCTCCTCCCGGCACTGGGATGGCCCATATCCGGTACCCGGAGGCGATGTCCGGATGTCCTCCTCGGGGATAATGACCGATGGAAACAAATATGGTCCTCCACCCCAATGTCCCCGGGTTATACCAAGCAAGATCATCCTGTGGGTAGGGTGGCTGCCCCAGCACGCTGCGAGGTCCTGTGACATCCCGATGCCCACTATCTGCATATCCACCGAGGAGTCCAAAGTCTTCAGGTCATGTACATTCCCCGCCGAAATCCTTGCCTCACTCCAATTAGGGGTCTGTGGGATCACCCCAATGACCATTCCCACATGCACGAGGGTTCCGAGGTGGGGTGAGAAACCTACAATGTTATCCTCGGGGATGCGGATGTAGGGGCCATCGAGATCGACGTGAGCTCAGAGATGGATGTGCGCAGAGAAGGAAGTCTCGCCAGAGATGGCCGTGCGAGGCGTGGATGGAGGTGCGCCAGAGAAGGAATACCGCCAGAGATCTCTGGCGCCTCGCGCTACGCTGAAGGGTCCATGGTTTCACATGATGGTCTCGCTCGAAGGTCGACCAAAGGACCCAAGCCCACGGAGTCTTGAAATAAGCCGCACCCCGAAGCGATGGATTGCCTCACCCGCGGGGGGCACTAGTGTTCAATGAGCTCGAGTTGCAATTTCTTCAACTTGGGAGAGCAACACGGTGATTCTGTGTCTGCAATAGAGTTTGTACGTATTATATTGGAATGCATACGTTTCACAATTTGTAATGACGGTACATTCAACAATTTGGGTCTTACTAAGACGTGGGCAAAGACGAACTCGCCCTCGTGATATGGTCGTGCTCGTTGTTCGACATGTCCATCGAGTAAGGTCAGCAGCAAGGGGAGGTACCACTCAAGGTAACGCGTGTTCCTCGGATCATATGGGCCGGAGGGGCGACGACGTTCTCGCATTGCCGTGTCCAACCGACCTAGCCACATGGTCACGGTGCAAGATGTGACCGCCGTGACTCCCGATCCCGCCTTTGCGCTCTTCTGTATTGTAAAACACGAGAATGGTTAAAATTGTTGGTGCAACAGTTACGGAATTATGGGTAAGGTCGAACATACCTGCGTGCGATCCACCGGCGCCCCGGCGGTGGAGCGGGACTACTGCGATACCCAAACTGCCTATGTACACGCCGGGGAGTAAACCTCAATCTGCGTGCATGTACAACACGAAATAGTTGGTCATCCATAGTCGCTGTCCGCCGCAACAACCTCGATATGCGACCTTCGGCTATATGCGTTGCTCGATCATCGCTCCACGGATTCCATGTCACATGCTCGCGGTGAGTAGGTCTATATCGGCAATGACACGGTAATAGCTCCCGCGTCATCTCGAGGGTTCCACTCAACCGTTCATGCATCCAATGGTAACCCATCGTTGGACGCCGAGCCTCCGGACGCCGCTGCCGATGACCAATGGGTAATCGGCCTCAAAGACGTAAGGCCTAGAGATTGGGAGGTACTCCCAACTCCACATCTGGCAGTGCAAGCACCCGTAATGCCCCCGCCGGTTTCGCTGCCAGCACGCATCGCACATCCCCGAGGTGGATGCCAACACGCAGATCCCCGACTATACGTTGTTGCCTCCTCGGGGTTATCCGCGAGCTCCTGCTAACCATATAATGAGGGAGGATGACATCCCCGCGTGTTACGAACATTACCGCCCCAAAGCAGTAGTATAGGTAAAGCTCGTAGTGCCGTAGTACCAACTCGCGTCCGCATCGAGGGCAAGCCTCATACTCTGCAAGGCCCGTAGCTATGTCTTGGGCGCACCTGCCTCTCCTTCGATTGTATCGCCGCCGAACCTGCAATGACAAGGTCGTTCTGAACAATCGGTGATATTGCCTTCAACAAATGCATAAAGTACGTTCGAACATGACATACCTTTGCGAGATGTAAGGGATCCATTGTTGTCGCGCAGGACGGGTGGTAACGACGGGTCGACCTCTGATAGGTAGGCCGGTGAGCATGGCCACGTCCTTCAGAGTTATAGCCATCTCTCCGAACGGGAAGTGAAATGTATGGGTCTCAGGGCGCCACCTGTCGATGAGCCCAGTGACAAGTGCCCGATCGACGGCGGGGATGGGGGTCCTGTTGCCGTCCTCCATACGAGCTCCGTCCATCATTAGGGCAAATGGTAGCAGCCCTGCCCTGGCAAGCGGAACGTGGAAACGAGGGTCCACGGCCTTGATCCTGTGCGCCGATCGTGTGGCAAGTGGGTCCAACTGCACAAAGAAGCAATATCTCAGTACGATAAATCCGCAGTTAAGGCAGCGTTCTTCAAAATTCATTACCAACCTGGATCCCTGCCGATATAGCTCGTGATCTATGGGATGCATCGTATGTCTCAAGGAGTAGCTCGGGGAGAGGAAGACGCTCCATCACCGTCTGTGGAGCAATGTTATATGCACATAATATGACAAGGCAAGGAAAAGCATTTTTATAAAGTACCATAAATGTTCATACATTGAAACAAACAAGTTACACGAATACATGGCGAGCGCTTACAACGCACTAAGGGTTGCGGTTGGGACACCTCCTACGGTCATGCCCTCGTTGTTTGCATAACTTGCACTTCCGCAGACTGCACGCTTGTGCAAAGATCCATGTCACAATGGATCCTTTCGCCGCTAGGGCCTCCCAAACTTCCGTGCGTCGACACGTGGGGTAAGGGTACCATGTTGGCCCATCAATGGTCTTGTAGTTGGTCCCAACGGTGAAGGAAGACATCTTGGGCCGCCACGTGTTCTTCAATTGCGCGCGGTGTAGTACCACGAAATGAATCATGAGGCATCGTTGTCGCCCATGTCTCGGCAGCGGCAAGCACGTGGGAGCACTAATATGCAAGCTTAGGCTTATTACAGTGCAAGTAACGAATCGCCCCTATCTCGCATTGTTGTGACGTGTCACCGCCTTAAACCCCGATGCATATTTTCGCACAATACCTCGAATTTGTTCGTAGTAAGGTCGAAAATTCTTGTGCGGTGGAAGTGTGCCTTTTGTTCTTCGCCGCAGCAGCTTCTCCACTCTCGGTGCGTCGCCGTGTCGCACCTCGGCGGTCGGACCACGGTCTCGAAGTAATCCGCGTCCCAGAGAATGTCACCAATGATGGAACACAGAGGTAGGCCACGAACACCCTTAAGAACATTGTTGAAAGCCTCTGCAATGTTCGTGGTCATCACATTGTACCTGAGATGTCATTCTCTAACGTGAGCAGGTAGCACAAAAAGAATAGAGTACAATACGAGGACGTACTAAAGCAATGTTTTACCTCGCTCCGTTCGTGTCGTGCAGGAGCGCCCACCTTTCCGCTGGTTTCCCGGCGATCCACTGGCTAAAGGTTGCGCGAGCACGGGTACGCACTGTCTGACCTCCAACCATCTGAGAACGCAGATGATCCTCCTGTGTTCCCTCTTCTTCCATCATCTTCCGAGTTGACTCATTCAAATGGGCCCAAATTGCGTTGAACTTGCGATCTTGATTTTGAAGGCACAAGGACTTGAAGGTCTTCACAAGTGCCCTGTTCTTGTACCTTGTGTACAGGTTGGCTCCAAGATGGCGCATGCACCACCTCCTCTGCAAATCGGGCCAACTCAACGCGGTGGACGTCTTGTCGCATCACGCCTAACGCGTCGTAAGGCCCTTATTACGGTCCGAGATTACAGACACTGCCCTCGTACTCCACTACCTTATTCTTCACAGACTAAGGAACCACAACCACTATCGTTGTTCTCACTCTCAACGAGGGCAAAGGCAAGTGGGGCGATCCTATTTTCGGCATCAGCCGCCAGGGCTGTCAGTAGTGTCCCACGGAACTTCCCACTTAGAAAGGTGCCATCTACACATATAACTGGCCTGCAATGCTCGAAGGCTTCGATGCATTGTCCAAAAGACCAAAACAACCGGCAGATATCGTTGAGCCGAGGTGTACGACCCGTCTTCGAGCCGATCGCTCATCGCCCATTGCAAATCAAGGCCCCGGGTTTGTCATTGCAATCTTCAGAATAATCTAGGGCATAGTTAAAGGACTCTTGAACCCTCCGAAGAGCATCTTCAATGCGCCTTCGCCCTCCAAGCCGTCTTTGTCACGTGATGACCATCCCGCCTTGTGTGAACTTCCTCTATTATTGTACTAGGGTCATCCCTATGTCCTTCCCAACGATGGTCACCAGAGTTGCGCTTATGAACCTCGCATCTACGAGGCCGCTCATGTTCCTAATCGACTCCTCCGGCACGTATGAGCTCTGTGTTCATCGATCACAAAGAACTCATCGTGTTTGGGTTTGTGTACTCGAACGAAGAAGGACACGCAGGTACTTCGTGCACCTAACCTCATAAGCGGTCGGCTCGGACCTCAAAAGCTTGTGCTCCGCCTTGTCGTAATGGCATAGTTGTTTAGGAAGTGGATGGCCTCCAACTTGCTCCCAAACCGTGTCCCATGGATGTCGCTCTCTTGGTACCCCCACACGGATAAGGCATTGTAATCCGCTATGGTACGACCAAGGTGACCGATCCCACGGAAATACTCTATGGCGGAGCCGGTCGTAAATGGTCTCCGCCGCCTCGCCCCTCGCTCCCGCCTTCTTCATTCGTCTCAGCGCATCCACCTCGCCTCGTTACCTTCGACTTAGAGCGCTGACGGTCCTTCCTCCTCATGTGCTTGCCTCATGAGGTACATGCACTCGGCAAGCTCGGGAGGATGGCTATTTGTCCCAGCCTCTACAGAGTTCTCGCCGGCAAATGTCGACGCACACGCCGACCTCAAAATTCTCCTCTGCTGCCTTCCAACATAAAGATCCCATGCACCAGAGTCCTTAATCGAAGAGTGTGTACACCACCATGAGTCGTTTGAACAAAGCGTGACGGACCTCTAGACGAACTTTGTGGGTTCGCGGGTCCGCAGACCAAGCAGACACGCAACATGTGCTTTAAGGTCCGCCAAATTATTTGGAGTACTTAGCCTTGTCTCTAAGTGCTCACAATTCAAGATCGTCACGAACCTACCGTGCGTAAACAAATAGTATGCTCCCAAAATATATTCTAGCAAACATTTCCATCTCAAGGTAAATTTATACGGTAAATATGAGTACCTAATTGTCTTAAATCCATTAGACAAAACAACTACATAAAAATAGGTCGCTGCAACAACAACATAAAAATAAGTCGCTACAACAAATAGATAAATTAATGACGCTAATACAACTACAAACAACTACACAAAATTTAGATCGCTAAAGCAGCTACATAACACTAAGTCGCTACAACAAATAAATAAATTAGTGTGGCTATTACACCTAAAAAAATTAGGCCGCTAAACCATCTACACAAAATAAGTTTCTACAACAACTACACAAAAATAATTCCCTACAACAACTACATAAAAATAAGTCGCTACTAAGAACTACATCAAAATAAGTCGCTACATCAAATAGATAAATTAATGTCGCTAATACAACTACACAAAATTTAGATCGCTAAAACAGCTACATAAAACTAAGTCGCTACAACAAATAAACAAATTAATGTGGCTATTACACCTAAAAAAATTAGGCCGCTAAAACAACTACACAAAAATAAGTCTCTAGAATATGTACACAAAAATAAGTCGCTACAACAACTACATAAAAATAAGTCGCTACAACAAATAGATAAATTAATGTCGCTAATACAAGTACAAAAAAATTTGGTCAGATTACAACGCTTATTCTACATATTATTATCATATCGTAATTTCATGTCACACTACTAGAACGCTTATTCTACATATTTTTCTAGTACTACATGAATATCATAATAATGTTCCTAAAGATTAAAAACTAACCTGTAAAGTCAGAATGAATACCGAGAAAACCGAAATAGGGAACTCGATCACTAATCCAAGAAATGACGATAGCTCAGTAGTAATTTCCTACAAAACATGAACACTCATAAGTATGCCATTATGGTGATCATGTTCTGTTCTTTTACGTAGGGGTAGTGATTCTAATATCGTCGTTGCATATAATAATAACTTTATTTTTTCTACTACTAATTGCACTGCACTCACACGATGTACACACTATTTATCTACGCCTTTCATGAACACTAAGTATAGTTACTCGCATCCATAATTACTACTGAGCAAGAAAAATCGTGACTATTTCTTACGCATTCCATCCTCATTTTAGGAACTACTCACTAAATCAACGTGGTCATTTCACATACTACTACTTGTATTAATATTACACTAATTATTTCTCATGCTACGTACTACTCATTACGCCACTACTATCATTTCATGTAAACAATTACTATCAATTCACGTGCTGCTCGTTTTATTTGACGTGCTTTTATGTAACGCTCCTTGTACTAATATTCCACTAATTAGGCTAATATCACAAAAATAATATGCTTATGAATATTTCTAACTAACCTTATCGGTCAGATCGAAGATCATCTTTGAAGCTTGAGCAATATACCAAAAACCTTCCCGGAGGATACCGCAAAATACTGAATCTCAAATGAAATAATTGAAAATTCTCTCACAAAATTCAATAAAGTATAAACAATGACTAAATTCATCACAAATCCCGGTTTCAAATCTCCTGCTCGCACTAATTTTCCACCTCTCTATTTTCTTCGCTCTTGGTTTCCTGGTTTCTCACCGAACGCCTCGGTTTCCTCGGCTCTCTCAGCGCTCTCGGTTCCGAACTCTCGATTTATAGTAGCCATGAGTGCATGCAAATGAAAGGAGGGACAAAGTTGATTAGCGCACACAGAGCGAAGCTTTTTCCACGCGTCCACGCCTCGTCTTCACCAAAGCACCGACAGTCATGTCATTTTCAGCGTCACGCTGCGGCAAATAAGCAATTCGCGTTTCGCTTATAAACCCGATTTCGCTTTCTCGCTTATAAATCGACGTGGCACGCTCAATTTCGCGTTTTCGGTTTGCGAATACGATTCGTTTTTGAAAATGCGAAATACCTCAATTTCGCGCTTTGAAAACGCGAAATCAATGATTTCGCAATTTGAAATTGCGAAATTGGGATTTCACGTTTTGAGATTGCGAAATCGGTGGAGATTTCGGTAAATACGCGAGATTGTTGTATATTTCTGTAAATACGGCGCGTTTCTTGTATAAAATAAAAAAATTTCCCTTGAAGCAGACGTGCTCTCTTGCACCTTGAATCCAATCGTAATCATTTCTGCTCTCTTGTACTGTTGTACCTTGAATCCATTCATAATCATTCTTTTTTCTTTTCAAGATTGCGTGCAAATTTCAGCAACTGTTGGAGTCTTTTATTGCTAGTGCAATCCTTCAGTGGAAAGCGTTGTTTTGTTATTACATAAAGAAGAGTACAGAAGTGCAAAAATGCAGCTTTTTCTCTATTCACGAATCACGAGATTGTGCAGAGTGCAGAGAACGGGAGGCAGTCACAGCCTGACAGGTCGGTGCGGAACTGCGGATGCCACATTTCAGTGCAAGAGCTGTTCAGACCCTGTTTAGGTTTAAAACCTGAAAAATTAGTAAATCCTCCAAATAATTTAGAGTTTAAACGATTTTTAACATAAATTAGAAGCTATATATAATTAATAAAAACAACAAGATAAAAACTAAGATGAACCTGTTTTTATAGCTCATTGCTGAAAAACATTAATTATTTATTAAATGATCTCTTATAAAAATTATAGCAGTTTTTTTTAACTTAAAAAGCTAAAAAAATAGCTTTTAAAAAAGCTACATCTCCCCAACAAATGCTTGATGTGTGCTAATGATCTGTTTGTTTTAACTTTTAATTCTGAATTATGACCTTAAAAATAGAATAAAAAATAAATATCTTTATTCTCGAATCTGATTCTCACAATCTAATTCACCCATATACACTAGAATCCACAATCCACTATATATGTGTTTTTGAATTTCAGCTTTTAAAAAATCAACTTTTATACAATCACAATCAAAACCAGTTTTTAGAGAATCCAAAACTAAAACAAATAGACCCTTAACGCGGCTTCAGCTTCCCGGACCCCTCTCCTCAGGGGGCACAAACGCAAAACGCAACTGTAGTAGGGATGCAAACGTAATTCCGCCAGAAAAAAGAGCAGCGGCGGGCAGCGGGTACTCGCGAAATTATCAATTAGGCCCTCCAGACGATTCAAAATCCGCGCCCTGGTACCCCCAACCCATCACATTCCACTTCTCCCTAAAAATCCGCTCCTCCCACTGGTCCGGTCGCCCTCGCTGTCCTGCGGCTGCCTAAAGCTTCCTCTCGCCTCCGCCTCGACCACCCCAAAACCCTAACCCTAGCCCGGAGCTCCGGCGCGCCCCTCCCGCACGGCGAAATGGACGGCGGCGGCACGCATCGCACGCCCGAGGACGTGTTCCGGGACTTCCGCGCGCGGCGAGCCGGCATGATCAAGGCGCTTACCACCGGTTCGTGGTTCCTTTTTTTCCCTAATCTTTTGTGCGAATTTTTTGAGGATTTGGAGGCTATGATCGGTTTCTGAGCGTTGATTGGTGGGTTTGCAGACGTGGAGAAGTTCTACCAGCAGTGCGACCCAGGTGAGCTCCCGAGCGCCTCCGATTCGCCGTCCTTGGGCCTCGAATTCAGGGGGGTTCGTGGCGTTCTAGCTGCTTTGCTCGGAAAAGATGCGGTTCTGGGGGTTCTTGTGCGCGCGATTTTGTGTATTAGTGTATTTTTTTGGTTCCTCGCTGAAAGGGGGATTTTTTGGGTGGGTTTTCGTGTTCTTGGAACTAATTTGGGGCAACTTCGCTTCGGGCTTCGTTTCTTGGGTGGTTCAACTGGAATTTGTGCTTTGCTGGTTTAGAGATTTTTGTCCTTTTAGGAAAAGCTTGTGATTTGTGCAGAAAAGGCGCACTGAAATTATTCCCTAGTGTTGGCTTGGTGGTTCTTGCTTTCGATCTACTTGCGGATTAATTGTTGTACTAAAAAAAATTGGTGGTGGGATGAGAGAGAGAGAGAGAGAGAGGAGGTGGATGGCTATGGCTTGCTTTTTTATATTTTTTGGCTAGTTTCCTCCTCACGGGAGAAAGGATGTGGATTGTACTTGTACTGGTTTGAGCCTAACAGAGTAACGGTAGTGGCAAATGACCATGGTGTCCATCTTACGAAGGGTATTTTGGGCTTTTATTTAGGGAGCTGGTATAGTTTCCCACTGGCATATTGTAAAAGGTTTAAGAAAACTCTCAGTGTCACTGAATAACTCGATGTATTGGATAAGACCATCTTATGGCTTACCGTTGAGGAGTCCGTTCTACTCATCCCTTCTATTATTTCTCTATATTTGGTAGAAAAGGACTTCTTTTCGTAACTTCTTTAGTATATGTTGTTCATGTGTTCCTAAAGGCAGGTTATATGTTTACTAATTTACGATTTTAGGGATATCTTAGTGGAAATTGGCAGCAACTTATCCTTGATTAGTCTTGAACTTTGTATGGAATTATGGATCCAAAGTCTTGTTTTGTTGTTTGTGTTGTTAAGAGCGGCGTCAAGCAGAGCATAAAATCTGATTGAACCAGTTTTTTTTCCTTATCTTTTTTTTTTCTGGTTACAATTTTCTGTGGGCACACAGTTGCAGTTGTTTTCAAACTTTCTTGCCCCAGCTTCTTTTGATTAGATAGCATAAAATAAAGAATTCTGAAAAGGACCAGTAAGCTTAGTAAGTATCATTTTGATTGTAGAGAAAGAGAATATGTGCCTATATGGTCTTCCAAATGAGACATGGGAGGTGAACTCGCCTGCAGAGGAGGTTCCTCCGGAACTTCCAGAGCCTGCACTGGGAATTAATTTTGCTCGGGATGGGATGGATGAGAAGGATTGGCTGTCACTTGTTGCAGTGCATAGTGATGCCTGGTTGCTAGCTGTGGCCTTTTACTTTGGAGCAAGATTCGGGTTTGACAAAGAATCCAGGTATTGCGATTGTTTCTCTGAGACATGCAATTTTGCTTTTCAATTGCTTACCGTTCTTTATTATGGATGTGCCCTATTTTTGATAATATTGTACGTTCTTTTTTGCGAGGAATCATATTATACTTTGCAAATGTGACAACTGAATTGAGGGCGATTCTTCTGTTTGATAGTGCAATTGTTCCTTTTCATTGGTTTGCATCATTTATGTTGAAACTTGAAAGCATTAATTACTTTGGTCATTTCAGTCTTCGAATGACTAGTTTTGGAGCACATGCTGTTAATACCAATAGTGTAGTTCTGTTGTTTCAGTTACGCATTAACTTTAATGGATAGTCACCGTGCCATGTAAAACACTGCAAAAATAGTATAATATGTAATATGTGATAACTCATTATCTTATTGTGGATTATATATCCTTCATTGATTATAGCATTTTCAGCTTGTTATTTGCTGGTTCACCGTGATTGTTTTTATTAACTTAATGATTTCATAGTTCAGACATTTTTGTGGATCGCCCGTTCTGATGCAAACCAGCAAGTTTACCCAGATGACCCAACCATTGTTTGCATAATTCACAAAAAATGGAGCACGTGGAACTCGAACTCAATGCCTTCAGCACACAACATAGTGTGCTAACCAACTAGGCAAGCGAGACTAGTGACTTGCATGGTGAATACTACTAGAAGGCTTTAGATTGGAGTGTATAACTGTTAGTGAGCATTGTTATTCGCAAATATACATTTTTACATATTTAATTAAAATCCGCGGTCCAACTGTCGACCCAATGATCTGAAACCCTAGCTGGGTAGATGATCAGGCCTAGAGGGAGTAGGATCAATAACTTTCACTACTGAAGTGAATATGATACTGTGGGAATGTAGTTGGAGGCATAGTAGTTGTCACGGTGGTCTAGCTAGGCGCAACGTGTTCGGAGAGCCAGGACGCCTAGGCATCTAGGCGGTCGCTTAGGCGATGATTAGACAATGAAAATAATAAATAATATCCCATATGACATGAATCTAACTAAATATACCTCCTATGAAAGGAAATTAGAAATGACAAGCAAGCAAATAAATAGTTCCAAATAGAAAGGCATAAATAGTTCAAAATAGGATAACAAAAGATACAACTAGTTCTAAATAGCACAACAAAATATCAAAATTCATAAATCATAACAAAGGTAAAAGGCCACATCCAAATAGCATTAGTAGCAGCAAGTGGTAGAGGGAGAGCAGCAAGCAGCAGAGAGGGAGAGCAGCAGTGGCAGCAAGAATCAAAGGAAGAGAGCAGAGGGAGAGGAATATCAGAGCACTGACTTGGAGGTGGTGGCGGTGGGGAGTGGAAGAACAACGGCGGTGGAAGTTAGCTGGAGAGGGGTGGCGGGTGGTGGCCGAGGTCATGGTGGTAGGCTCCATCCATAGCAAAGCCCCCACATCTGCTTTCTCTCGACCCTCACGTCCAACCTGAGTTTCAACGGGCTTTCTCCCCTCCAGGCGCTAGACAGCGTCTCTCCTACTACGCCTAGGCCACCAAGGCAACACCTAGCATTCCCAGGCGCTCGCCTAAAGAGCTACGGCCTGGGTGAAGGGCCAAGTCACCCCCCTCCAGCCGACTGGATGCCTTGGCATCGCCATGACAACTATGGTTGGAGGAAATCAGGGTTGCATATATTTTGGTTTCCGCACCCTAGGGAATAACTATAGATATTTAATTTTGTGCTCACTGGTTACATTGGGTGCTTTGGCCTAGTTTCCATTGTTGCCTCGCCCCCTCCGGGACGCCTGGACGCCTAGGCGCCAATTAGGCGACCAAACAAAATACAACAACACACTTGAATTGCTGTCTACAACCATACAGAGGATCTCAAAATTGTATACACAAAATATATACATCCATTCACAAAAGATCCCACTTGCTCTGGTGCAAGTTCCCATGCTTGCAACTAGCTATAGTAGACTGGCAACACTCCATCTTCATGGCAATAAAGAATGAGAGAAGAAAAAAGCAACACTCCATCTCCCACTGGACAGAAAGCCCTGCTCCCTTGCTCATCCAAACCCTTTCCAAGCAATGCAGCAAGTAGCCATAAAGCCCTGCATCCCTGCTCATCCAAACCCATTCCAAGCAATGCAGCAAGCAGCCATAAACAGCGACGTTGGCTACGGGCTGGAGCCTGGACGAAGCGGTGGCTAGATGGTGGACAGCGGCGACGTGGAGATGCTGGATCCGGTAGTCCCCGACACCATGACCATTGGATCTGGTCTCGGCCAAGGCGGGAACGCCGGATCCTGTAGCGACGGTAGCGGGAGGCGATGGCGGTGTGACCAGAGATGCGCGAGGCGATGGCGGTGCCCCGTCCAGGCGAGGTGACCGACCATGGCGGTCTTCCTCCGGCGACTGGATGCCTATGCGGCGCCTAGGCGTCGCCTAGGTGATGACTTAATAACCATGCTGGTTTCTTTTCCAATCAGTTCTTTTTATCCAATTGTGGTTGAGACAGATGGGGAGGGAGCACAATTGTAGTATCATGCAACTATCATAATATGATTAGGATCAGTGTTTTAAGTCACGGACTATAGTGGTGCTATTGCAGTTTAGGAGCTTAGACGTACACTACTAAGCCAAACTCACGAATTATAGCTAAAGACTGGGAACAATGTTCTACAATCGTGCATACTGGAAATAATGACTTCTATGTATCTTCTGGCATTTTGGGCTGGGCCATGGTTGTGCTGTTGGCCTAGCAAAGATTAAAACAGTAAAAATGCTCAAACCAAACTCAAAAGCCCAAATCAATCAACTCCATGTAGGGATGATTCACCGGAGGATGAGGACATCGAGTCCGGCGAGTTGGCACTGTTGTCGGCAGTAGAAGGATAATGGGGATAGAAGAGAGGAAATTTGGTGGGCAGGGAATAGCAATTGGAAGAAAGGAGTTTTATTTCTTTTTTGCTCAAACTTGTACATAGGACCTTTTATATCACCAACTAACTTGACACCCAAGACACATAATTGGCTTGGACTTTAAGCCTGCATGTAACTCGTGCTGGACTCCTTTTTCCTAATCTCCTAGCCGACTGCTACTTGCTGCGCCTAACTGAATTGGACTCTATCTGCCCCATCTTTTTCCTACTACTGTCCAGGCACTTTCCTTCCTGGATACATGCTGCTGCTGCTATGCCTCAACAGTAAGGGCTTTAGTTATGCCATTCACAAATTTTGAAAATTTATAAATTAACTGCAACATGGTATATTCATTCACAAATTTACTTACAGTTCATACTTGGATATAGAACTCTTCTTGGTTCATTATTTCTTATTAGTTTCTTAGTATGCTAGAATTGCGCTGTAGGATAGCTTCTGTGATCCCTAATAACTTTTTGTTTTGTTTCTTCATCGCAACTCCGTTTAGATAATTGATTAGGATATATGAATTATAGCACCATAATTTGTGTTGTCTTGGGTAATACCTTGCTTTGCCATTAGCCCATTAGTGGGTTTCCTCTTTTTTTTTTTATTTTCAAAACTTTTGCTCATTTGTTGCCCAATTGATATTTTAACAGAGAATCATTGCCCATCCTCGGTTCGGTCTTGATAATTAAGTTGGTTTAATGTGATGTAGGTTTTTGTTGGCGTAAATATGCTAAAATGTATCCAAGGGTTTACCTAGCAGTGTTGATGCAAGGGAGATTGATGTTCTGTAGTTGGTGTGTTGATCTTGTTGCACAGATAATTGCGTGGGCAGTTTTCTGATTGGGAACTCTAAATTGTTAGAAACGCATATAGGCTAGTTTGTAACATGTTCTTCAGCCAGACCTCGGAGAATTTCGTGCAAATTTTTGAATTTATTGGTGGCAGCCTATAAAGATCCAGTATTGATTGGAATTTTGATAGTCCTTATACTTGCTCTGTGGGAAGATCATAACTTAAAGGGTTAAACCTCATGAGGTTTCCCTAGTGTATCTAGATTTATTAGCCGACATGATGAAAAATGCTGTTCATGCTATGCTCACAACTTGGTATGATCACTGTATTTTAGTTTATTGCTAAATATTCTACTTTTTTTTTTGAGCTAACAGATTAGTAAGACTAAGGGCTTGTTTGTTTTTGCTTTTGATTCTGGGTTCTGGCCCCAAAAACAGAATAAAAAACAAACAACCCGATTCTAGAATTCGATTCTCACAATCCAGCACATCCATATACACTAGAATCCACAATCCACTTCATTTGTGCTTTTGGATTCTAGCTTTTGGAGAATCAGTTTCTCTACAACAGCAATCCAGAATCAGCTTTTAGAGAATCTAAAGCTAAAACAAACAGGCCCTAAGACTCTAAGAAGGGTCACCTTGGAATGTTTGTTGTTAATTTTTTTCTTTCCACTAATAATTTGTTTCAATTTCTTTTTTTATTTTTGTGATTAACATGACATACCATGTCTGAGAAATGAGCTCTTTCCCCCCTCGAATCTTGTTTAACTTTTCTACGTTTTATAATATTCTTGTGGTACTGGATGCTATATAGTCAACTATTTTGTGTTTTGTGCTGCTAGTTGGTCCCATATTAGGTTTGGTTCCTAATGGGAGTTCATGGTGTAATCTATAGCTTTAATCAGCCATAGATCACCTTTCCTTTTTTTTGCATTTTGTTTGACTCGATCATGCAACATCTCTTTCTGCTTTTGACCCATTGATGATTTAGTCAAACTCTGCAGGCAGGGCGAGGTGGTTATTCAGGATTGGTCCTTGTTTTACACATCTGTACACGGATGGACCCCCTGTTTTTTCCCCATCTTTTGATTTAACTTTTTTAATACCTTGTTCAATTCAAGGACACCCATTTGCAACTAATAAGTAACAAATCTGCTGTCTTCTATCTGGGCTGACACCGGGATTCACAACCACCATTTTTTTATATTATTGAAGTCAGTCTGCACTCTGCAGTCATGAGTTCTGATAATGCAAAGGTGTGCATCTCATGGGAATTGAAAATATTGATTTACAAATCTTTAATCAGTAACAAAAATGCATTCATATAATTTACATTATTGTTTGTGAGTAAACTGAAATTTTCTGAGCTAGTTGCAAATAACTGAGACAAAAAGATGATCATGCTTACCGCAATCTTGAGTCAAGATACTAACAAGGACTAGTAACTGTGTTTAGTTGATTTTGCAAAACAATGAATCCGTGTAATAAATTGGAAGAGGTCTATGTAACACCCTGGACTTTAGTCGAAAGTCTATCCAGTAATCCGACCTTTAAAACTAGACATTTGACCCCCTCGAATTTTGCAATCCAGTTCAAATAACACTCTAACCTGGTTTCGTATAGTGGTATTGCTCGCGTGGTGCAATGAGTGGGTGGTTTTGTCACATAGGATGACATGTTGGCCAAGTTGGGTCAAGTGACAAGTGGGGCCCACGAGGGCTTCTCCCCCGCTGAGCTCCACACCATGCTTCCATGGTTGTCTACCTCCTGTAGCTCCCTCCCTTCCTTTTTTTTTTTGATTTGGGGGATAAGCCCATGTGGGCCTCACCTGTCATTCCCTAAATTTGATCAGTATACCATCCTATGTGGCAAAATTGTCCGCTCATCACGCCACACATACAATACCACCATATGAAACCGTTTAGGGTGTTATTTGAACCAGATTGTAAAGTTCACACGGGGGTGGAAGGGGTGGGGTGTCAAATGTGTGATTTCATAGTTTGGGGTGTTGGATGGACTTTCAAGCAATGTTTATGGTGTTATATGGACTTTTTCCTTATAAATATGTACTTAAGTGTCAAGTAGGATGTACAAATAGTTCTGTGGACAGTTATGGATAGGATTCATAGCTAATTCTTTGGAACAGGCACATCTTCCTTAATGGCTTTCCAAAATGACAGGTCCTATTTCAACATCAAGGTAGAGGTATCCTTGGGGCTGATTGAATACCTTAATTTTAAGTGTCGTATTTTTACTTAAATCTATGATGCATGAACATGGATACATCGACATGACACCAACATGGGGATTCATCATTTTCCCAAAAATGCCGATATGGAGATATGGCTATATATTTTTAAATAATAATATACATATGTACTATTAGCCATTTTCTATGTTTTCCCTCCAGTCGGATCACACTTCTCTAGAACATATATATGATTCCACAATGGGTACTTGAACTTTTTGGTGTTTTGCTCCTCTCCTGGAGTACTTGAATCACTAGTTTCCATTTTTTAAAACCCAAGTGTGGAAGGAAGAACAAGAAGTGAGAACTCAGATCTAACCTAAAGAACTCAAGAGAATGGATGCGATGCGAATTGAGAAGTGAGAAGAACTGACCGGCGAGGAGGACGAAGGAGGTTGCCGACTCGCTGCCGGTAGCTGGTGGTCGCCGATCGCCATGTCCGGAGGGAGACGTCAAACTGCACAGCTCGTCTGGGGGGTTCGAGGGGGGCTGCTATTTTCCAATTCAGCAGCAAGGGACATGGGTTCACGTGGCACTTCAGCAGCAGGCCCATGAAGAATGTAGCTTCTTCCCTACCAGGTTATCTATTTCCTAAATAGTTTGATAAGTTTCCTAAGATAAGGATTAGTTGTTTGTCATCTTATCTATTACTTAGGAAGGTTATCTATTAGTCTTATCCATAATTGTTAGGACAGCTCTTTATATAAGGAGGCTATTGTAATCGTTGTAGGAAGCAAGAAAGAAAGAACAAAGTTCATCCCAATATTAGTTTCCTCTCTTCCCAAGCACGGGCCATCCTTTTGGCGGTGTTTACCCCATTATGATCTAAAGAATAAATATAACAAGGGTGGTCACCAAGCTAGGTTTACCCTTTTGGTGGGTTGAGTGGGATGAGCCGTGTCGCTAATATGCGTCGATGCATATTGAAGCCGTGTTGAATACATGTTGGAAATTTAAATTATGTATTTTTGCTGAATAATTGTCCGATACACACCTGACACGTATTGGCACCGTGCTAGTGTCGTATCCGTTGTCCGACACCAATACGGTGCCTAGGCTACGTGTCAGTGCTTCAGAGACTTAAATTAGTGATAATAAACAGAGTTTTCTGGTGTCTTTTTATGCCATTTGTCTTCTTTATTTTGACAGTGAGGGTTGCATATGATAATCTGTGGACATTGGCTCCATTTCTATGTGCTCTTTTGTCGTAACATAGTTTATCGGTTTTCTTCCCCTCTTTCGGGACAGAGGGACAACTCCCAAGTCTCCATTTTACAACTTAGAATAGGCTTCTGCTCCCAGATTAGAAATTTCTAGCTATAGAACATTTTGCAGTTGCAATAGTTAAAATCTATTTATTTGGTAAAATATAATAATTGGACTTAACATGTGATTGATAGGAACAGCGAATATGCTAATTGAAGAATTCAGTTGCAGTATCTACGTTCAATTGTTTTATGCTTTGAAAATTGAAATTACTGTGTCTGTCTGGTATTTCTGGTATATCCTATGTTGATCTTGATCTATTGAAATATTTGAGTTTGGTGACCACTGACCTTAATTGTCATGCTTCATGCTTTTTTATGTGTACTGTTTGCTGCTTTTGCAATCTTAGGTTGGTTGATGCAAACCGTGAAATGTAAAATTTTCTTTACTACCATCGAGATATTTTTTTCTTGCAATGTTTAGGCCCTTGTAAATTCATTTTAGTTGTTCAATTATTTCATGCTTTCAAGGGAATGTGCTGCATGCTTTTAAAGAAATGTGATGGAGTTTCTTATATCCACTTCAAGCATCAGCATCAATATAATTACCTTTTGTGATTGCATTGCAGGAAGCGGCTTTTTAGCATGATAAACAACCTTCCCACCATATATGAGGTTGTCACGGGAACTGCGAAGAAGCAGACCAAAGAAAAAACCCCTAAAAGCAGCAGCAAGACTAATAAATCTGGCACAAAGGTAATGAATCATTTTCATTTTACTGTAACAATATTGGCCGAAAATAAGTTCATAACTTGATGTCTTCTTTTGACTCTAAATACTTCTCCAGCCACCATCACGCCAGTCAGAACCCAACTTGAGGGGTTCGAAGATGCCACCTCCAAAGGATGAGGATGATAGTGGAGGTGAGGAAGAGGAGGAAGAGGAAGATCATGAAAACACATTATGTGGTGCGTGTGGTGACAACTACGGACAGGATGAGTTCTGGATCTGCTGTGATGCCTGTGAGACATGGTTCCATGGTAAGTGTGTCAAGATCACTCCTGCCAAAGCTGAGCACATCAAGCACTACAAGTGCCCCAATTGCAGCAGCAGTAGCAAGAGAGCCAGAGCATGATCATGGATATCTCCATGGCTCATGTCTGAGGAAAGAAGAATTTGACTTGCTGTAAAGACCAACATGGGATAGAATGCCCAATGGATGTGCATTCAGTTGTTGCTTTCAGTTTAGGACAAGCTTTAGGGTCTTAATGTGTTATTTGGTGTATGTTAATGTCATTTTAGATTTTGTGTTAGCAGTAGCAACTAACTGTAATAGCTTGTGTTTATTCAAGCCTTCTCAGTGCACCTGTATTGGACTTCGTGTTTTAGATTTCAATTGTGTATCATGTCACCATGTACTCCTGTAGTTTGTTAAAAATTGTTGTTTTTCCAGCTGCATTCATCATTTGCTCACATGAAGGGCCTGTTTGGGGAGTTGTAGCTTTTTTAAAAAGCTGTTTTTTTTTTTTGAGCTGAAAAGTGATTGTAACCTTTTATAAGAAACCGTTTAATAAATAGATAATTTTGTCCAGCAATGAGCTGCAAAAGTAAGTCTAGCTAGCGCTTTTGGCTTTTGTTAGTTATATATGGTTTTTAATTTAATGTCAAAAGCTACGTAAACACTGAGTTGTTTGGAGGGTTTAGTAGTTTTTCGGAAGCTGGTTTAAGCCTTTCAAACAGAGCTGAAATCTAGCAGCAGGAGGGCCATCTACCTAGTCTACCACTGTTTGAGATATCTGTAACTAGCTGGGATGTTTTTTCAACTCACTAAAGTGCAGTTGCTCTTCTGGTGATTTTTATTATCCTTAATATTGCATGGAATTTTGCTGACGCTGCTTGCTAACTAGTCTAGGTAGTTTCCTTCTGATGGTTTGTTAATTTGTTTTGTTACCATCTATTATGGCAAACTCAATCTGCATACCCTAATTTTCTGTACATTTTTGGCAGACCACCTGCCAATGCATGTCACTGATCATGGGTTCATGTTTCAAGCTTAGCCATTTATGCCTCGTCTTTCCATTCAGCCACTATCTTCTGCTTTGGAGGCAGCTTATCTCCATATAATCTAGTGGGTTTGACTTTAGTAGTGCTCAACTTTTGTTAATGGAACATACAAATTGGCAAGACGAATTGTAGACTGCATCAGATGCCCTGTTAGTTTAGACGCATATCTGCATCTATCACGGTCTGCTTTTCTTTGCTCCTCTGCTTTCTTTTGGCCCTGGTTTTCTGCCCATGTCCCTGTCCCAATTTGCAACCTCTCAACTTTATCTTCCACTCTGCCAACCTTGAGCCTTTTTGACTTGTCGAAGTTTATCGCAATTCTTTTGTGGTCTGTGTCCGCACTTTCCAGGCGTGCCAAATCCTTGCGACAACAATGGCTTACTGTTCTCTATTTTTTATTTTTTTTTGGTGTGTGTCAGTGTGTGAGTTTGTTAGGCGTTTGGATAAATATAACGATTACTCAAGTGGCACACAGCTCAGATGCCACAGCAGCTTCAACTAGATAGCGCCTGGCAGTTAGATTTACACCTTGAATCCAACTTTACCTCTTGTCCACTGTGATTGGTGAACACATTTTTAGCGGTGTTAACAAAAAAAAAAAAAAAGGCAGCATTCTCATGCTGCATTCTTAAATGGTTCTATTTAGTCCGTCTCCAGTCGTTGGATAGCTCAAAACGATATGGCACCTTGATATTTTTCGTTTTATGTGGTTATCTGAGTTGTGAGCCTTAAGATGGCTTTACTGTTGAGATATAACTGAATTCTTTAGGTTTGGTGGACGAATTTTGAGACTATGCTGGTAGGGTTTTGGTTATAAATATAGCACTCTATTGTACAAGAGAACTAATCTACAATAAAGAGAAGAGTTCAATCTCGTATATTATGTGTTTGTCTTTGTGATTTTTCTTTGGGTATTCTCAATACTGGGGATTAGCATTGGGATTGTTCTACAATTATTAGCCACTTACTTGCACTCTAAATAAATGAATGTTCACCATAGACATGCTCTCGTTGACTCCTACAATTTTTGCAATTTAAAAACTCTTTAATATCTGTATTTGAATTTTAACGATTTTCAAATCTATTTTTGCATACTTTATTAGACAAAAAAAGGTCATTCTGATGTTTCATAAAACCTCACATTAAACTCGCATAAATATTAAGTTGCCGTTTTAATATGGAACATAAATAATGCGCCTCTGCCTTCGTTGGAGAACGGTAGAGGATACGAATCCCCCTCAAACATATAAATGCTATTACAAGGTACCAACTAGGATTTTCACTTACTGGTATCTATATATCCACCACAATCAGGTATCTTGATTGTGTTTGGATGGACACCCCTAATTACCCTACCAATTATTGGTCATGACCAAATGCAGCTCACGACAAAAAGCATTGGTCACAAACTAAGCAACGGCCAAAGCTTGGGCAAACTAAAATTTTGACTTGAAGAAAGCAGCAGGATTTGGTTTCTGAAATATGTTCTACAATTTTACAACCCAAACTTTGGCCAAAAACTTGCTATGGAAGGCCAAAATTTTGTTTGTCACCAACCAAAGGGAGGCCAAAAATGCTTTGATATGAACAAAACTCAGATTGACTACTTCGAGCTCAAAACAAAACACACCCCTTACCCTTAGATTAGGTGCCTAGCAACTAGGGTTACATAACTGATAAACCAGATCACAAGTAGATTATAGGTACCATGGCTCACATCATCCCCATTTCGGAGCAAGTTGCTGTAGTTACAGTTCAGACTATGCACACGGCGAGCCATGTCATCTTGCCAATTTGATCCGTTCGATCTGGTGAGCCATGTCATCTTGCCAATTTGTAGCTGGTCTCTGCATGATATCATTTGCATGCATGCATGGTTTCATTTTCATTTCCGTTGTAACAGTCTTCCTAATCAATCATAATGCAGAGAGTGCATTTTTGCAATTCCAATTGGTTTGGAACCGGGTTAGATATGTATTTATTCTTAGTTTACTCTGAACGATCAAGTAGTCAACCGAACAAGTTAATTCTGCATAGTTTAATTTTGATAAGTCAAATTATTAGCTATTAGAATGATGGAATTACATTAGTTAACTTGTTTAGTTTTAAAAAAAACACAATTAGCTTGTCTAGGCATGAATTCTTGAAGGATGGAATAAATACTCATAATAGATTCATATTTTTAAAAATATAATTGAATTCTATTGAAATGAAAACTCCCCAAATTAAGTAGTCTTACTTACCACATATTTTGTAAGAAAAGAATAATTATTTTGATTTTTATGTGAAGTACCTATCCTATACCAAATAAAATAATTAACCCAAAACAAAACTACTGGATCTAAGTTTTATTGGAAAACAACTTTTCGAGTAACAGTTGCTTCAAAGATTTCTAGTCATTTTCAGACGTATATATATCCCATAAATTTGACTAAATTTAACCTTTTAAATTATGATGGATATTTTGTGTAATTGTTACGCATTTTAGGTCCAGCTCTATTTTATACGTGTAATCTCCAATTATTGGCCGGTTGCATTTTTTTATATAATCTAGTAAAAAATAATTAACAAACAAATCGTATTCCTAATTAATGGACTTGAATCTGATGCTGTAGCCAAGCAGCATCAAATTGCAGTATTGTGACGCCCCTAGAGATGCTAGGTTTAGTGTTGCACGCACCACATGAAGGATGTGCTTAGGCCCCTTGGTACAATTATTAAAAATTCTTCTCTTTTGTATGGAATTTGTCATTCTAAGGGAGAGCCCAGGAAAGAACAACATACAAACACTAAGTCCACTGTTTGTTTCGCTAAAAGGCAAGTTCTATCAAACAAAAACAAGTACTGCATTTGCCTTTAGTCTTGTCAAGTACTGCCTTTTCGCTTTCTCCAACCCCCTCTCCAATGGAATGTTACTAATTTGTGGCAATGGTGCATGCCAGGACATGGCATATGAGCAATGACCCACCAGCAGAAGAGGAACCAACAAATGATCAGCTGAAAGTTTTGTAGAATTGGCATGCTTGGTTCATGGGATATGTAAGTAGAATTCCAAATGATGTTGCTATCAACCCATGTGATGGGATGGATCCTTCTGCGAATAAGAATTCAAGAATGGTGGACTGAAGCAAGTGGTATCAAAATGTCGACATAGATACACAAATTAATTTCTTTGGCTCACAGTAGTTCTCAAATTAGTCCTTTATTTTCCGACATTTGGCTAGTGAATGTGTACAAAGTTGCGCACAAATTTATATAATAGCATGATTATCGCATCGTTCCCTCTTCTTTTCCTTCCAACTAAAAAACAGATTGTGAATCTTTAAGAAAATTTTCCTAGCTACTTTAACCACTGCCACCACCACCAATATAACACAGAATATATGTGGGGTCCGGTTGTTTGAAATGACTAGGAATCACCACGCCATCAATTTCCTCTCTATTTAAAATACCTTTTCCATGAAATAATTCAACCTACACTTTTCGCAATCCGATTCGCCGACGCATCCGGTGACACACTTTGTCCTACATAGTGCATTGGAACAATAACATCAAACCCCTCCATTAAACTACACCATGAGCAGTTCAAAAGTCCCCATTAATTTTTTGTCAAGTATATATATCAGAGTATAACGCAAGTCTAACATATTATCCCATTACCTAGGTAGCTAAGACCATAAGGCTTTGTTTGGGAGGCTCAACTCTAGGTTCCACATGAATGCGTCGGAATTTTAATATAAAATTCCAACCTATTCATATAGTTTTCATCGGAAATAGACCCTTCAAATTCTAAGAGGGTGAAAGATATATGTGTGAGAGGGGAATATATAGTATGACTTGTTTCTATTGGTTCATATATGTACTCTGAAGTGTGCATTTAACTGTACACCTTTAATTAGTTCCAAACCCTATATTCGTATCCAAAAGCTGGCTCTTTGTTTTGACGTTGATGTATAAGAATTCATACTAATCTTGAGTCAAACCTACTGCCCAAGTGCCAATGGAAGAAGCCTTTGATACATGAGGCACCTCATTCCAAAGGCATTTGGTTCCCCCACCCAAGAGTTGACCTCCGAATATAATCTCTCTCTCTCTTGCAAGTGAGTGCATGCACAAGAGGGAGTGTGCTATAACTCTATATATTGCTCTGCCTCATCTGATCACAAGAGGGAGTCTGAATATAATTTCTATTGCTCTGCCTCATCTGATCACAAGAGTGAGTCTGAATATAATTTCTGTTGCTCTGCCTCATCTGACCTCTCTCAACCTCTATCCACTGGCCCATTTGCAAGTGAGTGCATGCACAAGAGGGAGCGTGCTATAACTCGTCTCTCTCTCCTCTCCTCCCCTCTCTAGCCTCATGAGGGCATACAAGACATGAAGGTGTTCAAGGGCAAGATTTGGGCAGCACTAGGATCATTCATGAACCATGCAGACGCGGCCTCCAAAAAGGCCTCCTCGGCGGCCGTCCCCGACCGGGCGCTCCTCGCCGACATCGAAGCGGCCATCGGGCGGTGCACCGACGGCGGTGGCGGGGACGACGACCGGCACGTCTACGAGATTCTCTTCCTCGTCTCCAACGCGCCGGGCGCGATCACCTTCCTCTCCCGCCGCATAACGGCCCGCCTCGAGACCGCGCGCTCCCCGGCCGCCGCGCTGCGCCCCTCCTCCTCGTCCACCGACTCCTCCGCGCCGGCGACCGCTACTTCGAGCACGACCTCCGTGGCCTCTGGGCCTCTCGCGACCTCCGCATCGACGCGCCCCGGTGCAGCTGCTCCCCCCTCGCCGACCACGCGGGAGTCGAGTACGTCAGCGCCGGCGCCGCGGCCGCCACCGGCGCGTGCTTCTTCCTCCACGGCTACACGGCCTACCTCGAGGAGCGCATGCAGTGGGTGATCAACCAAGCCGGCAACCTCGAGCCCACCAGGCCGACACCCAATGTTGACGACAAGCCGCACCCGCACTCCTCCTACGACGACGCAGCCGCGGAGTCGCTCCTCTTCAAGCTCGCCATGTGCCAGAGGCTGCTGGACCTCGCCATCCAGCTGCTGCCGGACAACAACACGAGCGCCAGCGCTGACGCAAGGTCGGCTTTCAGCATTGTGCTCCGGGAGAGCTTCAAGGTCTACGACACCTTCAAAGAAGGCCTCGACGTGATGCTGCGATCGAGAAGCGTCGGCCTCAGCAAGCCTCTGCGGAACTCAGCTGATGAGATACTGAGGAAGGCATGTGCTCAGACGCCGGAGCTCAGAGAGTTCTACCACAAGTGCAAGAAGAGCAATGCGAGCAAGAGCGTGGACTACCCTATCGTCTGCGTCGTCACGCCGGCGCAGGCCTCGACAATGGAGCTCACGCCGGTCATCGAAGAAGACGGCCGGGAGGAGCACGGTGGCGTTGATGCGGCACAGGCGAGCGACTGTAGTGGTACGCCGTTTGCGAGCAAGCTGGAGACGACGATCAGCACGGTGTGGGTCGAGTTCGACGACGAAGTTCAGCAGGCTGGCCGTGAGGCTACCGGCGACGATCTCTCCTTGCAAGCTGTGCAGCCTAGCTAGCTAGTACGTAGGAGTTCTTTGCAACTTCCAAGTATATTAATTTTGAGTGCTTGGATTGGTCCCATCCTCTCTTCTCTTCCGGTGTGCAATGTTAATTATTTTGGAGGACAAGAAGCCAACATAATTCTTGTTCTTCGTGCTTCTTTTTTCTCACTGTTGTTTGCTCCTTATCCTTCCATGTAGCTTGTTTTGTTTTGCCATCATGTTTAAAATTACATGGTGATCATATCCATATATATATTCTTTTCTACCATAGTTAAATGGTGTAACAAGAGCATGTTGTAATTCAATCCATTAATCCTGAAGAAATGGCAAGAACTAATGTTTGGGACTTGAATTTGAATCAAGCTATTTTTTACCTTCTAAGCTCTAATTCAGTAGCAGTTTAATTAAATACTATGTTAATTCCTCCTAACACTGAGGTCGCTCTGTGAATCATTTAGATATTGTTCGGTACATATATATGATAAATTGATATCAATCCAATCAATAGTGATATCTGAAAAAAATTGTCATAAGATTTACCAATATGGAGAAAATAATAGTGCGCATATATAGGTCGAGAAAACATTAATCTTAAACCTTTTTCACCACCAAATGTCTATTTGTTTGATTAATTATACTATTTGAAATTCCAACATTATTTATCTTTGTGTGCCAATTTCAAACCCCACTGAGAGCTAGCTACTAATTAAGAGCCATACGTATTTTGTGCCGTTTAGAGTGCTTTGACGTCTATTCCACTTGAAAGGCGCTTTCATGGAGGCTGATTTCCTAGGGTTGTTTGTTTGGCACGTTTTGAAGCCCCAAGAATGGATATTCTCCTGTTCCATTCTGCTTTCTTGACACCATATTTTTTGAATTATTTTGATAAGTAACTAACATAATTTTTGGGCATAACAACAAATGGTCTTGTTAACCTGATCAATTGTAACACCCGCCCGACCAGGAGCCCGGAATGTCACCAGGCCACTACCATTTTCTCTCTAAAGTAAACCACATTTACTAACAATGTCTCCCCAACTATTTCTCCAACAAAATAACATTCAATCATAAATAGGAAATGAATAACAATGAGTAGAATAAATATTGTACAATATTATGTTTGGAATCCCGTGCCAAGACTCAGTAAGTAAATAATAAAATAGTACCATAACATATAGTTTCACATTAAAAACCATCATCATCTCTTTCTTGCATTAATGCATTTCTTATATATACTACATGCGCATAGTGCACATCACATACCTTATATCGGTATAACTGGATGAACACCTGTTGATGTATCAGCCTCTCATTCACTCCATCAAGTGCAGGTGTCTACTAAAGTAGATCTTTCATGTCCACCAAAGTAGACCAGCTCATGACATGGATATACTCATTATGCAATGCAAGAATTCCAATTTCATATGCCATAATATTTCATCATCATGTATCCATGATGTAGACCCCTCGTTGATGATGTTGATGTTGGTAAGGGTGAGTACTTAAAGCATTCAACAAGTTAGCATGGAATGCAATTCTAACATAGTTATATGCAAGGTTTATTCCAAAGGAATGGCCTTCACTGTTATTTTGCAGTAAAGCAGCATTTATGAACAAATACAATAAGTAGATTTGTAAGGATAGTAAAACAAATAAGAATAAATAAGTAGATTTAGCATTTCTCAAGTAAACCTTAATATCCAAACCTAAGTCAAATTCCAAACTTTCTATTGACAACCATCCTTCCCATCCAAGTTTTCATTTTATAAAATCTAACCCTTCACTGTAATCCTCAAGTATTGCTCAATACCGCGAGCACGGCTATCCAAATAGATTTTGCACTCTGTAGAGGTTATGCACTTTACCCACACGATATGATCATCTCTTTGTGCAAAGTCATTATCACACTTGCTTTGGTGTGCTGCAGAGAGATCATAACAAAACCTTTCAAAAAACCTTTATCCCAACACGGACCCTCCCAGTAAGCCATACACTACCCCTTCCCTCATCTAAGGTAAAGGTTAGGACTGACAAACCGTTAGATTGATGTGTAATCGTAGTACACCACATCCTCTGCTATAACCACATTTCCATGTATATACGCTTCTGGATTATCCACCTAAGGAATCACATATCAAGGTAATGGTAATTCTACTTAGTTAGGTCTGTCCCATACCAGACATTTGGTTGCATGATTGACTCAGTTCAAAGGCTTGCAAGGTTAAGTCCTTAATTGACCGAGGCAAGACTTCCACAAACCCTCTGCCATTCCTGACCCACCTTGGTACACTGCCCCTTGCCACAATCTAAATTATTTACCACCCCAGTTGATTACCATGCACCACGTGCCATCAACAAGTCAACATCGTTTCGTGACATTCGTCACTACAACTCAACATCATTGTGTGACAGCACCCAACACATCTTTCATAAACAAGTTCCATATTCCATTAGTCAAGATTGAGTTTGATATTTCAAAAGATGTGAGGTGTACGTGGCATGGCTAAGCAAACTAATTATGGTCTAAATAACCCATGTTGATTTCTATTATTAACCAACTAATATTGAACCATCCTAGGGTGACAATTGATCATGGCAGTACAAGTGACAAGGTAGAGTATAGTTCAAGTGGGTAAATTAACTATATCCCAAACTATTTCGAAACAATGGTATGCATAAAATAACATGCATAAAGTAAAACAACATAGCAAATTTGTAAACTGGGTTCAACATGATCAAAACACAGCTTGCTTTAGAAATTCCCTTATCCTTGCTCTAGACCTTAGTCTTGAATTGATAGATCTTTCTCCGATACATCACACAACTCAACGTCTACGCGAATCGAAAGAGAAAAATAAATAAACATAAAAAACTAGAGAGAAAATGAACTATAAAAATTGAATAAAATTCTCCATTAAATATTTCTCAATTTTACAAATTTTTAGAAATTTGAATCACCTCAATCGGAGCTCGTATGAAGGAGAACGGGCTCAGAGAAGATTCAAAATTTTAAAAATTAGAAAATTGAAAATCAAATAACAAAAAAATATTTTTTTACCTGAAAAATCACTGTTATGATGTCAGTATGACATCATGATGATGTTAGCACTGATGATTTTCTTATTGAATTATTTTTCAACAAAAAATTTTGATTATGATGTCAGCGAAATCCCGGACCAATCACAGCGCGCCACATAGCTTTAGTCCATGCGACTGGTCCATCGATCTACACCGGTCTATCATGAACCCGGCGCATAGCGCTTCGATTCCTACTTTGGCATGTGCTGGCACAGTATTGGCTCTCCATGCGGCGCGATCTGCATGGTACACTCAAAATGAATTGAATAGCTCCGATCTAGACTACGCGGTAAAATCTCAAATGTTCATGTACGATCCAATGATCCATGTTACCAGTGTGGTTCATTGTTGACATGGCGACATGGCTTAATCTTGTGTGTTCGTAGATGATCTGACAGACAGAAAAGCTCCAACTCGACGATGGCAGCACACCGGCGAGGCTTCACTGGTAGCGGAGAAGACAACCTTGGCGACGGTGTTCTGGTGTGGATCTAGCGAGATGAAATGACGGATCTAGAGCGACTTGATGAGAGGAGTTCAAATCCGAATTTGAAGTTGACGGACCGGTCTCGATGGCAATGGAAGTTGAAGAACAATCGTGACGGCGCACAAGCAACTACAACGAGCTTCCTGATGTGAACAGTGGCGATGCTGGCAATGCTCTCAGTGTCTACAAATGCACAACGAAACGGTGAACCTCAGGGTGTGGGCTATGCCAATAGCCTCGTGAAACGAACGCAAATCGGAGACCTATCTCCTCACAGTGGCGCAACCATGTCAGACATGGACTCTAACAGTAGCTTGGAGAAGTACTACTGTTGTCTATCTGATGGACGATCGACCGAAAATCCACGATGACGTGGTGCGATCGAAACCGACTACGAAATCTAACAACCAAAGATACTAGGGTTTCCAAGGTGCTTCTACCGGCGGATTTAAAATCAATGGCCACAATCAGCTTCTAGAACTTGGGCTAACGCACACGCATAGTAAATGGGCTCAGCCCATTACTATTCAATTATTTTCCCTGGATTTTTTATTTAACATAATATAGATATTAGTGTAATTAGTTTTAAGCAATAAAAATATCAGAAAAAATCCAAGAAAATTCTAATAAATACTTTGAGATATTTTGAACTCAAATAAAATATTTTTAGCCAAACTTTATATTAACTTTATCTATAATTAGTTAGTTTTCTCAAGAGGCCAATATACTTAATTTAAAACAAATTCAAATAAATTCAAAAAAATCCAATAAATTCAAAAAAATCACAAAATACACAAATAACAACAAAATAATAATAAAGGCAATTTTTTGGGTTGTTACAAATATCCCCCTTAATAGAATCTCAACCCTGAGATTCGGGGCTAACTAGAGAATATGTTTGGGAATTCTGACTGCAGATTTTCTTCACGCTCCTAGGTTGCTTCAGTCTCTTAATGATAACTCCATTGAACTCTATAGAAACAAACAGACTTGTTCCTAGTCTTGCGTTCCATCACATCCAAAATCTTGATTTGCTGCTCCTTGCAGGTCAAATCCTCCTACAGTTCAATTGCTTCTAATGGTGTCTGCTCTATTGGCACTCTGAGACACTTCTTAAGCCATGACACATGGAACATATAATGCACTCTTGCCAATGACTGTGGTAATTCTAACTGATAAGCAACCTCTCCTCGATGGCTTAAGATCTTGAACATACCAACATATCTTAGCGCATGAAACGACCCCCATTTTCACATAAATGCAAAAATGAAAATCTCATGTGTATACAATACTAGTCCCTGGATAAGTAGCTAGTATGTACATTTACAACAATTGGAATCACAACCATACATCAGATTAATAAAGTGAAAACTAATATACAAAGAAATCTTACAACCTAGAGTATAAGGCAGCAAAAGAAGCAAAGCCTTGCAGTGTACCCAATCAACCCGCAAGCAACTGACGAGGTATAAATCCATATAAAAGACCGCTTCAAAAAAAAAATCCCGCATCCTACGATGAAAACAAACCTTCGAAGCTTCGCTAACTTATCCACCTAAAACAGTAGATTAAACAAGGGTGAGTACTTTCGTACTCAGCAAGACTTAAAGGTGGTATTTGCAAATGCATAAATGCAGGCCAAGTCAAAGGAGGCTACTACAGTTAATTTGCGTAAAATGAAATTGAATTTGCAAATCAAGTTATTATTGGTAAACAAAATTTGTAAGAGCAAGTCTAATTGATATTAAATAAGTAAAGCATAAGTAATACTCATAGCCCTTTGCGAGCAATGAACAATCCAATCATAAAATCCATCAATGTCGGCCCTTTGATATAAAGCAACAGTTGCTAAAACAAGTTCAAACCAAAACCCATTTTTAGAAAATACCAAAATATAACATTGGAATGACTTCACCAAGTGCCCATGACCGTGGGCAGCTAATCGATTAGATTTTCACACTACAGAGATGTACAACTTTACCTACAAGACATGACTCACTCTTTGTGCAATTGATAATTAGCACACTTTCTTAGGTGTGCAACAAAGAGTCTTGACATAACCGTTACATTACCTAGATTTAACTTTGCATCAGCACTTGGACGTTAAACCCCCGCCATAGAAACAGAAACACTCACCCAAGACGTGGTTCCTTTCACGCAGCACCCAACACACTGTTTCTATTCATGGCAAGGCATATACCATTGTATTGGCAAGTGTGGCTCCCAATACCTCGGTGAGGGCACCCCGTCAAGCAAATCTTAAAAAGGAGAGCCCGTATTATTTCGGCCTTCCAATGTACAAAATTAAATGTATGTAACTTAATAGGTTAAGGCTACCCCATAACAGCACTTGTGGTTGCACAGATTTCTTGGATCAATAGCGTCCCACATTGTTCGGTCCTTAATATGACACGGGCGATACTTCACCCTACACTACGTGCAATTCCTTTTGCACATCCGGCTATTGCCAATAATCACCTGCGTCAAAACCATAGTTTTATTTTAGGTTTTTAATCAAATACCAGCAACCAACAGTGTCATTTCCAACCATTTTAAGTTCTCAGGAAACCATTTCGATTTGATCATCTACTTCATTGATTCTAAAGCATGGCTAAGCATAAATAATATGTAAGCGCATATACCCATGATGACATTAAGTAATGCCTATCCTTAATCTATGGCTATCAAGGTTCACATGTCCATATTATCAAGGAAGTTTCATGAGACAACAGGTATAACTACCAACACCACAAAATAGCGAATTTACAGAAAATAAACGCATGCATGAAACCATTTGATAAACAAAAGAAAAATTAAATACTGGGATCAATATGATCAAAGGGGTGCTTGCCTTGCTTAATCTTTGATTGCGATGAGGTCGAGGTCGCAGTTGACAAAGGCGACAACGGAATTAGAGACGTCAATTCTACATGTCGTTACTGACTAAAGCAACAAAGAGCAAATAAGAAACTTCAATAAGGGCAAAGAAAACAACCAGAGAACCAAATAAAAACTTACTGAAGATAACATGAATATTATAAGGTTTGGATTAGATGATTCAATATTCTCATATTTTAAATGATTCAACATTTATACTGTTATTAGCTTTTAGGTTGAATGACGAATGATTCCTTAAATAGATTATCTATTCTTGTTTTACGAATTCAAGAAGCTAAAATTATGAATTTTTATATTTTTATTTCAAATTTAAGATGCAAAAATTATTTAAGATTATAATGATTTGATCATTTTAGGAACAAAGAAATTCTTACCCTTAATTAGGATTCAGATTCAAAGCAATATTTAATTAGATTTCTAGTTACTTAGCAACTAATTTTCCTTAGCACACACGCACGCACACACACACACACATATATATATACATATATATAATATGAGTATGTGGGCACACATAAAAAGGTATGCATGCACAACCACATGTGAGACCCCAGATTTACCATCCGGAGTCTCCTGTGTATTTCTGTACTAGTCCTAGATCAGTAGCTAGTACACACAGTCAAACAGTGATGAATCATTACTGAACAGAACGAAGTAATAGCATAAATATAAAGTACCAGCCACATGGCTATTTATCACATCTCCTGGTCACATGACCAGAGTTCACAGCAGCGAAACAAAGAAAAACAACAAGATAAAACCCAAAAGACGCCACAGTGACGACTAGGAGCGCGCGCTAAGTTATCTTGGCGATCTTCAACGAACTCCTCGTCATAGAACTCATTGTCTTCGACTACATCTTGGTAATTCTCTAATGACAAAATTTGTGTAGCATGTGAGTACAAACGTACTCCGCAAGTCTGGGAAATTATGCAACATGTAGGGCTTTCCAAAGAGAGGCTTAATATGGTTCATTTTGCACAAAGCAAATTTTATTAAACAATACATGTATAATTTTTGTAGAGCAGTTTTATCAATTATTTGTAATATTTGAATTTATATATACTCTAGTGAAGGTTCTATCCACCAATCACTAGCTAACAGGCTCTAACCACCACAATTTAAAATGATCAGGGTTCCATCCACCCCATGGCTCCAACCGCCAAAGACACACCCGAAAGTTCCATCCACTCTCAGATTCCCAAAACTCATTTTTAAAAAGAAAACATAAGACTACCAATGTGAAAGTATCCTTTGCCGCCTTTGACCGTAGGCACGGCTATTCGAATAGTTTATTAATACTCTGCAGAGATTGTACACTTTACCCACAAGACATGATCGACTCTTGATGCCATGCAATTAACACACTTCCTTTGGTGTGTCGGTAGAGAGATCATGACAAGGCCTTTACAATATATACATCTGACCCGGCTCACCCGCTGAGGTTTCATCACTGTTAGGGTTCCATCCACCCAGTACAGAAGCCCCCTCTTGCGCCGTGTGGGAACATACGACTTGCCTCTATCCGGCACCTACATTCCACCATCTGGTGAGTCTAAGTTAGGTTTCTACAAATTATTCAGTCAGGTCGTGCCCATTTGACATGTGGTTGTACTGTTGTGCTTAGTTTGGACAATCACAAGCGTCGGTTCTTAAATTGATTAGGGCGGCTTTCACAAACCAAAACCAGTGCTCCATCCGCACCCGCCCGACAAACCATTCTGCCCCAATCTAAACCATTTTTATTTTATTTTTATTTTACAATCATAGCAGCAATCACCTTGCTACAGTTTTGATAAAACACATTTCAACAACATTTTAGAATTTATCCCACCATAGGCATTTTGATCAACATCAATCCTAAGTACAGTCTATTGTACTAAATAAGGTTAATCACATAATACATGATTTCATGATTAAATCTTAAGGTTACAAAGGCATGGTAATCAAATAACAAGAATGTCATTTCGAAAATGGGTATAACTAACATCCTATATTTTAACATCATTATTTTATATAAATAGCCATGCATATTGCAAACATTTTATAAAAACAGTTATAAACAATGGGATCAACGTGCGTCAAGGAGACTTGCCTTCGTCGACGAAGTGTGCTGCACTGTTCTGAAGGTCTTCTCCTTCGTCGGCGACGACGACCGCTTCTTCGACTACGTGCAAAACGGTGCACGAAATGAATAAAATAAACAGAAACTAAAAATTATAATAAAAATACTGGTAGATAGAGGATGAATTTAGAAATTTGAATGAGCTCAAACGGAGTTCGTATGAGAAAGAACGGGCTTTTCAAAGTTTCATCGGAAAAGAAAATCGAGTAAAAACGAAATCGCACGGTAGTGATGCTACAGTGCTTAGTGCTACAATACCCGAGTCGAAGCTACAGTACCACCATGGCTGCTTTGATAGAAATAGAAAAAGCTACGGTTTGCGTTGGTGAGGGAGGAGATGGAGAGGTTGTAGAAGGTGAGCACCGGAAAGATCTCATCGATGCGAATCCAACGGTGGTGCCGGAGTTTACAGAAGATGATCAGAGTGCTCGCAATCGACGCCGGAAGCGATGAACAACCCGGCGAAGATTTCTTCGATTATTCCAAACCGCTGCATCAAAATAGAAATTTCTTGAGGGCTTTTGCTCCTTGCAATGAGGGGCTCAAAGTGACATGGTTAGTTTACCCGGAAACTCACCGGAGCAAAAGATGGCTCGCCGGTGTCTTTGGAGAACGCCGGACGTCGGTTTTGTCGAGTTTTGGAAAGGGAAACAACACTGAATCAACGGGGCAAAGTGAGCACGGGATAGAGGATGTCGATACGCAAATTTTGAGTACCCACACATCTGGTGAGGTGAAGAAACATCCGTGATAATGGCCGAGAAATAAATTGTCATTAGCACTTAATTGCAGCCATTTCGCTCGGATTAAGGATGGGTAACGGTAGGGCATTTGTTCTCCATTACGACGTTGTCACGATGCTTCAGATCTCACTTGATTTGGTGCAATATATTGAGAGATATAAGGATTTGAAGATTTTGCTTGCAAGGAGTTGAAGCTTTGAACAGGTGCGGGATGTTTGGGGAAGATGAACAGTACCGATTCTAGAGTGCGCGAGATAAAATAGATAACAAGATCTAAAAATACCGAAAAAGATCCTAAAAAACCTAAAGAATAAAATGGAACCCAATAAAATTAGTTTCGCTGATTTTGGATGAATTTTGGAATTTAGATAATTTCGGGACAAATATAATGGATTTGATGAAAATACGAGAGATAAAATACCAGAGAGAGTCTATAAATCTTGGAACAATTGCCAAAAATATTAAAGAATATTTGGAACCTAAAGCAATGGGTTTCGAGATTTTTGGAGCATTTTGGAACTAGGGTGAAATTTCGAATAAGAACTAGAATTTGAAATTTTGACTTTGCGGAAGGTGAAAGATTGAACTCCAATTTCGAAGGATATGGATGCCAGGTTAATTAGAAAACCGAGAAAAATCCAAATTTTAAATTAATTAATTTTAAAATAAATTTTTAGAACAACTGAAAATCTGGGATGTTACACCACATGAGCACAATCAGACTTAGACTACTTTTATTACTTATCACATTTTGTTTGCTAGAAAATTTTAATAACTTTATATGTCCTTTACTGAGTATGCCCAGCACTGCATTTCTACTGTTCATAATCATGAAATATTTTCACTGCTTATAACATTTAATTAAAGTCATATTTACTTTACATTGCGTAAGCATTTATTTAACAAATGCAGTTAGCTAACTTGAAACACAAATATTTTTGCAGATTTAGACTCTTCTTAGCATGAGGATTCTAGCAAAATTCATTTTCTTTGTTTTGCCTAAGGAGGAAATATTCATTTTTCTTGGTCTATTAAGCCTTACTTAAGTATTTCTATTACTAAAAATCATACAATGAATCTTTTGGAAATATTTTTGCATATTCTGATTCTATCAGATTTTAGATGAATTGAGAAATTTATTTCATTCAAATTGAAGCTTTGGTTCAAAAGTTATATCCATTTGAAACATTTTGGATTTGGAAATATACTGAAAAAATAAAAAAATGCGCTTTCATTGTGGGGAGATGCCTTCCACTGTGTGTGCACTACGGCTCTCTTTGAATCAGTCTGAGCCACTTACAACTAGGGTCCACCTGTTGGTCACCACGCGACACGGTGCACGGCTGACAACTAGGGCCCACTTGCCAGCGAACCAAAGCTGCAGTGAGTGATCTGACTTCGGTCATTGACATGTGGGTCCCCATCGTCGGTGACAGCGAGACAGAGTGCTTCATTTTTTGCCTCGCTGCTGGCGAACTGTCACCAGAGAGACGGAATGGGTAACACCTTGAGCATCAGCGGCTCATTGCGCATTGCGCGATGGTACCCATTCTGTCAGAGGTGGCCAGGAAGGTGGTCGCCACCGTGAGAGGGCGGCGGCCGCCACGGCCTTCTGGAAAAAACTCGCTGTCGGCCAACCACTTACTCAGGCAAAGACTAGGTGAGGACTAGTGAACCTAGGGGATCTTATTTCACCTGCAAACGGAGTTGAAGAAGAACCCGAGAGAGTTCCCCACGGTCGCTGGTTGTCGGTGTACTTTGCATCGGGTTACCCTCTCCGCCGCAGAAATTGTAGGCCCAAAAGCCGCTATTCAAAGATGGCCCCGTGGCGGTGTGGGCGGTTCATACCGCTCACGGGCGAAGCGGTTCATGGCTCGGGCGGTGGGCGGTTACCGCCACGGGCGAAGCGACCCACGGGCCTCAAGGCGGTGTGCGGGCGTCGGCTTAGGAGGCGGCCTGGCAAGTGTGTGGGCATTTGGGCCCCCCTTGTCAGGCCGCGGAGGCAACCAAAGGAATGAGGGGAAGGCTTCACCTCAAAGTCTCCCTCCCCTATCACCCTGTGTCAGGTTCATTGATTGCGAAGCATTCTGCTATCGACACGACGATGGCTCATCCCTCTAACGCCTCACCAAACCCGTCGCAGGAGCGTCATATCCCAAGCGGACCGAGCAAAGCCACGTAGCGGCATTAAATGGGGATTGAAGGACAAGGCTACAGAGATGGGTGTAATAAATGAGTCATGGATCGATGTAAGACTGGAATGATGGGTGCCATTAATAAGTCATAGATCAGTATAGCATCACCTTCTCACCTGCCCGGGCCAACCCGTCTATATAAGGGCGCCCCGGTGCATGGAGGAAGGGGGTCGAAGGCCAAAGAAAGAAAAGAGATAACTCACCCAAGCTCAAGAACCATTGTAATCGCCTCCACATTTCCTCAACAAAGATCTAGTAGGACGTAGGGCTATTACCCATGCTGGGGGCCTGAACCTGGGTACATCATTGTGTCCATTGATCTGCTGATCCCCGGGATCCATCGTAGAGAGCCATTAGGGTTTCTGGCCACGAAGGCGCCCTCTACCAAACCATACCTTCCATCATGGGAGTAGTCAATCCTGTTCGTTGACGGGGTACTGTCAGGCGAAATACGCCGATAGGGGCGCGTCAGGTAAGGGGCTAGTGGTTGGCTCACCCAGCCATCTCTCCAGTAGATTCCGGTCTTCTGTCCGAAAGAACCTTGCGTCTGGTGATGGCGGGTTCACACTCGCAACGATAAGTGGTGGCGGAGGCTAGTAGTGCCCAAAACACGTCTCGGCACTCTCGCTAGACGAGGGATCGCCTCACGCCGCCCCTGCAGGAGGGCGGTGGTGCCCCCTGGCCACGGTCGACCTTTCGGTTCAGTGATGGCTAGCCACGGAGGCCGCCACTCTGGCCCAAAACCTGCATGCGGTCCGTCTCCTCCTGGACCACCCTTCGGTGCAACTTGTAGGAGACACCCCGCCACGCCATGGCTGCGGGATATTGCTGGCCTCATAGATGCGGCCCAGCTTCGTGTAGGGATGCCCAACCGGTCCGGGACCGTCGCTACCCCTCAACCAAGGGTGCATGCCGATCGCACCCAAGCTACCAGCTGCCCAAGTGGGAAGCGCTCTGGCCAGGAGGGCTAGAGTAAAGGAAAGGGCATGCAAGAAGAAGGTCCCAGCTCCGTGAGAACCTGAGGGTCCATTTGGAGAAGTGTCGCCATGGCGCGGTGGTGATTTGCGTGATCACCTGCAGCGTCGTCACGCTCGCGACGGACGGATGGCCCCTGGGGGTGAGAGTTCCTCTCGCAACTCTCACCTTCAGAGCGAGGAGGAAGTCCGCTCCTTCGACTCTCTGGGGAGTCGCGGTCCGCACTCCCCAGCACGGTCTCCGGGCCGGGGTTCAGGTGGACGATAGGATTCCCCCTACGGCGTCGGATGCCAGGTGTTTTCCCGACGGCTACGCCGCGTGGCGTGACCCGAGAGGTTTCGCCCGGCCTCCATCGAGAAGTACGACGGCACCACCAACCTGGAGGTGTTCCTACAGATCTACACCACGGTGGTGTGTGCCGCTGGCGGGTCTGAGAAGGCCATGGCCAACTACTTCCCAACGGCCTTGACGGGGTCCGCCTGATCCTAGCTGTTGAACCTCCCGCGAGGATCAGTGCGCTCGTGGGAGGAGTTGTGCAGCCTCTTCGTCGCCAACTTCCAAAGCTCCTTCGCACAGCCGGGCGTGGAGGATGATCTCCATGCCCTTGAGCAGGAAAAAGGGGAGTCGTTGTGCGACTTCATTCGGCGATTCTGCCACTGCCGCAACACGATCCCCCAAGTTTCGGAGCAGTTGGTCGTCATCACCTTCCAAAGAGGCGTTCGTGACCGCAAGATGCAGGAAAAGATGGCGACCCACGACATCGCCACCACCTCCGAGCTCTTCTCCCTGGCGCACAAGTGCGCGTGGGCAGTGGAGGCTCGGAGGCCAGTGTCTGGCGCCACACAAGGACGCGACAGGGGCGATGCCGAGCCCTCGAGGGGCCCCATTGCGCGGGACTGGATATGCAATCCAAACCCTTCTGGTATACCGCACTAGTCCAGATCACGCTTAGTGCACACAAGGGAAACATAGATGACATATCATTCCATACATCAAATAACTAAGAAGAACAAATTATTATTGAATAAAGAAACAACCTTATGGTCAAGGTTCATACACCAATGCCTCTTGGCTTAAGGAAACAAATGAAAATCTGTAAAGGAAATAAAATAACTTGGGCTATTCGACATGCCACAGCAATCGTGCTGGGAACGCCTTCCTAGTCGACGTAGTCTTCATAGTACTCCTCTTGATACTCATTACCGGTCCTTCCTCAAAGAATCAACAACAAGATAAAGCCGTGAGTACAAACGACTCAACAAGCCGTAGGGAAATGATGCAATATATTCATGCACGGCTTGACAAAGGATAGTTATACGGTTCATTTGCGTAAAGCAATAACTTGAATTTAAATACAATAAATAGATTGAAGGCGATTGATAAAACAATAATAAATAATCGTAAATCAATGGTAGACAATATGATCGTAATGACGAGGCATCACCCTACATCATTCAAACAAGTATCAACCACACAATTCCACAAGATAGCTTGAGACAACAAAACAACCGTGAACTTCCTGCTCACCTCCCAACCCTTCCACATTTCAAGAAAATACTTATACCCCGTGTGAAATCCCCTGCTCGCCCATAACCATGACACGGCTATTCAATAGTTTTACACTGCAGAGGTTGTACAGCTTTACCCACAAGACATGATATTCTCCTTGCGCTCGCCATTAGCACACTTCCTTTGGTGTGCCTAAGAGAAATCATGACAAAGCCTTTACAATGCATGTTTAAACTCTGCACGCCTTCTAAGGTTTCATTTCTGGGCCCCTCTTGAGCCATGTGAATCTACCCAGACAACCCGAACCCACACCAACATTTGGCAAGACTCAAGACTAAACATTGCAAATTAATCGGCTAGGTCTGTCCCATACCGCACTTATGGTTGCACGGTTAGGCCCAGCTCAATGGCGCACAAGATTAAGTCCTTAAATTATCTCAAGCAAGACAACCACATCCCAATGTGCCTGGATAGCACCCCTTTATCGCATTTATCACTTGCTCAAGGGAAAACATTTTGTTCAACCAAGACCATTAACATCCCTTGCCATGGTACAACAAGTTTTACAACAATGCCAACGCACAATTCCATATCTCATTAAGTCAAGATTAACATTAATTTATGTGATATGAATCCCATCTGACAACTAAGCATGGCTAAGCATAGCTATGATAACCCAATGTTGGTATTATGATTATGTCCAACTAGTAAACAACCCAACCTAGGGTGACAATGGACACATGACATCTCAATTAATCAAGGTGGCATAATGAAAATTTGGCATATAGCTATTCCCAAAGAAATAGTTCTTGTATCACATAGCATGCATTTGTATGAAACAAAATAGTTTTACAAACATGGGTTCAATATGATCAAAGGACTACGACTTGCCTTGTTGTTCAAGTGCTGATTCTGGTTCGGTCTCCGCTCGCTTCCTTCGGGGTTCAAGGCTTCACCGAAAATAAAGCAACAAAACCGAATAAATACAAAACAGAGAGGAAAACAAGCTCAAAATTGAAAATAAATGGTTCTGGGATGTAGAGCTCGATTTTACAAAAATTTAGGAATTTGAATCGCTCAATCGGAGTTTGGACGAAGAAGAACGGCCTTCTAAGATTTAATTCAGAGAAAATCGAGAAATTCACCAGGTGACACGTGGCAGCTGGTGATTGGCTGGGATTTTCGGTTTTTCGAAAATCAGAAAGAAAATAATGCCGACGACATGCGGGCCCACATGTCGCTGGCTTCGGCCCACTTGGGACCGGGATCACCGAGGTGACCTTCGGTGATGCGCGCAAACCGCGCCGACGTGGCATGCCACGCAGCGGTTAGGGCCGAGGTGGAGGCCGACGTGGCGCCACGCCGATCGGTGATGGGGCGGCCGGCGAGGCACTCACGTGGACTAGCCACGCGCACGATCCGCCGGCTGAAGCCAGACGGACGGCGAGAACTCACCGCGCTCACGACGGCGAGGGCGCAAGCCCACCGGACGCGGGAAGACGATGCATGAAATAGCGGAGAACGACCGGATCGGGCGGAAGAATCTGCGGTTCCGAAGAGGAGGGCGCGGGCATCCCGTCGGCAAGCGGCGACGCGAGGTGCACGGAGACAGAGAACCAAGCGGCGGAAGGTGCTCGGGCGGCGAGGAACTTCGGCGAGGGAGATCTCGGTGCTGGCAGCGTCTCGGTCGACGAGGAAGGAGGCGGCGGACTCAGCGCGAAGCGGGGAACCTCATACGGGAGGTGGCGGCGGCTTTAAATAGTCCTGGGAGCCGTGCCCGACACGGACGCCGAAAAGGGCGGCGCGGTTAGGGTTTGGGAAATACGGCGGCGCACGACGACGTGGATGGATCTCGGCCGTCCACGTGTCGCCGATCCAACGGCCACAGAAGAGGCCTGGGCGGGCCGCAAGTGAGCGGAAATGGGCCGAGGCAATTTCGCCAAGGAATTTTGAAATTAAAACGTTTTTCCAATTTAATAGATTCCAAATTCAAATAACTCCAAATAAATTCAAATAAATAGCAAATAAATTCAGAAAAATCTCCAAAATACGTAAAATTCCTTGAAGCACAAGGAACCCGATAAAAATCAGAACCTTTAATTTGATGCATAGATTAATCTAATTAAATCTTTTCATTATTTAGAAAGTTCAGATTAAGTCGTAATTAATTCAAGAAAATGCAAATGGTTCACTTTTGATTTTTAAACATACCAAAACTCAAATTTTGGGATGTTACACCGGCCTTGCAAGCAAGAAGGCGCAGAAACGCGAGGCGGTTGAGACCAGACGGGTCCTGACCGCTAAGCGCGAGCGTGAAGATGCCACCGCTGGCGCGATCGCCGTGATCGGGATGACCGTCGTGGATCAAGGGATGATGACGAGGCTCAGGTGGCGGCCGGCCATGCCCGGAGAAACGACCACCGCGAGGAGAAGGAGGGCGAGCCTTTCTGCCCAATCCACCGGACCAACACTCATGGCCTGGACAGTTGCCAGGTTGTGAGCAAGATGGTCGAGCAGTGGCTCAAGGAGCGCCGCCCTCACGACGATGACCAAGACGAAGACCCCTCGGCCTTCCAACAGCGTAACCGCGCGTGGCGCATATTCATGGTGGCTCGCCCACCTACCCTCCAACGCGCCTCATAAGTGGTTGAGGAGGGAAATTGCGCTACTGCTGAGTTCGGGGCGGTTTGATGTGAAGTGGCTCTGAGGAGCCGATCACCTTCGGTCCGTGGCCGACCACCCCGAGAGCACCACCAAGATAGGCCACCTCCCGGCCGTGGTTTCTCCCACGATCCGAACGTGAAGCTTGGGCGAAAGGCCGATGGACTCGAGGGAGCTCCATCAACCTCCCCGCGTCTTCGAGGCCTTCCGGCGCCCAGTGTCGAACCAGAGTCATACCGCCTTACCCTTCACTACTGTAGCCTCGTGGGTCGGCATGGTCCCCCGGGCCGTGTGCTCTCTGTCACCTTCGGGAGGAAAGCAACCATCAGACGGAGTCGGTCGACTTCAAGTCGCCGATTTCGACCTCCAGACAATGCCATACTTGGCCAATCGGCTGTTGGCCAAGTTCATGGCGCAACCCACTATGGTTACATAGTGGTGAAATGCCAGGCTCGGTGGCCCCATAGTCATCCGGTGGATGTGTCGAGGCTTTATGCTACCACAAGCATGCGCTGACTGCCGGTACACTGCGGAAGCCGACCGATGCCGGCTTCCGAGGGCCCTCAGCGCAGACTGCGCCGCCTGGCCGACCGGGCGAGGTAAAGATGGTCTCCTTGGGTGAGGGCAAGCCCGGGAAGCCTGTCTTCATTGGCGCCAGCCTCAGCGCCAAATAGGAAGACGCGCTCATCACCTTTCTCCGGTCTAATTCCGACGTGTTCGTCTGGCAACCGTCCGACATGACTGGGGTCCCTAGGGAGGTGATCGAGCACCGACTGGCAACGCTTCCCGAGGTGCGCCCGGTCCACCAGAAGGTTCGGCGCCAAGCACCAGAGCGGCAAGACGCCATTCGGGAGGAGGTAGAGAAGCTGCTACGCGCAGGGATCGTTTGGGAAGTCTCTCACCCTGAGTGGCTTGCCAACCCTGTGCTTGTCAAGAAGTCCAATGGGAAGTGGCGGATGTGTGTCGACTTCACCGACCTCAACAAGTCTTGCCTGAAGGACCCTTACCCCTTGCCGCGTGTCGATCTCATCGTTGACTCAACGGCAGGATGTGAGCTGCTGTGCTTCCTGGATGCGTACTCTGGGTACCATCAGATTAGCATGGCGGCGAAAGACGAAGAAAAAACTGCTTTTGTAACACCCATGGGCATTTATTGTTATATCAGAATGGCTTTTGGGTTGAAAAATGCTGATTCTACTTACCAACGCGCCATGCATATTACTTTTCGTCCGCAGATAGGGCGCAATCTTGAGGTGTACGTCGATGACCTGGTCGTAAAAGTGAAAAAGAGCGAAGAACTGATTGAAGACCTAGAGGAAACCTTTGCCAACCTCCGGAAGAATTGCTTGAAGCTCAATCCCGAGAAGTGCGTATTCGGCGTGTTCTCCTAAAGTCATTAGGTTCTCGTGTCGTGCAGGCATCTAGGCCATTCCTGACAAGATAGTAGCCATTGAACACATGAAGCCGCCAGTTCAACTCAAGCAGGTGCAGTGCCTAGCTGGTCGCCTGGCCTCCCTTGGGTGATTTATTGCCCGGCTGGGAGAAACAAGCCTGCCCCTTTTCAAGCTGCTAAAGAAGATGAACCACTTTGAGTGGACCGAGGAGGCTCAACGAGCATTCGAAGACTTGAAGCAGTACCTCTCCTCCCCGCCTGTACTGGTCGCCTCTCAGCCCGGTGAACCATTGCTCCTGTACATCGCTGCTACCCCAGCAGTGGTGAGCACGGTACTGGTGGCGGAGAGGGAAGGCATCCAGAAGCCAATCTACTACGTCAGCAAGGTGCTACACGAGGCAGAAACCAGATACCCGCAAGCGCAGAAGATGCTGTATGCCGTCCTGGTGGGTCTAGGAAGCTGCGGCACTATTTTCAAGGGTGAGAGATTGCGGTGGTCATGGCTTACCCCCTGCGAGAAATCCTTCACAATCGGGAAGCCGAAGGCCGCATCGCCAAGTGGTCGGTGGAGCTGGGGGAATTCAGTCTCAAATTTGTACCCCGTACCGCCATCAAGAGCCGGTCAAGTGAGTTTGTTGCCGAATGGACTCCCGCCATCACAAGTCAAGAAACCCCTGCCTTCTGTAACATCCCAAAATTTGGGTTTTCAAAATATTTTGTGAAGTTTAGCTCCCAAAAATTCACGATAATTTTCTCGCTAATTAAAGATTAATTTGGAATTTTCTAAAGTTAAAATAATTTAATTTGATTAATTAATACTTTAATTAAATGCAAATATATTTTATTTAGATTCCTTGTGCTTCAAGGACTTTTTGTGTATTTTCTGAGATTTTTCTGAGCTTGTTTGCTATTTTTGGTATTTAATTTGATTCTGCTGCCGTTTGATGAAAATCCAACGCACCAGAAGAGGCCACGTCATTGGTTACTGTAGCGCGTGCGCCAGGTGCTTGATCCGGGTCCTTTTCAATCCGTTTCCTATTCAAACTCCTTCCAAATTTATTTTCCTTACTTGGCACGACTTCCCTAGCCTATATAAGAGTCCCTAGACCCCTCCCACGCAGCCCTAATGTCCAGATCATCCCCCAAACCCTATATTTCTTCAGATCAATCTATGCATGCCATCCTCGCTTCATTTAACTTTGCTTCGCGTTCCCCGTCAACTCGTCGACTATTTTCAAGATCCGTCTTCCACGGCGTGCTCTATGGTACCCTCTGTTTCCCATCCAAATTTGGTGCAATTTCATCCACGGAATCAAAAGTTACGGCCGCCCAAAGATCAAATTTTGCCAGAGCCCGCTCTCCCTCGTTTTTGTGAGTTTGACCGTGAAATTTTATGGTAGGCTCCTCTTGATGTCCCTACACGGTGCTCACCCTAACTCATGGTTTTGCTGGTGGGATTTGCATAGAAAAATCAATCTTCCCCGATCGATCGCGGCTATGACGGCTGAAACTTCGCCGTATGCTCCCCGCTGATCCAGAAGGTAAAACTCAGATCCGTTCAGCGTCATATTGTGCCAAATGATCCCAGATAGCTCTCTGTAAAATTTGGTTAGGTTTCATGCAGTACTTTAATAGTTATGACCGCTTGATCTATTAGCTCCGAGAGCCGCTCATCGGCAGTTTGTGATCAATCCGTGGGTCGCCGCCAACCGCTTATACCATTGAGTTCGTGGTCGCCGCTTCTACGTGGTGCTCACTTTCCTTTGCTGTTGCATCTATCGAAATTTTTTATTCGTCGCCGCCGCCGCCGCCGCCGCTGCCGCCTTTTTGCCGCCAACCATCTTTGATTGTCGTGACCATGTCACCTGTCCGTAGGTCCATACCCTACTGTTCTGGCCATCCTTGGAGTTCAGTTGATCTCCGTTGCCGCCAAAGCCATAATCTAGTATCTACCCGCCGCCTTTCGGTTTAGTCCTTTGCATCGGTTCGCGCTTCGTTCGCCATCCTTGATAAACTTTAATCGCAGAGCCAACCCTACCCATCCTACCCTCTCGCCAAGTGTATCCATCCTGAATCGCTTCGCTTAAACCCGGACTTAACCTTTGGTCCAATTTGTCTTTGCATCACGACATGTGTACCCCACAGATCGCAAATTAAACATGAGCCATGTCATGACCTCGCTGCCCTACCATTATACCGATGGTCGCCACCTTGTAATCTCCTAAGTGTTCTCGTTAACGCTTCATATTCATCGTTAACGCCCCACCGTTAACGCTCCGCCGCTAACGTTTCCACCGTTAACGCTTTGTTTCATCGATCATTGCCATCGCATGGGTGCATGCAAGTGAAAGCCCTAATGTGATGTCCTTACCTTTTCTATCGCCTTTATTGTGATCTAGCCCATCACGCTGAGTTCAGCCTCAGATTCGGTCATAACCGCCATCGTTGTCGAGTTCCGCCCCGATGTAAGACTAATCTCCTGATCGAACCATAGTGGATGTCGATCCCATCCGCCCTTGTCTTATCCTTAAAATCTAATCGCCATTAACCTAGAATTCATTCGTGGTCTTGGTCGATAGACCATTAGCCATATGACATATTCTTGTGCTAGACTTAGTCTATCACCTATCTTCCTTTTGGTTGATCTGTGCCGCCGATCAACAAAAGTCAACCTCAAGCATCTCGCTAGTTCATGGCGAACTAACGTAATCTCGTGGACCCGCCTATAGATCGAGAGTCCATATGACATCGCTATCCAATCAAGATAATAACTTTGAGGAAATATTCTTCGATATTATTCCTTCTTTCAATGTTATTAATCTTTCTTCGTGTATTTTCCGAAAGTCGTTTCTTTTGTCTAATCATCGACCTAATCCATTCAAGTTCCTAATTTCATCTAAGCCAGCAGCCCAATGCTATTCGTTTAATTTGGAGTTTACTTGATTTGCCTTTTGAGTTTTGTTGTATTTGTGTTTGTTTATCGTTAGACGCTGTTTCGAAGTCGCCTAAGGAGCTAAGAATCAAGCAAGCGGAGATTGAAGATCGAGTATCAAGGATCAAGATAAAAGTGTAAAGAATAATAAAATTGCAAGGGCTGCAAGTTGTGCTTTGACCATATTGATCCCATGTTTTAAAATTATTTTGTTTGAAATTATTGCATGCTAGTTTGAAATAAACTGATTTCAATTAATCTGGATTAGATAATCAACCTACTTGTTATTGCCACCTTGTCTCTATTATTTGTATGCCATGATTCATTTGTCACCCTAGATTGTGGGTTAATAGTTGACATTAATAATTTGCCAACATGGGTTAATTAGACCGTATGTAGTGTGCTTAGCCCCGCCACGAGATTTGTCATGATTTTGGAAAAATTAAAGTTAATATTGACTTAATGAGATATGGAACGTGTTTCGATAATGTGACATGTGTTATTGAGTTGATGATAGCACGTGGTGCAAGGTAAAGGACTGGGTGGAAAGTGATTTAGACCGAGGCAAGTGGCAAGATTGTTTCCTGGGCCAAGAGTGGCAATTGGGCGGTCGACGGTATTATGACATGTTGATGTGATGAACTTTTGATTAGTCTTGCCTCGGTCAACTAAGGACTTAACCTTGCGAGCCTTTGACCGAGTCTTTCATACAACCACAAGTTCCTAATGGGACGGACCTAGCCGAGTAAACTGTGAAATCTATTCTTTGGTACTGCTGGTGGTGTGAGGCCCGAGAAGCGGAATGAGAACTCACATGGCGCAAGAGGGGGCCCCGGTGTGGTAACCATCCCTCCAAAGGTTGAAACCTTAGCGGCAAGATCGAAGTTTAGATGAAACTTTGGAAAGGTTTTGTTATGATCGCCATTCAAGATACTCTTGTATGGCGATTCACTACCGACGTGGTGAGTTGATTATATCTTGTGGGTAAAGTGTATAACCTCCGCAGAGTGTAAAACTATTCAATAGCCGTGTTTCACCAGTATTGAGCATTGCTCGGGATTACAATCAAGGGTTAGATTTTGATAAAAATGAGGCCGGGAATGTGGATAATGTGATATGGAACTTGGTTAAGGATGAGAAATGCTTCACTTGAGAATGATTGTAAATTTATTATTGGTATTACTTGTTTTATCGCTTCTTCTATCTATTTATGATTAATTGTGAATGCCGCTTTATTGCAAAAGAACCATTCACCATTCCTTTGGAATAAGCCATGCATGTAGTAATAGAACCGATTCTCAGCATGACTTGTTGAGTACGGTTGTGTACTCACCCTTGCTTTAACAAAACATCACCAGCTTGAGGAGAAGTCTTTGTCTTCAAGAAGGAGAAGTTCTCGCAAGAAGGCGATTATCTAGGAGTCGAACCCCGCCGATGCCCGTGGTATATTGAAGGGGTTCACCGACGCTCTTCGTTCCGCTACTTATTTGGAGTTGAAGCCGCCAAGGCCTCACATGTGTAAGGTTGACCTTAAGGTCGCTCAATAGTTTATATTTTATAATTGTGTTACTTTTATTATTCCGCTGTATGATTGTGATATTCATCTATGTTGAGACTGTGGCACTAGCGTGATCCTCGACTAGTGCAGAATACAGAGGGTTCGGATTTGCACATTCGGTCCCGGCACCTTCCCCGACTCTATTCTTTGACGGCCCTTCAGCTTGAAGGCGGGTCAGTAGTCTTGGTCTCCGACCGTGACATCCTCCAAGATGTGGTCGCCTCAACTTCAAGGCCACCAACAACATCGCCAACACGAGGGCTCATCGACAGGTCAGTGCCACCTCGGCGTTAGGCATCCGGCGACTCCCTGCTGGTCATCAACCAAGCGCGGAAGGAATTTCAATGCTCTCACCCTACCATGGCCACCTACTTGGCGGAGGTCAGGAAGATGGAGCGCCACTTCAAAGGACTGGGATATTTCCATAGCCCTCGATGCGACAACCACATGGCAGATGGGCTTTCGCAGCTCGTGTCCTCAAGAACCTCTCGTCTTGGCCGGGTCTTTGAAGAAAGACTATCGCGACCGTCTGCCGCTACCCCCAGCTCAAAGGGGACGATGGTGCAACCGCCGCCCTCCGACTCAAAGGGAGGGCGGTGCAGTTGCCGCAGCCTCCGATTCAGGGAGGGTAGGCACAGACCCGCCTTTAGCCCCTGTGTCCGGAGGGAAGGCAGTGGTGCCGATGGCGGCACTGGGAAAAGCTGTGCCAAGCGGAGTGCCGGCGATCATCGTGTGATCGCCACTCTCACGGAAAGTCAAGGATGGATTCTATACTAGCCTTCTTGCGAGACCGAGTGATCCCCGACGATGATGCCTCAGCTGAGAAAATTGCACGCAAGGCCAACTGCTATACTCTGGTAGGTGGGGACCTATACCACCGAGCGTAAACGAATTCTCATCAAGTGCATCACTCGAAGAGAGGAGCGCTGCTTTTGATATCCATGGAGGCATGAGCGGAGCCATATGTCCGGCCGAAGCTTATCGACAAAGCTGCCCGCCAAGGATTTTATTGGCTCATCGCCTCCGTGATGCTTGCGAAGCCGGTGAGGAGATGCTGGCATGCCAATTCTTCGCCAACAAATCCACCGACCACCCAAGCCTCAGAAACCATCCCGCCTTCTTGGCCATTCGCGTCTAGGGCTGGATATCCTAGGCCCGCTCCTGCGCGTTACGGGGGGCTTCACCCACTTGTTTGTCGCCATCAACAAATTCACCAAGTGGGTCGAAACCGAAGCAGTACGTGCCATCACAACTTCCACTGCTATCAAATTCATCCATGTGATCTTTACTCGCTTTGGAGTCGCCAATCGTATCATCACCGACAACGACACTCAATTCACCAGCGCGGCCTTCCTGGAGTTTTGTGGTGAGATGGGCACCAAGGTATGCTTTGCTTCGGTGGCCCATCCCAAGAGCAATGGCTGTCGGCTGCGCTAACGCTACCGGTGTTGAGGGGCGAAGACCAGAGCATTCGATCGACTCCATAAGCGAGGGCGCAGGATGGAAGAACTATCACCGTGGCTGTGGTCGCCCGGACCACACCTAGTCGGTGATCGAGAAACACCTTCTTCCCGGTCTATAGCCAAGGGTTGCCCTCCTGCTCGAGCCGCCACTCGCTTGCCGCGGTCTCAAGCGTTTGGCGAGGAAGAACAAGAAGACCACCGCGAGAAGATGTCAACCTTCCGAGGAGGTGCAGAATCGGCGGCCTTGCAAGCCGCCGGTACCAAAGAAGTCTCAGCGTACCACACCACCCGGTCTCATGAGAGAACACCGTAGTAGGCGACCTGGTATTATGAGAATCTAGATGCATGCTGGCCCATAAATCGCTCCTCGGTGGGAGGGCCCTTTAAGGTGGTCTCAGATTCGACCCGAGGTGGTCCCACCACAGAGGACAATCAAGAGCTGGCCAACTCTTCAACGTGAGTTGTTGCGAAGTTTTACCCCTAAAACCTGTAAGTACCCTAGAGTTCGCTCCGACGGCTGTGGGCGAAGTTTTCCCCGCCGATCGCTGATCGCCTTGCGTTAGTGAAGTTGTTTGCCTTAAAGGCTTCGCTTATTTCCTTGCTTGTCCCCTCGGTGGATAGCCTTCATGGGTGTCTGCGGGTTCCACCGGTTTGGCCGCCTTGTTGATATGTGGTAACTCCCCGATTCGCTGTCGGCGAGGATTCACATCAGAGCATGAGTGTGGCACAGTGACTCAAATGCAGCTCGCACACCTCGGGTTGGCTCTGCGAAGCACCGCTGGCTGTCACTGTGAGCACTGCAAGCCTAATACCACTCCTGGGAACTTGCTCCCTTGCCACGCAACGCCGCGAGCTGGTCCTGAGTCACAAGGGCCTAAGTTCCAAAGGAATGGACCATGACATACCCGCGCAAGAACTTGCGTTCTTCAATATGTTTCCTGCATGCTTTGCATAACGCCTACTTGTGCTTTCAGTAACTATACGCAATCGCAGATGAAGTGCTAGAGCACTGACCTAGCTCAAACATCCAAGATGGCCCCGTGGCGGCCTGGTGGGCAGGCGGGCGACCACACCCTACCCGCCGAGCGAGCAGGTGGGCGACCACGCCCTGCTCGCCGAGTGTTGGCCTCCGTGACCAGCCTGGGGGCTGGTCACCCGGTGGCCTATAGCAAAGATAAGTTGCTCGCCTTAGCAGTATCGACTTATCTTTCGTGATCCGCACCTCTGGGTTGAGTTATGCATGGCTGTCACTTGCCCTGATAACCTAATGGCTCCTCGTTGATAAAAGGAAATGCCCAGCGTTTGCGCCGCAAGGACGGGTGACCGGGAGTGCGAGTGTGGCATAGTGACTCAAATGCGGCTCGCACACCTCAAAGTTGGCTCAGAAGCACCATATCGCCACATGAAAGCACCGCAAGCCCGACATCGCCTCCCCGGAGCTCAGCATACCTTGTTGCGCAACATCACGCGTCAGTTCTAAGAGATCATAAGGATATAAGTTCCAAAAGGGCAGGAGTCAGTGACACCCTTGTGCAAAGACTTAAGACTTTGCTTGTCTACATCCTACCTGTTCTGCGTAATCTTTGTTCGCGTTATTGCAATCATTCAAAAAAATGCCTAAGTATCGACGTAACCTGAGTGTTTAGGTTTGCATCATGACAAGGCTGGGGACTGATCGCCCAATGGTTGAGTTGAGCAAGCACAACCAAAACACGAACAAACAAACATGCACAGGTAAAACCAGAAAATGCCAACTTCATTACAATTGCTAAGATTGTTCTAGCATACAAAAAATAGGAACAAGACGAAACAAAGAAAATAGAAGAAGCAGGCCCGGGCCATCAGCATCGTTGGTGACTTGGATACCCCCATCATCCTCTTCGACCTCCGGCTCCACTGCCATCGCACCAAGGTTCGGGCCCTCCACCGCCATCATGCCGACGACGTGCTCCACAGCCTCGTGCACGCGCGCCTGCACCTGGGCCTCGTCTCCCTTAATGCCATCCGTGACGGTCATTGGGTTGAAGGCAAACCGCGACCGTGTAGCACGCCAAAGATGAAGGTCACGATGGTTTTATAACCGCCGCTTCCTAGACGCGAGCGCGCGCCATGGCGATCGGTAGGTCGGAGAGCGCCCATGGTGACCAGTGATGCAATGGCGTCGCATCGGCGTGGGGCTCGAGCGGCTCAATAAAATCCACCCCCAGTGGCTCCAAGGCCCTCGCCATGCGCCGATAGGATGGTCGGAGCATGGTCGCGAGATTGTAGCGTGGCGCCGCCGCTTCCTCTCGCTGCTCGTCATACGCTTCGGCCTCAAGGCTTAGGCGAGCAGGATTGCCCCGGTGGCCCTCTCTTCGGCCAGCAGCGCCTCCTTCCTCTCTAGCTCCCCGTGCAATGCCGCCACTGCTATGCGACATGGCTTCATACTGGTGGTCATTGAGGAGATTGCTTGCTTGTCAGGAGCACTTCGCCAAGCTCGGCAAGCAGCGCATTCAAGCCAGTGGCGCGGGCAACGAGGACAATTGGGGCGGGGGGAGCAGAAGTGCTGGCGCCAGCGACGTCCAGTCCGGCTACTTTGAGCCGCCAGTCGCTTCTTGAGTAGAAGTCCTCACGATCTGTTGGCCGCGGATGTTTATGCGGGTCGGCTCCAAGACGAGCCACCCTCGGGGGCGACTTGAAGCTGAAGGAGGTGGCTGGAACCGCAAGCACGCTCGGGTGGGCACCAGCAGTGGTTGGAGACAAATACCGCAGAGTCGGCGCTTGCGGTACCGATGCCGAGGGAGGAGCGACGGGCGTCGCCGCCCCAGATGAAGATGCCGCCGCTCCGGGCGTGCTCGGCGAAGCTGCGGACACGGTAGCAGCAGGAGCTTGGCCCTCGTGCAGTTCTTCGGGGTTCGCGCTCAGCGCCCGTGAGCGATCGGTTGCTTATTCTGCGCCCGATCATCGGCCCGGCTGGTCCCTTAATCACCAAGGGCCACGGGCTCGCACTATGGCGACCAAGGAGTCCATCACCGAACGATTGATGATCCGGCGCTCGCGAACTCCAGATCGCAGAGCGGTGGTGGCCTCGGCCGAAAGTCCAAAGCCGCCAAAGATTGGCGGAGCAACCCGGATAGCCATCTTGAGATGGCAGGGCCATCCAGATTTCCCTCGCCTGGCGCCAAAAGAAGACAAGGATATTAATTGATGTTGACCACGAAGAGGAATATGCATTCAAAAGAAGGGCACCAGAACATACTGCCCGGGTACGTGCGCGTCATGTTGTCATCCCCTATATACTGCCATGCAGAATGGGCACGACGACGGAGGGGCTTGATTCTCCGAGCCACGAAGTCCCGGACCACCATAGCTAGGAGCTCTGCCGTCTCCTCGACTAGCGAGCTCCAGCTTTCCAGATTTCCGCAAGACAGGCATCCCGAGGAGGTCGACTCACTGCCGTCGCCGCCGACGAGCCAATCGCCCGCCACGCCTTCCAGCTTGATTTGGGCCGAAGGAATGTAGCGGGGTCACCCATTAGGAGACAGATGGCAGCCCTCACGGCCCACAATGGGGCTGCGGTAGGTGAAGAAGTAGCGGAAGAGAGGAAGGTTGGGCATCACCCCTACGAACATCTCACAGAGGTAGGTGAGGGTGGAGAGGATGACGATGGAGTTGGGGGAGAGATGGAGATGATGGACCTCGTAGAAATGAAGGATGGTGAGGAAGAATTCAGAGAATGGCGGCACTAGGCCCGCCAAAAGCCCCTAGGCGAAGATGATGATCTCCCCTGGTTCGCAGCTTGGCACGAGGGTTCCCTGGCGAAGGTGGAGGGAGCCCTCGGGTGCCATCTTGGCGAGAAAATCCACCGCCCGCCAAATGTGGAAGGAAGAAGAGGTCATGCCATTGAAGGTAAACAAAGTTCTTCGAGCAAGGAAGATGAAAGAGCAAAGTGCGAGAAGATCAGAAGGCGTGAACCGCTGGATGGGGGCGCGTGTATATATAGGCCCCCCACAAAGACAGTTCGCGAACAGGCAAAAGGACGCGACGTTTCGGGCCCCAAGAAAAATCGGCGGAAGTGGGGAGGATCGAGACGGTTGCGTGCTTAGAAGTGGTGGGCCCATCCAAGAATGCACCGGCATTAAATGAGGTCTAAAAAGCAATCGGCGCAAGATTCTAGGACGGCCCGGGCTACTGCTTTGCACTTTGCACCGGGTACCTCTCCGCCAGCAGGTTGTAGGCCCAAAGCGGCTCGCCCAAAGATGGCCCCTAGTGGGCAGATGGGTGTTACACCGCCTGCGGGCGAAGCGCCCGTGGCCCCTGTGGGGCAGGTGGTGAAGATACTTACCGCACGGCGCGTCGGCTTAGAGGCGGCTCAGCAAGTGTGCGGCGTTAGGCCCCCTTGTTAGGCCGCTGAGGCAACCAAAGGATTGAGGGAAGGCTTCCCATGCCAAGTCTCCCTCCTTGTCACCTAAGCAAATGTCGGCTGGTCATTGATTGCAAAGCATTCGCTATCGACATTTTACGCCGCCGCTGGCGTTCACACGGCTCATCCTCCGACGTCTTCTTACCAAACCCGTCGCAGAGTGTCATATCCCAAAGTGACGGGCCACACAATGACATTAAATGGGGATTGAAGGACAAGGCTACAGTGATGGGTGTAATAAATGAGCCATGGGTCGATGTAAGACTGGAATGATGGGTGCCATTAATGAATCGTAGATCAGTATAGCGTCACCTTCTCACTTGCCCGGGCCAACCCGTCTATATAAGGGCACCCCGGTGCATGGAGGAAGGGGGTCGAAGAAAGAAAAGAGATAACTCACCCAAGCTCAAGAACCATTGTAATCGCCTCCACATTTTCTCAACAAAGATCTAGCAGGACGTAGGGCTATTACTGCTATTGAGGGCCTGAACCTGGGTACATCACCATGTCCATTGATCTGCTGATCCCCGGGATTCATCGTAGAGAGCCATTAGGGTTTTCGCCACGAAGACACCCTCTACCGAACCATACCTTCCATCCTGGGAGGAGTCAACCCTGTTCGTTGATAGGGTCCTATCAGGCGAAATACGCCGACTCTGGTCGTGAAGAAGAAGAGTGGCGGCGATACAGTGCTTTAGCTAGGAACAAGCAAAAATAGTAGCTGGTCAGGGCTTTAAGGACTCACGCGACACTTTAGGACCGAAGATTTTCAGGGATTAATACCCGATTTGAGCTCTGGTTGCTCCCCCCTTTTCGGCCTCCTGCGGCACTAGCGATGAACAAGAAGAAGCTATGGGGAGGCTGAGCAATAGCTAAAGGAAGAAGAGGGGCTCCAATGCGACACGGTACTGACTTTTATAGCCGGCTAAAGTGGTTTCGCTAAGACCTGGATGCGCGGCAAAAATCAACTTGACTTGACGCAGAAGAATGGCGAGCTGGTGGAAGCGGTAAATGAGCGGTATGGCGCGGGATGACCATGGTGAAGCATGGCTGAGGTTGGGTGACACGGATGCAGAGGACGTGACGATTTGGCGAGACCCATCATTTGAGCGAGCTTAATAAGTCACCGGATCGGAGACTTCTGCCTCTCGATCGAGAGAACAATGAAAGGAAAAGGCGAGCTCATGCGTGGGGGCCTAGGGCCATTGGCAGTGACTGTGAAGCCTTGACCTTTGCATGCTAGTGAAACGGAGTTTTCACCGTGAGGACCCACCTGTCGGCGAGACCATAAAATTAGAGAGAGCGACTCCGGTCTACATAGCCTAACCTATGTTTTTATTGAGCCACCAAATCTTTGTAGAAATTTTTCAAACTTTTTTACCAAGGTCTGCGGACAGATTCTGACGTCTGGTAAAAATTTGGGATTAAAATAAGTTACCTAAAAATTAATAATATTCTTACAACAGTGACTACTCCTAAATCTTGTTTCTAATTTTATTTTTTACTTTGTGTAGAAAATGAATTAAAATATTTTTGAAACTTTTTATCACAGTTATACATGGGCTAGGAATGCCACTGTACAATTTTGATGTCAAAAAATTGTATCGTTATTTTATAACAATTCTGACATTGTAGTTTCCAGATTTTCAGAGTTTATGTTTTTAAATTTTGAAAAGTGTTAAATGAATTATTAATTTATGATATTTTTGCCAGAAGTATAAATTGTATTTAGGTTCTCATTTTGATTTTTACAGCTCCAAATGAGATTAAAAATATTACATTAATTCTGACAATGCTTTATTTGGGATTAAAAGTTAGTCTCTTTATTTGTCTCTTCATTTCTCCATGTATAAAATTTCATTTGCTGGATAAAATGGTTTACTCACATTCTCAGGGTTCTCATGGTAAATTTTTCAAATTTTTACTTTTTATCTTTTTACCTTTTTCTCTTTTTCATTACCCATTTCTCTTTTATTTAATTTTTCTCACAACACAAAATCCAAGAAAATCCAAATAAAACAAACCACATCAAGGAGAACCCATAAATATTCACATTAAAATTTAAATATCGTATTTTTACTATTCTACAATTTTTGAGCTGTTACAAATCTGCCTCCTTACAAAATTCTCGACCCCGAGATTTGTTAGACCTAAAAGAAATCGGGGAATTCTTTCTTAAGTTGGTCTTCATGTTCCCAAGTTGCTTCGTCTTTTGAGTGGTTGCTCCATTGAACTTTTAGCATCTTGTGGGACTTGTTCCTCGTGTGACGCTCTACTTCTTCAAGAATGCGGATAGGATGCTCTCAATTTGATAGATCAGGCTGTAAATCAATGTCTTGCAGATGGTAAGCTCAGAAGGAACACGAGGGCACTTTTTGAGTTGAGACACATGGAAGACATTATGAACTTCAGATAATTGAGGTGGCAATTCCAACTTGTATGCCATCTCTCCCATCTTTTCAAGAATTTGATACGGCCCAATGTATCGGGGAGCTAGCTTTCCACGGATCTAGAATCGACAAACTCCACGGAGTGGTGATACTTTTAAATAGACATGGTCACCAACTTCGAAGCTGAGTTCACGTCGATGATTATCGGCGTTACTTTTTTGACAAGACTGGGTTCCTTCAATCGGCTTTTGATCATATCTACTTGCTCTTGGGCTTCTTGGATAAGATCTGGGCTGAAAAATTTTCTTTCACCAACCTCGGACCAGAAAAGAGGAGTTCTGCATTTTCTCCCATATAATACTTCAAATGGCGACATTTGATGACTGGCTTGGTAGCTATTGTTATAGGAGAATTCAGCGAGTGCAAGACTTTTCTCCTAGTTAGTGGTGTATGAAAGCACACAGGCTCTAAGCATATCTTCCAAGATTTGATTTACTCTTTCAGTTTACCCATCTGTCTAAGGATGATAAGCGATGAAGTTTAGCTTTGTTCCTAGTAGATTGTGTAAACTTTCCTAAAAACGAGATGTGAATTGTGATCCACGATCTGATACAATTGTTTTTGGGACTCCGTGCAAACACACAATGTTACTGATATACAATTCAGCAAGCTTATCTCCTGAGTATGCAGTTCTGACTGGAATAAAGTGTGCTACTTTTGTTAACCGGTCAATAATCACCCAGATAGAATCATTTCCTTTTTGAGTTTTGGGAAGACTGCTAACAAAATCCATACTAATATCTTCCCATTTCCACTCAGGAATTTGTAGGGGTTGAAGGAGACCAGTAGGACGTTGATGCTTGGCTTTAATTCGCTGACATACATCACATTCTGTGACATTTGCAGCAATTTCCTTTTTCATGCCGGGTCACCAATATTACTGTTTGAGGTCTTGATACATTTTTGTGCTCTCGGGGTGAATAGAAAGAAGAGATTCATGAGCTTCCTTCAAAATCAACCTCTTGAGTTCAGAATCATCTGGTACATATATGCGATTTCCTCGCATAATTACTTCATCCGAACTTTCAGAGAATTCAGATTCAACACCTTCTCTCAATTGTTTTCTAATTTTGGCAATAGCTTCATCCTTGAGTTGAGTGGCTTTTATATGAGTTCGGAGAGTTGGCTGCACTTCAAGAGTAGCAACAAAGCCTTCCTCAGCTAAACCCAAATTGAGCTTTTGGAATTCCTTTTTCAGTTCAGTTTGGTCAGAGATGAAAAGACAATGGATCTTTCGATTGAGAGCATCGGCTACAGCATTAGCCTTACCAAGATGGTAGTGAATGCTAAGATTATAGTCTTTGATTAATTCTAGCCATCTCCGTTGCCTGAGATTTAAATCTAGTTGGGTGAAGAAATATTTCAAACTCTCATGATCTGTATAGATTTCACATCGATTGCTAATAAGATATTGTCTCCAAATCTTCGGAGCATGAACAACGACTGCTAACTCCAAATAATGAGTAGGATAGTTTTGCTCATGTGGCCGAAGCTAACGCGAAAGCATATGTGACAACTTTTCCTTCTTGCATCAGTATACATCCAAGGCCATGTCGTGATGCGTCGCAATATACCTCAAAACTCTAATGGATATCAGGTATGATGAGAATTGGGGCTGTAGTTAATCTTTTCTTAAGCTCTTGGAATCCAGCTTCACATTCTGGGGCCCATTCAAACTTCTTTTCTTTTTTCAGTGGTTGAGTCATTGGTCGAGCAATTTTGGAGAAGTTTTCGATAAAGTGGCGATAGTATCCCGCTAAACCAAGAAAACTTCAAACCTTAGGAACAGATTGAGGCGGCTCCCATTTTGTAATAGCTTGGATCTTTCTTGGATCAACTGCAATTCCACCTCCAGAAAGAATATGCCCAAGAAATGCGACTTCCTTTAAGTAGAATTCACACTTCTCGAATTTGGCATAGAGGTTATGCTCACAAAGCTTTCCAAGCACCAAATGCAAATGCTGAGTATGCTCATCTTTGGTTTTGGAATAAATGAGGATACCATCAATAAATACCACTACGAACTTATCCAAATAGTCCATAAAGACCTTATTCATCAGGCACATGAAACTAGCTTGAGCATTTGTAAGTCCGAAAGACATTACAGTATATTCATATAACCCATAACGGGTGGTAAAAGCCGTTTTTGGAATGTCCTCGGGTTTAATTTTCAATTGATATTACCCATGTCTCAGATCAATCTTAGAAAATACCTGAGCACCATTCAATTGATCAAAGAGATCATCAATACGAGGAAGTGGATATTTGTTCTTGATTGTGACTTCATTTAAAGCACGATAATCTATGCAAATGCGTAGACCATCGTCCTTCTTAGGAACAAATATCACAGGGCTGCCCCATGGAGATGAACTAGGATGAATGAATCCCTTGCTCAGTTGATCTTCGAGTTGTTTCTTCAATTCAACCAACTCATCTGAAGGCAAGCGATAAGAATGCTTAGCGATGGGTGCTGTTCCAGGAGCAAGATTAATGACAAACTCCATATCCCAGTCTGGAGGCATAGTTCATCTGGAAACACATCAGAATATTCACATACCACTGGAACTTGACTCAATTCTATGACTAAAGCAAAACAAAGTGAAGGTTGTTGAGTTGGAGTGCCACTGATGGAAGAGAATTGTACTTGGATCCCATTTGGACTAATAAGGGATATAGATCGGTTAGCACAATCGATACAACCTTTGTACTTGGATAACCAATCCATACCAAGGATCACATCCAGTCCTGAAGTTTCAATAACAACAAGATCATCATAAAATGAAACTCCATCAATTTCAATGCAAACCTCTGAATAGTGTCTTGAAGTTTTCATGGTTGCTCTAGGGGAAAAGATTATCATTTTTGTGGGAAGTAGATCAGCTTGAAGTTCATGCTGCTGTAAGATCGAGGATGAGCCTAGAGGGGGGGTGAATAGGCTTTTCTAAATTTTCTATCACTAAAATTCAAGTTTAATGAATTCTAAGAACTAGTGACAATTTTGACAATTTTAATACTTTGCAATTCTAGTAATCACCAAATAATAATTACTACTCAACTATGTCAATGGCTAAGCAAGTAGCATGAAGATAACCAATTTGCTAGAATTGCACAAAAGTAAAACAAAGTAAACCACAAGAGATGAACACGTGAATTTTTAACCCGTGGTTTCAGAGACTTGCCGGTCTCCCCTACTCCACGTTGAGGTGACTTGAACTTCTTCAAGCCGGCTCCTCTCGCTTGAGCCTTCCCCGATCACTAGAGGTAGCTCTTCCCCACTCCGGGTAGGCGAGCTCCTTGCCTTCACAACGATTGGGCCTTCTCACAACCTTCTTCGAGAAGATCACCAATCCCGATCACCTCCAAGCCGTCTAGGAGGCGGCAACCTCCAAGAGTAATAAGCTTCGACGCTTGCTTGAGGTTGAATTTGAGTGTCTAAGGCTCAACAATTTAATGCACACTCAATTTTGCTTCTAACCCTCTCAAATATGTGAATTCAATGCACAAGGTGTTTGGAAGGCTTGCTCAAACTCAAGAGTATTCAATGAGGTCGAAGAACCCTCATCTTGCAGAAAGGGTATTTATAGCCTTCACCAACCAAAACTAGCCGTTTTAATATTTTAATAAATTTTGCTAAGGAGGCGGTCCAACCGCCCTCACACCGCAACGGTTTAAGTGCATTTAATGCGTGACCAATGACCGTTATGCACTAATGGTGACCGATAAATCCGGCCCGACCGCTCCTCAGGCCCGAGAGATCCACTGGTCATATACAGATAATGCCGCAGGACATACGCTCTGTGAAAACACACGGATGCAACTCGTTGCACCGCAGTTCGTCCGACCGACCAAAGACCGGCCGATCCGCCTGCTTAAATTCGGCGATGCCTGCTTTGAAAAAAAAAGCCGGACTAACACCGGTCACACCGCCATCCGGTCCGACCGATTGAAGACCGGTCGCACCGCCCGCACAATTTTGACAAAGCAAATGTAGTGGAAAAAACAGGCCGACGAAGGTTCGGTTGCACCGGCGGCCGGTCACACCGACCAGGACCCGGTCAGACCGGCCAAGCAGGTTTTGTGCAGACCAAAAAAAAATTCTGAGTGTTAATTTTGTGCACATGTCTAATCAATTAGAATTTGAGCCTTGACACCCTTTTCAACCTTAAACAAGACGACATAAGCCCCTCTTAATAGTACGGCACTTAATTCTAAAAAACCCGATCTTTCTCTTCAACCTTCCGAGATCGGTAAAATCTACGAAAAAAATGTCCTAGAGTGTATTTGTACCTTTGACACCATGCAGCCATTTGCCCTTTCTTCGGTCGCATGCATTTCTTCACAATTGCCGATAATTGCATTATCCTGTATCAAACAATCCTCAAGAAAACACATTAATCTTTTTTCGCAACTTGTCATTAATTACAAAACTAAAACCGATTTGGGGCCTAGATGCTTTCAGCTGCTTGACAAACTTCTTGGGTATGAAGGAATGTGATGCACTAGAATCAAATAATACTAACTAAGAGTGAACAAGAAATGTTCCTAGTACCACGTCAGGTGCATTATGAGCTTCTTCCGCAGTTACATGTTGCAAGAGACCATGATTAATACCTTGGCTTGAAGTAGAAGGTGGCTTAGAAATCTGTGGACTTCTAGGCACTTGAGGTCGACTTGAGGATTGCGGAGAAATTCTTTGGGCTTGAGGACGAGATGAGACTTGATCCTTCTTTAGGCAATTTCTGGCATAATGTCCATATTCACCACAATTATAGCATGAGATTTTGGCCATCTTGTTTGGAATACCTGATGGTAGACTGCCAATAATGCCGGTGGGGTGGCTTGGAAGAGATTGCGGTTGAGGAATTGAAATTTGGCGCATTTGTTGTTGAGCTGGAATAGAATGGTGAGCACTAGATGGCTGTCCAATGCAAGGTCTTGTAGAATCAAAATTAGCCGCTTTTGCCATCCATTTCCATTTACGGCTTTCCATTACAGCCCGGTGACCATGCTCTTCCCGGATAGCTTTATACACTAAAGTTTGGAAATCATGAATATCATGGGCGACTAGTGTCCATTTGATTTCTTCATTTAGGTGTTCTCTGAAATGCTCAATTCTTTGAGCTTCATCTGATACTTCAAAAATAGCATAACGAGATAGGTGATTGAAGCGGTGTAGATAATCCATCATTGATAAGTCTTCTTGCTTCAATTCCATAAATTCTCATTTCTTAATTTCAACGATGCTTGCAGGAATGTGAGCTTGATGAAAGGCTTCTTTAAATGCTACCCAAGATAAATTTTGGCCTTCCGGAAGTGTCGCCTGATGGTTTTCCCACCAGATTGCTGCAGCTCCTTACAGTTGATGTGAAGCATAGAGGACTTTCTCATGGTCACTGCACTGCACAATAACCAGCTTGCTCTCGACGGAACAGAGCCAATCATGAGCGTCGAGAGGTTCTACTGATGAGGAGAAAGTCGGTGGCTGAGTTTTCAGGAACTCTCCTAACTTGGAGTAGTGCGGTGCACCACCATTGCCGCCCTAGCTTCGCTAAGGTGGGCAGTATTTTGCATCACTTGCTAGAGTAGGAGTGTATCAATCGGATGTCCTTGCTCAATCATCGCCAAGACTTGAGCCACAGTTGAGGATTCGGGTGATTGTTCTTCAGGGTTAGCTTCACTTGGATTTTGAAGAGGTGGAGGTGATTCATGATGAACATTGTGTCGAGATGTAGATGCTCTGGTAGCTGGATGTTGCAGATTAGGCTGAACTGGAGTTGAAATGCTATCCCTTACTGGCCGAGAACTTTGAGGGGCCTCATTCTCCATGAGTTTTCTTAAGGATTTTATTTAGGCATCCTGCTACGATGACAAAGAAGATCTAGGTTGTTTAGATGAAATTTTATTTGGTTACAAGGCAACGTTTCGTTTTTTAAAACCTTTTTAATTAAAATTTCTTATTAGTTAAGGGTTGTCACATCGTGAAGTATTTAACCTAATGTCAAGTATTCACGAGTGTATCCTGAAAAGCAATACAAAAATTTTTCAAGCAAAGCACACAGAATGAACATAAACTACTATAAGAGGTTTAACTTAGCCTAACATATTCCTATTCGACCTATCAATACAAGTCTTCATAGAGCGACATTCATCTCTTCGAGATTGTTGACGTAGAAATCGGAGTTTCCATTTGTCAAGGATTGTTTTAAGGAAAGAGGATTTTTTTTTCAAAACAAAATGAAAGTAGGGGGTAAGAGAAAGATCTTAAGGAAAAGGAAAGAATAACAAAATCTATATTTTACAAATATAGTAACTTTTGAAAATAAGATTTTAAATTTTGATTATTCTAATGCTAAGGACATTCCAACTAGGGTTTATCCTAAGGTCAATATAGCTCGGATACCAACTGAAATGACCCCATTTTCAAATAAATACAAAAATGGAAATCTCATGTGCATACAGTACTAGTCCCTGGATTAGTAGCTAGTATGCACATTTACAACAATTAGAATCACAACCATACATTAGATTAATAAAGCGAAAACTACTATACAAAGAAATCTTACAACTCAGAGTATAAGTGTAAGGACCCGAATTCACCAATTCGAATCCACTGTGTTTTACCGCACTAGTCCCATGATCAATACTAGTGCACACAGCTTAACATCGGTAAGCATCACATCATACACAACGATAAGAGTAGTAAGACTTCATTATTTAATATAACTAGTGTATGATCTTATGATCACTTACATTATTCAGCCACATAGGGCTAGACTAAAAATAAACTAAGACAAATGCAACGAAAAATAGCAAAAGACGTAGATGTCCCATCAGCACACCACAGGCAACTGACAAGGCTTGGCCTAGTGACTCGTATCCACCTGGAAGTCCTCCTCCAGCAAGGGCGATGATTCCTCCACCATTGTTTTGTTGTTGATGGCAATTGCAAGGGTGAGTACAAAAGCACTTAACAAGTTGTGCACAGAATGCATTTCTACCATAGCTATCTACAAGGCTTTTTCCAAAGAATGGCTATGTGGTTTATTTGTGGTAAAGCAACATTTATGAACATATACATTACATAGATTGAAAAGACAGTAAAACAAATAATAACAATAAATAGATTCAATGATTCTCAAGTAAACCAAGTTTCCACCTAAGTCAAGTGTCATTATCCACATGGCAACCTGCCATCCCATTCAGTTGTCCAATTAATTAACTAACCCTTGGCTGTAATTCCCGAGCATTGCTCAATACCATGAGCACGGCTATCCGAATAGTTTGTACACTCTGTAGAGGTTTTGCACTTTACCCACACGATACAACCATGCACCACACAGGCGAATGATCATAACAAAGCCTTTAAAATACCCCGCCTTAACCCAATACTACCCACTGAGGTTTCAACACTAATGGGCTAACCACCACAACAGGGCCCCCCTCTTGCGCCATGTGAGTTCATCCGTACACCCAGACTCACACCACCACGATAGTACCCAAGCTAAGATAGTGCAAATTAGTCAGCTAGGCTGCCCCATAACAGACATGTGGTTACATGATTGACTCAGGTCAAAGGCTCACAAGGTTAAGTCCTTAGAGTTGATCAAAACAAGACTTGCACATACCCTTTGCCCATCGGGCCCACCCTGGCACACTTGCCCTGCCACTTGCTTCAATCGAAGTGATTACTAACCCAGTTGATTACCAAGCACCACGTGCTATCCACAAATCAACATCGTTGCATGACCTTCTCGCCACAACAACTCAATCTCTTTGTGACCACACATGACACACAAGTTCATATCATTGTTCCATATTCCATTAGTTAAGATTAATAATCAGTGATTCATGTTCATGTGATGACATGGCAAGGCTAAGCAATCTAATCGATCTAACCATCCCATGTTGATTCTATTATTAACCAACTATAGTAAACCAATATAAGGTGACAAGTGGATCATGGCATACAATCGACAAGGTAGGGTGTACTTCAAAGGGTATGATATCTAAATCCCAATTTAGATTGAAAACATTTATACACATGAAATAATATGCAATAAGGTAAACAAAATAGCAATTTTGCAAACATGGGTTCAACATGATCAAAGCACAACTTGCCTTGGTTAAGCTCCTGGTCTTGATCTGGAAATTGATCTTGAGTTGCTAACTCCTCCTCCGAAGCCTCACACAATTCAACGTCTATGCGAATCGAAAAGGAATAGCAAATAAACACCTAAAATAGAGAGCAAATGAACTCCAAAAATCAAACAAAAGCTACCACTGGTTAGATCTCAATTTTACAATTTTTTAGAAATTTGAATCACCTCAATTGGAGTTCGTATGAGGGAGAACGAGCTCTCGGAAGATTCAAAATCCTAAAAATTCAGAAAATTGGAAAATCAGAGAATAACCGAATTATTTTTATAAAAGAAAAACAGATTTATTGCATCATCATGATGTCATGCTGACATCAGCCCTGATCCGAACCAACCGTGCGCTGACACGTGTCTCTCGGCACTGTTCCGTGGACCCGGTGTACCGTGGACTCAGTCCACCATAGACCACGGGCAGTGTCGTGGATCGGCTGATGTCAGCAGTGACATTAGCCGCCACACGTCGGCGCTGGATTGGTTGAGCCGGGACGCGCTAGATTCCCCATCGGACGGCTTCGGATCGAGGCGACGCGGCGTGATCTAGACCGTGCACCCACGATCGGATGGTTGACGCTTACCCGAGGCGTTCACTGCTTCCCGAGACGACGTGGCGCGATCCTGGCGGTCCGGTGATGATCCGATGGCTGACGCTCTTCGCCGACGATGGCGACGTGGTGGTGCTGGGTGACCGGAGATGAAGATGATGACCTCGCTTGCGGTGCTTCGGAGATCTCCGATGACCAACGGACAACGGAACACGCGCGGCTCGACAAGACAAACTCGGATCTGGTCTTGGATCGGCAGGAGAGAGTCTCGGCGATGGCGAAACACGGTGGAAAGCTTTTTGGCACTCTAGCGAGCTACGGCGGGCGCTACGAGGCTCTATTGGCGGCGGCGCTAGGGCTGGAAGATGCGGCAGCTCACGGGATCCTCGGGGGTCGGGTCGGCTCCTTAAATAGCCCCAAGGCGGCGCAGAAATTAGAGCTCTCAACGAATACGGCGGCGGTGTACTCAAGCTGGACTCGAGTCCGGCTCCGAGACGACGACAGATAGCCCTAGGATTTAGATCTGACGGTCACGAAAGAGACCTGGCGCGACACGATCACAACCACCCATCCAGATCGACGACTCGGATTGGCTAGGGTTACGCGGCGGCACGACTGATGAAGTCCGCACGATGGAGATCCAACGGCTCACATTCGCTAGGGTTTTGCTTGGTGGTGCGGCTGATGAAGTCCTTCGGATCTTGATCCAACGGCAGGCGATTAGGCTTCTAGAAAGCGGGCTCAGCGGTTGGGCCGCATGGGCAGGCCGATAGCGCGCACAGTAATGGGCTCGACCCTTTACTGTTACTACCGAATTTTCGGGTTTTAGGTTTAAAATAATTAGAGAAAATACTTTGATTTATTTAGGGTAATAAAAATACCAATAAAAATCCCAGAAAAATCTCAAAAATACTTTGAGACATTCTGGACTGAAATAAAATTTTTTGGCAAAACTTTATTTTAAACTTAGCTACATATAATTAGTTTTTGGCAAAAGGCTTGATATACTTATTTTAAAATAATTCAAATAAATCCCAGAAAATCCAAATAAATCCAGAAAATTCACAAAAAGCACAAATTGCAAATAAACACTATTAACTAAATAAAAAGCCAAAAATTTGGGATGTTACAATAAGGTAGCAAAAGAAGCAAAGCCTTGTAGTGTGCCCAATCAACCCGCAGGCAATTGGCGAGGTATAAATCCCTAGAAAAGACCGCTTCAAGAAAAAATCCCGCATCCTGCGATGAAAACAAACCTTTGAAGCCTCGCTAACTTATCCACCTAAAACGGAAGATTAAGCATGGGTGAGTACTTTCGTACTCAGCAAGACTTAAAGGTGGTATTTGCAAATGTATAAATGCAGGCCAAGTCAAAGGAGGCTACTATAGTTAATTTGCGTAAAGTGAAATTGAATTTGTAAATCAAGCTATTATTGGTAAACAAAATTTGTAAGAGCAAGTCTGATTGATATGAAATAAGTAAAGCATAAGTAATACTCACAACCCTTCGCGAGCAACGAACAATCCAATCATAAAATCCATCAATGTCGGCCCTTTGACATAAAGCAACAGTTGCTAAAACAAGTTCAAACCAAAACCCATTTTTAAAAAATACCAAAATCTAACATTGGAATGACTTCACCAAGTGCCCATGACCGCGGGCGCGGCTAATCGATTAGATTTTCACTCTGCAGAGGTGTACAGCTTTACCCACAAGACATGATTTACTCTTTGTGCAATCGATAATTAGCACACTTCTTTAGGTGTGCCGCAGAGAATCATGACATAACCGTGACATTACCTAGATTTAACTTTGCACCAGCACCGGAACGTAAACCCTCGCCATAGAAATAGAAACACTCACCCAAGACGTGGTTCCTTTCACACAACACCCAACACACCGTTTCTGTTCATGGCAAGGCGTACACCGTTTTATTGGCAAGTGTGGCTCCCAACACCTTGGTGAGGGCATCCCGTCGAGCAAACCTTAAAAAGGAGAGCTCGTACTACTTCGGCCTTCCAATGTGCAAAATTAAATCTATGTAACTTAATAGGTTAAGGCTACCCCATAACAGCACTTGTGGTTGCACGGATTTCTTGGATCAATAGCGTCCCATTGTTCGGTCTTTAATCCGACACGGGCGATACTTCACCCTACACTACGTGCAATTCCCTTTGCATATCCGGCTATTGCCAATAATCACTCGCGTCAAAACCATAGTTTTATTTTGGGTTTTTAATCAAATACCAGCAATCAACAGTGTCATTTCCAACCATTTTAAGTTCTCAGGAAACCATTTCAATCTGATCATCTACTTCGTTGATTCTAAAGCATGGCTAAGCATGAATAACATGTAAGTGCATATACCCATGATGACATTAAGTAATGCCTATTCATAATCTATGGTTATCAAGGTTCACATATCCATATTATCAAGGAAGTTTCATGAGACAACAGGTATAACTACCAACACCACAAAATAGCGAATTTACAGAAAATAAACGCACACATGAAACCATTTGATAAACAAAAGGAAAATTAAATAGTGGGATCAATATGATCAAAGGGGCGCTTGCCTTCCTTAATCTTTGATTGCAATGAGGTCGAGGTCGTAGTTGACGAAGGCAACAACGGAATCAGAGACGTCGGTTTTACACGTTGTTAATGACTAATGCAACAGAGAGCAAATAACAAACTTCAATAAGGGCAAAGAAAGATAACCAGAGAACGAAATAAAAACTTATTGAAGAAAACAAGAATATTATAAGGTTTGGATTAGATGATTCAATATTCTCATATTTTAAATGATTCAACATTCATACTGTTATTAGCTTTCAGGTTGAATGACGAATGATTCCTTAAATAGATTATCTATTCTTGCTTTATGAATTCAAGTAGCTAAAATTATGATTTTTTATATTTTTAATGTTGAATTCAAGATGCAAAAATTATTTAAAATTATAATGATTTGATCATTTCAGGAACAAAGAAATTCTTACCCTTAATTAGGATTCAAATTCAAAGCAATATTTAATTAGATTTCTAGTTTCTTAGCAACTAATATTCCTCAAAGACAAGCATATATATATATATATATATATATATATATATATATATATATATATATATATATATATATATATATATATATATATATATATGGATTGTGTGCATGTGGTTGTGCATGTATACCTTTGTATGTGTGCCCACATACTCATATATATATATAGGATGTATCCAGTGCAAATGGCTATTCAGTGCTAAAATTCTAACATCTATCGTAGGCCATCCAATCTATCATGTGCGGTTCAGATTGAAAGTGGTGGAAGTCCCTCATGGAATGAGGAGAGAAATAGAGGGGGGTTTTCGCAAAACCTTTTAAGTGACAAGGGGTTCCACCATTCTCAATCTGAGCCGCACATGATAGATCGGATGGCCCACGATATATATTAGCATTTTAGTACTGAATAGCCATTTGCACCAGATACGTTGCCATATATATATATGAAAATGGTTCTATACTCCTGGGAGTACATACTCCCACCTTCATACCACTTAAATGATATTATTTCACATCTTTATCCTTTTAAGTATACTCTAATACTGATTATAAGATACTCCAAAGTGAGTTCCACAAAAAATTTCATCAAAGTCCACCCTTTATAGCATAATTTTTTTATATATTCTTTTCACATATGTAAAAGTGTATATAGCAAAAAAATATAGGGCTCCGATAATTTTTTTCAACCATGTCACATTGGAGTGCACACAATCAGACTTGGACTACTTTTATTATTTATCACATTTTGTTTGCTAGAAACTTTTAATAACTTTATATGTCCTTTGCTGAGTATGCCCAGCACTGCATTTCTACTGTTCATAATTGTGAAATATTTTCACTCCTTATAACATTTAATTAAAGTCATATTTACTTTACATTGCGTAAGCATTTATTTAACAAATGCAGTTACCTAACTTGAAACACAAATATTTTTGCAGATTTAGACTCTTCTTATCATGAGGATTCTAGCAAAATTAATTTTTCTTTGTTTTGCCTAAGGAGGAAATATTCATTTTTCTTGGTCTATTAAGCCTTACTTAAGTATTTCTATTACTAAAAATCATACAATGAATCTTTTTGAAATTTTTTTCCATATTTTAATTCTACCAGATTTTAGATGAATTTAAAAATTTATTTCATTCAAATTGAAGCTTTGGTTCAAAAATTATAGCCATTTGAAACATTTCGGATTTGGAAATATACTGAAAAAAATAAAAATAAAATGCACTTTCACTGTGGGGAGGCGCCTTCCACTGTGTGTGCACTGTGGCTCTCTTTGAATTAGCCTGAGCCACTTACAACTCGGGTCCACCTAGGGCCCACTTGCCAGCGAACCAAAGTTGCAGCGAGTGATCTGACTTCGGTCATTTGACATGTGGGTCTCGGTCATCGGTGATAGCGAGACAGAGTGCTTCGGTTTTTGCCTCGCCGTCGGCGAACTGTCACCGAAGAGATGGAATGGGTAACACCTTGAGCTTTAGCGGCTCATTGCGCTTCGCGCGGTGGTACCCATTCTGTCAAAGGTGGCCGGGAAGGTGGTCGCCACCGTGAGAAGGTGGCGGCCGCCATGGCCTTCCGGCGAAAACTCACCGCCGGCCAACCACTTGCTTGGGCAAGGACTTGGTGAGGACCAGTGAACCTAGGGGATCTTATTTCACCTGCAAACAGAGTCGAAGAAAAACCCGAGAGAGTTGCCCATGGTCGCCGGTCGTGAAGAAGAAGAGCGGCGGTGATACAGTGCTTCAGCTGGGAACAAGCGAAAATAGAAGTTGGTTAGGGCTTTAAGGACTCACGCAACACTTTAGGACCAAAGATTTTTAGGGATTAATACCCGATTTGAGCTCTGGTTGCTCCCCCCTTTTCGGCCTCCTGTGGCAATGGCGACGAACAAGAAGAAGCTGTGGGGAGGCTGGGCAATAGCTAAAGGAAGAAGTGGGGCTCCAATGCAATGTGGTATTGGCTTTTATAGCTGGCTAAAGTGGTTTCGCCATGACCTGGATGCGCGGCAAAAATCAACTTGACTCGGCTCAGAAGAATAGCGAGCTGGCGGAAGCAGTAAATGAGTGGTATGGCGCAGGATAACCAAGGTGAAGCGTGGCTGTGGTTGGGTGACGTGTACGCAGGGGACGTGACGATTCGGCGAGACCCATCAATTGAGCGAGCTCAGCTGAAGTCACCAGATCGAGAGACTTCCTTGCCTCGATCAAGAGAACAGTCGAAAGGAGAAGACGGTGCCTGGTGAATGGGGCCTAGGGCCACTGGCAGTGACTGTGAAGCCTTGACCATTGCACGCTAATCAAACGGAGTTTTCACCGTGAGGGCCCACCTGTCGGTGAGACCGTAAAATCAGAGAAAGCGACTCCGATCTACACAGCCTAATCTCTATTTTTATTGAGCCATCAAATATTTTTAGAAAATTTTCAAACTTTTTTACCAGGGTCTTTGGACAGATTTTGAAATCTGGTAAAAATTTGGGATTAAAATGAGTTAACTAAAAATTAATAATATTCTTACAATGTGATTGCTCCTAAATCTTGTTTCTGATTTTATTTTTACTTTGGGTAGAAACTGAATTCAAATATTTTTGAAACTTTTTATCATAATTGGACATTAATTGCAACAATGCATTATTTGGGATTAAAAGTTACTCTCTTTATTTATCTCTTCATTTCTCCATGTATAAAATTTCATTTGCTGGATAAAATGGTTTACTCACATGCTCAAGGTTCTCATGGTAAATTTTTCAAATTTTTACCTTTTTATCTTTTTACCTTTTTCTCTTTTTCATTGCCCATTTCTCTTTTATTTAGTTTTTCTCACAACACAAAATTCAAGAAAATCCAAATAAAACAAACCACATCAAGGAAAACCTAGAAATATTCGCATTGAAATTTAAATATCATATTTTTATTGTTCTACAATTTTTGAGCTGTTACAGCGCAAGCTTCCCTTTAGCGTGAAACCTTTTAGCACCATTAAGAGGGGTAAATCTGAGATATACGAAATCATCTGGCTCAAAACTGAAATCATGATGATGATTATCAGCATAACTCTTCTGCCTTGACTGTGCTATTTTCAACCTCTCTTTGATCATAGTAACTTGCTCTTTAGCTTCCTTGAGAATATTAGGCCCAAACACCAAATGCTCTTCTGTCTCATTCCAATGCAACAGGGCATGATGAGCACAACCATATAAAGCCTCAAATGGTAACATCTTCAAACTAGTCTGATAACGGTTATTATAGCTGAACTCTGCATACAACAAACATTTACCCCACGAAGTAGCATAAGCTAACACACAAGCTCTTAGCATATCCTCCAGGATTTGATTTACTCTTTCCGTCTGACGATCTTTCTGATGATGATAAGTCGTACTGAAATTCAGGCGAGTTCCTATGGCTTTATGCAACTTATTCCAGAATCTTGAGGTAAATTGGGTACCTCTATCTGACACAATCTTTTTAGGCACACCATGCACACACACACACACAATCCTTGACATATACAGCTCTACCAAGCGATCTCCTGAATAAGTAGTCTCGACCGGGATGAAATGAGTGACCTTGGTCAAACGATCCACGATGACCCATACAGAATCATAGCCTCTTTGAGTTTTAGGCAAACCGATAATAAAATCCATATCGATTTCCTCCCACTTCCATTCAAGAACTTCTAATGGCAACAACAAACTAGCAGATCTTTGGTGCATAGCCTTTACTCTTTGGCACACATCGCACAAAGCAACATGTTAGGCCACTAAAACCTTTTCTTGAGATCTTGATACATTTTAGCACTTTCTGGATAAATTGAATACTTGGAATCATGAGCTTCTTCCAAAATCAATTGCTTAAGCTCCTTGTTTTGTACACAAATTCTACCTTTAAATCATATGGTACCTTACTTATCTACAGTAAAATCCTCAGCTAAACCTTCATCCTTCTTGGACATAATTTTGTTGATCTTCTCATCATCCTTATGTCCTTCTCTAGTCTGATCTTCTAGTGTTGCCTTTACTTCCAAGGCAGTTACAAATCCTTGTGGAACAACTTCCAACTTCAATTTTTGAAACTCTTTGCAGAATTTGGGTTGATCATCCAATACTAGCATATTTGCACTATGGCTCTTACGACTCAAAGCATCGGCTACCACATTAGCCTTGTCAGGATGATAATGGATTCCAACATTATAGACCTTGATCAATTTTAACCATCTTCTCTGTCTCATATTAAGATCTAACTGAGTAAATATGTACTTTAAACTCTTATGGTTCGCATATATCCCATATCTATTCCCGATGAGATAATAACGTCATATTTTCAAAGCATGCACTACGACAACTAACTCCAAATCATGGGTAGGATAATTTCCCTCGTGCGGCCTCAACTACCTTAACACATATGCAACAATTTTGCCATTCTGCATCAACACGCACCCAAGACCTTGCCTCAAAGAATCACAATATAAGTCAAAGCTATTCTGCACATCCGACAACACTAACACAGGTGCTATCATCAAATGCTTCTTCAACTCTAGAAAACTCTTTTCGTACTTTGGCATCCATGCAAACTTCACCTTCTTCAACAATTGTGTAAGAGGTCTAGCAATCGTCGAAAATTCTTCTATGAACCAATGGTAATATCCTGCCATACCCAAAAAAACTACGAATTTAGGTAACTGACTTCAGTTGCTCCCAATGCAACACTGCTTCTACTTTACTTGGATCAACAGCAACTCCTTTAGTAGTCATTACATGACCAAGAAATTCAACCTTCTCCTTCCAAAAGTCACACTTGCTAAACTTAGCATATAGCTGTTGCTCACGTAGCCTTTCAAAAATCAACCGCAAATGTTCTACATGCTCTTCTTTTGTCTTGGAGTATACAAGAATGTCATATATGAAATATGTAGGAGCATTGATCAAACCAAAAGACATGACCGCGAACTCATAATGTCCATATAGTGTAGAAAACACAGTCTTAGGAATATCCTCTGCACGAATCTTCAATTAGTAATATCCTGATTAAAGATCTATTTTGGAGAAAACTCCAGCTCCTCTTAACTGATCAAACAAATCATCGATTCTAGGCAATGGATATTTATTCTTTATCGTTACATCATTAAGAGTGCGATAATCAATGCACATTCTTAAGCTTTCATCTTTCTTTCTGACAAACAAGACAGGCGCTCCCTATGGAGATGAACTAGGTCTAATGAAGTCTTTTTCTAGTAACTCCTCAATCTGCTTCTTCATCTCAACCTACTCATCTATAGGCATCCAATACAGTCTTTTCTCTATTAGTGATGTACCATGCACTAACTCAATCACAAATTCAATATCCCAATCTGGTGGCATACCAGGCAAATCTTCAAAAAAAACATCCAGGTTTTCTCTGACAATTGGCACTTCCTCCAAGCTAATAGCTTTAACTCTATTACCATCAACTGACCATCACGAATTGTAGTTGCTTAAAACTCCACTTTTTTCCCTTAGGGATTTCAATTAATACGACTCTTCTACCACAATCTAGTATTGCCTTATGCTTAGTCACCCAATCTATGCCAAGAATGACATCTAGTGTCTGGGTACCTAATAGAACAAGATCGGCTAGGAACTCAATTCCATCAATCAGCAACTTAACTTCAGAACATCCTAGATTAGACTTGTGTTCTGATCCAGGAGATTGCATTAATAGCATATACTCAAGATACATAACATCCAACCCATTTTCCTTAGCAAAAATCTAAGGTATAAAAGAATGAGAGGCTCCAGAATCAAATAGAACCATTGTAGGTACTGAGTTAACCAGAAACTTTCCCAATACAATGTCCGATGCCTTCTGAGCTCCATTAGCTGTGACGTGGTTAACATGACCTCTCATTGTTGCTTGGGTCCTTTTTCCAAGTTGATTTGATCCACGATTCACTCCCTGTGCAGGTACCATTGCAGGTGTAAGACCAAGGTTGAAACGATCATGTGTAGTACCTACCCTCTTAGGATAGTTATTGGCAAAGTGTCCCAACTTCTGACAATTGTAACAATGCTTAACTGAAGGTTGTTGATTTCTTCTTGGCACATTAATTACTTGAGCAAGCGTTTGGATATTCTGATTAGTCGAACATAGTGCAGGAGATGATGGCTCGATGGCAGCCTACAACTAAAACTTTTCAAACTGTTGAGGGGTCAGTCTTAATTTTATCTGATCTGGACGTCCTCCTTGTTGGTTCATCTTACGCTTACGTTCCTTACTGAATTCCTTAATTTTGTCTTCCAACATTTTGGCCTTGTTAACCAACTCTTGAACACCAGGGAAGTTATGGGTAATCAAACCTACTTGCAACCCAGCATTTAGTCCACTCATGAAGCGAGACTGATTTGCTTTATCTGTCATAACATCTTCAGGAGCATAGTGCACAAGCTGTGTGAACTTATTCAAACACTCCGCCACTGACTGGCTTCCTTGTTTTAGTGATCTAAATTCCTCTTTCTTCAACTCCATCATTCCTTCAGGTACATAGTATCAACGAAAAACAATAGTAAGCTCCTCCCATGTGATCTCTTGTGGGGCTTCATGGTCAGCACAATAATTCTCCCACCAATCAGCTATAGTTCCTTCCAATTGGTGTGATTCATACAACACCTTCTCATTTCCTTCATATTGAGTTATGTGCAATTTCCTCTCTATGGTTCTGAGCCAATCATTAGCTTCTAAAGGATTGACATTCCCCAAGAATGTTGGTGGATATGTCCTCATAAAGTCTAACAACTTGGAGATAGAATGAGATTCATTGTTGGCTTGAGTTGAATTGCTGACGGCAGCTTGAGCTATCATATTCTACATCTACTGCATCGTAGACTGTATCAGTTGAGTTTGAGCAATGAAGAAAACTCCCAAGTTCTGCACATCTGCTGGTGATGACTATTGAGTATGAGCTGCATCATTGGGATTATCATTGGATCAGCTTCCACCTTTGCTGATTCCGTTGTTTCTGCGAGTCTGCACTATCTGCTTGATTGCTTCATGGGGTTAGGGGAGAGGGAAATAGCATAGATAAGAACCAAGAATCCTAAGGCAGGGGAAATAAGATTAACCAAATAACTTAACAATCAATATTAATAACTTGATATGGTTGCTTATTGAAAGACCATGTGGAGATCTACTCATGTTGGTAATGAGTATTTGACTAAATTTGAGCTTGTTATGCTCTGGTTTGAGTTTGATTTGAATCAGATGTTCAATTTGAAGCAATTTGAGTTGAGACTGCCAAGTTCTGGATTGGTCGATTACTGCCAATTTCTGTCTTGGTCGAGTAATGCTCCACTAGGCATTCGATTCGAGTAGATTGGGAATCACTGAGTATCAAGTAAGAATGTTGTCAGGTCGAGCGGAGGGTTCGTTCAAGCGTTTGGCCGAGTACTACTAAGTTCTGGCTTGGTTGAGTAATGCCTCATTGGCTTGTGGTAAAATGTTTCGAGTAGATTGGGAATTGCTAGGTATTGAGTAGGGATTTTGCCAGGTCAAGCGCCCTACCATTAGCCTGTCTCTAGTCCTTGGGTTAGCCTTAAGTTACTCGATGTCTCATCAACTCATCGACTCGACTCTGAGTAGAGTTACTCGATGTCCTTGGGACATATATTTTGAGTTTGTGTAAGTTTTATTGCATATCATTTTGGGCAATGCTATGTAATGTGTTTTCCTTATTTTTGATAGTTGTAGGATGATGGTGCTAGATCATGGTGAGGCGGAGGATGATCGGGACTAGGTGAGTTGCATTGGAGGTTTAGATGGTTGAGGATCACTGAAGATGATCGGAGACAGAGTTAGTGCAAACCTAGAAGACTAGGAATGGATGAGATGCTAGCTAGGAACTACTCGAATCAAGGAGGTCCATTGGATCACGGTCTAGGATAGAGTAGCAGGACTAGTTAGTGTGCTTGGAAAAGTGTACAAAAACCCGACGTGTTTATGGGTTTCGGGTTAGCCGATGTATGAGTGAATGAGTCAATCCTAACCCTTGGTGGTGGTCCTTAGGGTAGAAAGAACTCATCCAAGTGTGGAGGGTGACTCAAAAGTAGTATAAATAGAGGGTAGGGGTAGCCTTTCCTCTCTTGAAGGTTGTAGAGGTTCTGTACTCTTTTGAGTGTTGTCCACTTTGATGTGAGGCTTTGTAAACCTACCTTCTAGAAATGCAAATCATTTTCTCCTATGCTTGAATTTATATTACGCATTTACTTTATGTCTTAAATTTAGCATGTAAATTCTACACTCACATTCTTGCAATTTACATTTATGCAATTTGGATTTGTCTCCCCTCCTTCTACATGCTTTTGCTTCTTATGCCAAGGATGTTGATTGATAGATGAATCTTCTATTAGATCATATCCCAATCATCTGGCAATCCATGCGTTCTTCTTATAAGAAACCGTTTTGTACTCTTAAATGAATCATTTTCAAAATCATGTTTATGGAATTTTCAACTTGTGTTCTAGCTTGCTGTGACATGTGGGAGGCTATCCAAGATCATCTTGATCATCAGAACCCCCAAGTTCTTGATTTTTGCTCTCATTTTTTCTAGAGTTAATTTTTCTTTTTGGAATTCTCAAATGGAGTCTTACATCACTGCCCAGTGCTTCCTGATTTGGCAGAAGGTGAAGCTCCTGTATGAGGTTCCTACCGATGAGAATGTCACGACCGAAATATGACTGAGTTGAGGCGAATGATAAGGCAAAAAACATCCTCATACAGGGCCTTAGCCGTAGTGAGTATGATAAAATTTCTCACCTTCGATCCGCTCACCAGATTTGGGTGACCCCCGATGCTTACCATGAGGGCACTACTCAAATCAAAATGGTGAGACAGGATTAGTACAAGCGTGATTACAACAAATTTGAACAACACGCTAGTGAGAGTCTTGATGAGTGTTTTGGTCAATTTATAAAGATTTTGAGCAACCTCCGAGCAGTCGGTTCCATATACCCTGACTTGGATAATGCTTGATATTTTTTGACTGCACTCGATCATTGAGTGTGGGAGATGAAAGTGACCACCATCAAGAACACTACCGACTTATCGACTCTGACTCTTGATGGGCTTTATTCCCAACTCAAGACTCATGAGATCGATGTCGTCTCTCGGAAGATGAAATATCAGTCGATGGCCTTGGTCACCAATCCCACTAGATCCTATTATGATTTTTTGCTGGTTTTTCCCTCTTCGCCCTTTACGAGCTAAGCGATGACTAACTAGAAAAATTTCCAAAAAATGAACTTTCTCTTTTAGCTCGCAAGTTCTCTCATGCATACAAGAGGAAGAGAAGTGGCACAATCACCTGCTTCGAGTGTGGTGGCCCTAACCACATCCAGGCAAATTGCCCCAAGTTATAGAAGGGCAAGAACGACACTAGCGGTTCAGGTAAGAATGACTACATCGACAAGAACTGTAACAAAAAAGCCTCCAGCTCATGAGCCGATGCATGAGAAGAAGTACCCAACTCTAGAAGAACAAGAAGCTCTTCCACCGCGTTCTTGCCACACTTGATGACATCCACATCTCCGACAAAGAGACATGGAGCGACGAGGGTGAGGATGATCTATAATAGAAAAAAGGTGGTAATGACTTTACCAGCATTTGCTTTGTGGCAGACATCAATGACATCAGTGACTTCAAGCTCTACAACGACTCGGATGAGGTACTATCATATGACCAACTCAATGAAGCTTTCTGTAAACTAGGAAAATTTCATACTAGAGTTAGAGCTAGGTGTATGGAGCTAGAGAAGAAAGTAGGTACATTGTCTCAGGAGTTAGTTTATCTTAGATCATGTTCCTCCCGAGAGTCTGTTGATTATACTCTATGTGATGCATTACTTGTTGAGCTTGAGAACCTAAGGATTATGCATGATAGTCTAGTTTCTGAACTTGAGAGTCTTATGTCGAAGGATACTAGCACTTGTTCTGTTAATGCTATATCTTTAGATTCTAGTTTTCTTCATGCTCACTCTACTCCCTCATGTGAAAATTACCCTAAACTGCTTGCTGAAATTGATGCCATGAGCACTCACCTTAGGAAACTTTCTACTAGAAATGATGAACATGAAATGCATGCTTCTAAGGACTCCGTCAGCTCATGTGAGGGTTGTATGCAACTAAAACTTGACAATAAATCTTTAAATGTCAAGTGTGCTAAACTTGTTAAGGACTTACTAGTTAAGTCACAAGAAAGTTGCTTGCGATATGATATAATTGAGGGGGACTTGGATGAAATCCAAGTCGATCTTAGGAAGAAGCTTGAGGCCCAGACCCTTAGGATTAGAAATACTGCTAGCGTTTTGTGTGAGGCCCTCAAAATTGAGGTAGCCGTAGTGAAGGAGAAAAATGCACATGCTGGTAGATCTTCTCTTCCTAGTTCTTCTTCCTCCCCTCTTCGCTATTCTTCTTGTGCCTCTCTCTTCCGGGAGTGTGAGTATCTCATGAGCACTCTCGAGGAGTTTGTTGGAGGCAAGAAGAAGCTCAATCTCATTCTAGACTAATCCAAGATTACCCGATTTAATCAAGGTCTAGGATTTGACTACTTGGAGCATGTTAGGACTCATCCTCCTACATTGTGTGTGGCTCCGAGAGTGGTGAGATTATGGTAGCTCCTAGGGTGAGTACCACTGTGTTTAGATCTACCGAGGTTGTCCACGGGATTTCTAATCAGAAGGTTGTTCCTCCTGCTACTTTTGTATCTCTTAAGGCAAAGTATACATGCACCTTCTGTCAGAAGGATGGATATTTGGTAAATTTCTGCTTTAGGCACGCTAAGATTGCAAGGCGTGAGCGTGTTGCTGCTCTTAGGGGTATTCAGAGTCATCTCTAGACTCTGAGTGCTTCTAAGGCACGCACTGTTGCTATACAGGTTAGAGAGTCACTTGTTCTTAGGCAGCGTCCAGAACTTGGTTTTCATGTTGTTCATTCGAGTCTCAGTCCTGGAGCTGCTCGTGGTAAGTCTTTCTGCTGTCCTCTTGATATTCCTCATTTTTCCCATTGAGATAGATATCAGCGGTCTGAGGTGTCTTCTAGTAGGAGATTTGGACAGCCTCACTAGGATGATCTAGCCTTTGCTCGACGGTGGACCAACTTAGCTTCAGTTTCCAGATTTCCTACTAATGCTTCTCCAATCGTGTGAGAATTGAGATCGAGAGAGACGCTAGAGTACAGTCTTCTTCCTCTATGACTGGTACTCTAAGGCGTCGTGTGGTTCAGTATTGGGTTCTCAAGTCTTCACTTTATCCCAGTGCTGAGTCATCTTTCTCTCGTGTCTTGATCAAGTTCGTCGGATGGGGAAGGGAGAGGTCTGGATTGTTTACTCCGGTTGTTCTCACCATATGACTAGAGACTCTCATTGGTTCTCTTTCCTAGTTTAAGCCCCCAATGATAAGTTGATCACTTTTGAGAGATGCTTAATCAGGTGGAGTCATTGCTAAAGGTACCATTTGCATTAATGAAAATTTCATCCTTAAGGACATTGCCTTAATGAGTAAGTTGCAATTTAATTTGCTCTCTGTGTCTCAGCTTATCGATGACTCTTTCGAGGTAAGCTTTAAAAGTAATGCATGTGGAATCCTTGATTTATCAGGAGGGTTAGTTTGTGGGATTTCTAGATTTGAGAAAGTCTTTTGTGCTGATTTTTCTGCTTCTTCTAGAGACTCTCTTCAGTGTTTGATTGCTTCTGAGTCCCGTGATCTATCCTTCTAGCATAGGAGACTTGGTCACATTGGCTTGGATCATTTGACTAAAGTTAGCAACCATGATCTCATTCATGGCTTGCCTAAACTAAAAATGGTGAAAGACTTAGTTTGCTCTCCTTGCCAACATAGCAAGATGGTTGTTGTTTCTTATCCCCCAGTCACTATTGTGATGACTGATGCACCAAAATAGCTTTTACATATGGACACTATTGGTCTAGCTAGAGTGTAGTCAGCGAGTGGCAAGTGGTATATTCTTGTCATTGTCGATGATTTTTCAAGGTATTATTGGGTGTTTTTCATGACCTCGAAGGATGAGACTTTTTCTCATTTCAGGGTTTTTGGTCAGTAGGCTATCTTTTGAGCTCCCAGGTGCTTTACGAACTATATGTAGTGATAATGGCACGTAGTTCAAGAACTCCTACTTTGAGAGTTTCTGTGTGGAGTCTAGTTTAGAGCATCAGTTCTACTCTCCCTACGTCCCTCAGCAAAATGGCATAGTGGAAAGGATGAATAGGACTCTGGTTGAGATGGCCAGGATGATGCTAGACAAGTTTAATACTCCTAGGAAGTTTTGGACTGAGGCTATAGCTACTGCTTGCCATATGTCTAATCGAGTTTTCTTGTGAAAGCCCAGTGTTTCTCATTTTTGTGTGTTTGTTTGCAAATATTTTATTTTGAAGTCTTGAAACCTAGATAAGTTTGAGTCTCGATCTTCTGATGGCATCTTTCTAGGTTACTCAACTTTCTCTCGTAGCTATAGGGTTTGGAGTTGTGATGCGAATAGGATCATGGAGACCTATGAGGTGACCTTTGATGAGGCTAGTCTAGTGACTAGACCCGATATATCAGGCTCTTCCTCTCTCTCCGAGACCATCTTTGTAGAGGATGAGGATGAGGATGATGGTGTTCCATCTGATCCAATCCCTTTTACACCTGAGGTGCCTACTGTTTCCATTTCCACACCCCAGGGAGACCAGCCCTTGCTTTCAGACTCTCCTTTAGCAAGTGGCTCTGCTCCTACCTCTTCTGTGCATGGGGTAGAGGCCACTTCCGCTTCTGGACCTCCTCGTCATATTCAGTGTTCTCATCCACCTAATCAGATCATTGGTGATCTTTTTGAGCATGTGACGCACCAAAAATCAGTCTTATCTTCTTTCTACCTTCACTGTCTTTGTTGCCTCTTTTGAGCCAAAGAATGTTACTCATGCATTATCCGACGAGTCTTATATTAATGTTATGCATGAGGAACTTGAAAATTTTGAGAGGAACAAAGTCTGGCAGTTTGTAGAGACCTCATCTGGTCATAATGTTATTGGGACCAAGTGTGTGTTCAAAAATAAGCAGAGTGAGGATGGGATTGTCATTTGTAATAAGGCTAGACTAATTGCACAGGACTTTTCTAAGGTTGAGGGACTTGACTTTGAAGAGACTTTTGCCCCTGTAGCTAGACTAGAGGCTATTAGTGTCCTACTTACATTCTCTACATCCCAGGGCTTCAAGCTCTATCAAATGGATGTCAAGAGTGCATTCCTCAATGGCTATATTGAGTAAGAGGTTTATGTCAAACAACCTCCAGGATTTGAGAACTCCAAGTGCCCAAGTCATGTCATCAATTCCGAAGCTATCCCAAAAAGAATCAACTCGATCGAACCTACGGATCTTGAGATATTACCTTCGCAATTTGACTGAAGCAACAAATGACAAAAATTAATCTTCAAAGTAGCGACGGACCAAAACTTTGAACGATAGATCAACTACGCCAACCAAATGAAAATTACTTACACTGTTCCTCTTCATGCATGAAAACTTCCTTGCCGCAATACATAGGAGCACTCCGGCCGCAACTTGGTTTTCTAGTCGTCAAGGAAAAACACAATGGCCGCTGGAACAAACGCAAGAAACTTGGCTGCAAGATGGATTTTTTATTTATCTTTGATCTGGTTACAGTACTCCAAACAAAAGAGTACAAACCCTAAAACCTCAGTGCTCTCATAAACAGGAGGCACGTCCCCCTATTTATACTGAGCAAACATAAAGAGATTGAATACAACTCCACTTCCAACATGGAAAGAGTTCGTATACATCTCAACCTGGCCCAAACGTGGCCAAATATAACTCTTGCACGCGTGTACAGCCCACATGCCATACTCACGTGACTAACCAGCCTCCATGTGTATGTTCTCTAGCCCGAACATCCCGCATGACCTCCTTGACCACCAAGACCTCGATTCCTCCCTGAATCTAGTCTCGAACCTCAGTTCCTCCATGAACCTAGTTCCGGTCCTATCATCGACCATGTTCGCCCTCAAGCAATACCTGCACATGAATAAACAAGAAACAATTTCTGAGCACAAGTCCACGGCTTGACTCAAAGTCAATCCATGTAACCACTCACACTAGCGCATTGCATCAAGATAAATTAGTATCAAAGTCAATCCATGCAACCACTCACACGAGCGCGTTGCATCAAGCAAAACCATTATTATGCTAACACAGCATATCATTTAATCATCTCAAACAGCACATGCACAAGCACCACATATGCTATAACCAAAACCACTTTGCAATGCCAATTTCAATACTCAGCCAATTTTTTAGCACATGATTTCACAATAATCTTGGTGAAAATTGAAAAATTCTTAGGATGTTAAGCTTACTTGAGTTTTTTGTGGGTCTTGATTGTATTTTAGAGCCTTTATAGAAAAATTGCTCTTTCTTTTGTTTTGCTCTAAAAATCCTTCTAGACAACTTGGTCATGATCTTATTTCTGTCTCTCTGGACCAAGTTTGGCTTTGCATTCAAATTGCTTTCTTACTCTCTCTCTTCAAACTCAAATTTATGCCTTTTATTGTTTATCAATATACTCATCAAGGGGGAGATTGAAAGACCATGTGGACGTCTACCCATGTTGTTGATGAGTATTTGACTAAATTTGAGCTTGTTATACTCTGGTTTGAGTTTGATTTAAATTGGATTTTCAATTTGAAGCAATTTGAATTGAGACTGCCAAGTTCTAGTTTGGTCGATTACTACCAATTTTTGTCTTGATCGAGTAATGCTCCACTAGGTTTGTGGTCGAATGATTCGAGTAGATTGAGAATCACTAAGTATTGAGTATGAACGTTGTCGGGTAGAGCGGAGGGTTCGTTCAAGCATTTGGTCGATTACTGCCAAGTTATGGCTTAGTCGAGTAATGCCTCGCCAGCTTGTGGCTGAATGTTTTGAGTAGATTGGGAATCGCTAGGTATCAGCCTATCTTGAGTCATCGGGTTAGCCTCAAGTTACTCGATGTCGTCTCATCGACTCAACTCTGAGCAGAGTTACTCGATGTTCTCGGTATATGTATTTTGAGTTTATGTGTGTTTTGTTGCATATCATTTTGGGCATTACTATGTGATGTATTTTCCTTGTTTTTGATGATTGCAGAACGACAGTGCTAGATCATAGTGAGGCGGAGGATGATCGGGACTAGGCGAGGTGCATCGGAGGTCCAGACGGTCAAGGATCGCTGAAGATGATCGGAGACGGAGTCAGTGCAAACCTAGAATACAAGGAATTGATGAGATGCTAGCTAGGAGCTGCTCGGATCAAGGAGGGTCGTTGGATCACGATCTAGTATAGAGTAGTGGGCCAAGTTAGTATGCTTGAAAAGTGTACAAAAACCCGATGTGTGTGTGGGTTTTGAGTTAGCCTATGTACAAGTGAATGAGTCAATCTTAACCCTTGATGGTGGTCCTTAGGGTAAAAGGAACTCATCCAATAGTGGAGAATGACTCAAGAGTAATATAAATAGAGGGTAGGGGTAGCCTTTTCCCTCTTGAAAGTTTTAGAGGTTTTGTGCTCTTTTGAGCTTTACCCACTTTGATGTGAGGCTTTGTAAACCTACCTTCCAGAAATGCAAATCATTTTCTCCTATGCTTGAATTTACATTACGCATTTACTTTATATCTTAAATTCAGCATTTAAATTCCGCACTCACATTCTTGCAATTTACATTTACGCAATTTGTATCTGCCTCCCCTCCTTCTACATGCTTTTGCTTCTTATGCCAAGGATGTTGATTGATGGATGAATCTTCTCTTAGATCTTATCCCAATCATCTAGGCAATCCATACGTTCTTCTTGCAAGAAACCAATTTTGTACTCTTAAAAGAATTATTCTTCAAAATCGAGTTTGTAGAATTTTTTACTTATGTTCTAGCTTGCTGTGACATGTGGGAGACTATCCAAGATCATCTTGATCATCAGAACCCCACAAGCAAGTCATACATTAACTTCTTGATTTTTGTTCCAACTTAGTGTGTTCTTCCTTCACGGTGAAAAATGTTGGAACTTTGGTATCAATCCTTGCAATTGAAGGTTGGAATGAGTTCCTGATATTCTTAGGATTACATTTACCAAGTTTCATGAGTTTTTTTCTAGTCGATCAAAAGATTTCCCAAAATTGCTTTTGGGTCGGGCTGTTTTCAGTTTATTCTTGCTTCGCGGTCGCACTGCCCGTACAGAATAGTTTGCTCATTTCTTTAGCTTTCTGCAAGTGTTTTTCTTTGAGGGCTTGGTTGGATTATTTTATGTGGGGAAAATTTTTTATTTGGTTGAATCATTCACCCCCCTCTGATCGCCATTTCGATCCTTCAATTGGTATCAGAGCCGATTTTTCTCTTCCATAGATCTTGACCGGTTTTGAGAGCCATGGCGACGCACAAATATTCCACTAAGCCTCCCATATTTTCTTGAGTTGATTGTCCTTTTTGGAAGTCTTGAATAGAGTCATACATCACTGCCTAGGGCTTCCTCATTTGGCAGAATGTGAAGCTCCCGTCTAAGGTTCCTGCCGATGAGAACGTCAAGACCGGACAACTTAGATAAGATTTTAACTCGACCCAGTAAGGAAAAGAAAAAAGAAAAGTTCAGCAAGAGAAAAGAATAGAAGAATGAGATAAGTCAAGAGCATATTATTCTTTCAAGTTAAATATTTTCCTTTAGAAAATAATTTTGAATGTCCTATAAAGATGACCAGACTATCTAGGTTCAAGTCCTAAAGCTAGTATGGCTCTAATACCACCTCTATCGGAACACAAATATGCAAATCCGGACCTTCTGTTATACTACACTAGTTCAAGATCACGTTAGTGCACATAGGTTCAACATAGATAAATATCACAATCATATTTAGCGAGATCATAATGAAAGACTTTATATAATAAATAACACTTGTTGAATGACCTTATGGTCAACTTACATGACTTTGCCTCACAAACCTGAATGACAAATTAAACTGCAGCGGAATGAAAATGTAGATAAACTCCTCAGTGTACTACAGGCAACTGAGAAGGCTCTCACCCTAGAAATTCGTCTCCTCTATGAACACCTCCTCCAAGGCTGACGTAGACTTCTCACTGGTGATGTTGATGTTAGCGAGGGTGAGTACATAAAGCACTCAACAAGTTGTGCATAGAATGCAATTTTAACATAGCTATATGCAAGGTTTATTCCAAAGGAATGGCTATCACAGCTATCTTGCAGTAAAGAAGCATTTATGAACAAATACAATAAGTAGATTGTAAGGACAGTAAAACAAATAACAATAAATACGTGGATTTAGCATTTCTCAAGTAAACGAAGATCAAACCTAAGTCAAGTTCCAAACTTTCTATTGACAACCATTCTTCCCATCCATGTTTTCATTTTATAAAATCTAACCCATGACTGTAATCCCCGAGCATTGCTCAATACCGCAAGTATGACTATCGAATAGATTTTGCACTCTGCAGAGGTTATACACTTTACCCGCACGATATGATCATCTCTTTGTACAAGATCATTAGCACACTTCCTTTGGAGTGCCGTAGAGAGATCACGACAAAACCTTTCAAAAAACCTTTGTCTCAACATGGACCCTCCCGGTAAGCCATACACTACCCCTTCCCTCATCGGAGGTCAAGGTTCAGACTGCAAACCGTTACATTGATGTGTGACCGTAGTACACCACATCCTATGCTATAACCTCACTTCCATGTATACATGCTTCTGTGTGATTATCTGCCTAAGGAATCGCATGTCAAGGTAACGATAATTCTACTTAGTTAGGTCTGTCCCATACCAGACATGTGATTGTATGATTAACTCAGTTCAAAGGTTTACAAGGTTAAGTCCTTAATTGACCAAGGTAGGACTTCCACAAACACTCTACCATTCCTGGCCCACCTTGGCACACTGCTCCTTACCACTTGCCCCAATCTAAATTTTTTACCACCCCAATTGATTACTATGCACCACGTGCCATCAACAAGTCAACATCATTTCGTGACATTCGTCACTACAACTCAACATCATCGTGTGACGGCACCTGACACACTTTTCATAAACAAGTTCCATATTCCATTAGTCAAGATTGAGTTTGATATTTCAAAAGACGTGAGGTGTACATGGCATGGCTAAGCAAACTAACCACTGTCTAATCTACCCATGTTGAATACTTTTATTAACCAAATAATAATGAACCATCCTAGGGTAACAATTGATCATGGCATACAAGTGACAAGGTAGGGTATAGTTCAAGTGGGTAAATTAACTAGATCCCAAACTATCTCGAAACAATGGTAAGCATAAAATAACATGCATAAAGTAAAACAATATTGCAATTTTGTAAATTGGGTTCAACAAGATCAAAGCATAACTTGCCTTAGAAAAGCCCTTATCCTTGCTCTGGACCTTAGTATTGAATTGATGGATCTTCCTCTAATACGTCGCATAACTCAACGTCTACACGAATCGAAAGAGAAAAACAAACAAACACCAAAAATAGAGAGAAAATAAACTATAAAAATAAAATAAAATTCTCCATTAAATTTATCTCAATGATTCAAATTTTTGGAAATTTGAATCACCTGAATCAGAGCTCGTACGAAGGAGAACGGGCTCAGAGAAGATTCAAAAATTCTAAAAATCAGAAAATTGAAAATCAATTAATAAACCAAAATATTTTTAAATTAAAAATCACATTTATGATGTCAGTATGACATCATGATGACGCCAGCACCGATGATTTTCTGGTTGAATTATTTTTCAATGGAAAATTCTAATTATGACGTTAGTGAAATCCCGGACTAATCACAGCGTGCCACGTGGCTTTGGTCTATGCGCCTGGTCCATCGATCTGCATCGGTCTATCTTGAGCCTGGCACACGGCACTTTAATTCTTAGTCCACTACGCATTGGCATAGTATTGGCCCCCATGCGGCATGATCTGGTTCGCTCAAAACAAATCGAACGGCTTCGATCTAGATCTACACGGCAAAATCTCAAACGTTCATGTACGATCCAATGATCCATGTTACCGGTGTGGTTCATTATTGATGTGGCGATGTGGCTTAATCTTGTGCATTCGTTGATGATCTGACAGACAGGAAAGCTCCAACTCGACAATGGCGGCACGGCGGCAAGGCTTCACCGGCAGCGGAGAATACAACCTTGACGACAACATTCTAGTGTGGATCTAGAGAGATGAAATGACAGATCTTGAGTGGCTTGATGAGAGGAGTTCGAATTCACCCTTGAAGTCGATGGACCGGTCTCGACGGTGACGGAAGTCAAAGAATAACTACAACGGTGCACAAGCATCTATTGTGAGCTTCCTAATGTGAGCGGCGGAGATGCTGGCAATGCTCTTGGTGTCTACAGATGCACAACAAAATGGTGAACCTCGGGGTGTGAGTTGCGCCTTAAATAGCCTCGTGAAATGGACGCAAATCAGAGACCTAGCTCCTCACGGTGACGCAACCGTGTCGGACATGGACAATGACAGAAGCTCAGAGAAGGACTGATGTCGTCTATCCGGTGGATGATCAATGACCCAAAATCCATGATGACGTAGCGTGATCGAAACCGACTGCGGAATCTAACGGCCAAAGATACTAGGGTTTCCAAGGTGCTTCTGCTGTCGGATTTAAGATCAACGGCCACAATCAGCTTCTAGAACTTGGGCCAACTCACACACACTGTAAATGGGCTTAACCCATTACTATTCATATTATTTTCCCTAATTTTTTATTTAACATAATTACATATATTAGTTTAATTAGTTTTAAGCGATAAAAATATCAGAAAAAATCCAAGAAAATTCTAATAAATAGTTTGAGACATTTTGAACTCAAATAAAATATTTTTAGCCAAAATTTATATTAATTTTATCTAAAATTAGTTAGTTTTCTCAAAAGGCCAATATACTTAATTTAAAATAAATTCAATAAATTCAAAAAAATCATCAAGGCAAAATTTTGGGATGTTACAATATAGCAGGCATTAAAGTGTATCATCCTGGATGAAAATATTGTATTATCGAACATTGGAAGGATTGCTACTAAGATGCCTCGGAGCCGATGAAGCAAAAGTAGCGATAGGTGAGGTGCACGACGGTATTTGTGGGTCTCATCAGTCGGCTCGTAAGATGAAATGGATGCTTAGGCACATAGGGTATTTTTGGCCAACAATGTTGGAAGAATGTTTCCATTATTATAAAGGGTGCTAGAGTTGTCAAAAGTTCAGAACTGTGCAACTTGCACTAGTGTTGGCTTTACATCCGATTATCAAACCCTGGCCGCTTAGAGGATGGGGGATAGATGTAATCAGGCAAATATTTCCATCTTCTAGCAAAGGCCATAAGTTCATGTTGGTCATGACAGATTATTTCTGTAAATGGGTTGAGGCTATACCCCTTAAAAAGGTTATGAACGTCGAAGCTATCGGATTTGTCAATGAGCACATTATTCATCTGTTTAGTATCCACAAACTATCACGATCGATCAAGGTACTATATTCATGTCTGATAAGTTCCAAAATTACGCCAAGATCTTAGGTATCAAGTTGCTCAATTCATCGCCTTATTATACTCAGTCTAACGGACAAGCCGAGTCATCCAATAAGGCGTTAATTAAGCTAATTAAAAGGAAAATTGATGAGAAACTAAGGAATTGGCTCTCGACTTTATCGAATTCATTGTAGGTATATCGGCTAGCATATCATGGTTCAGCAAAGCTTTCACCCTATCAGCTAGTTTTTGGCCAAGAAGCCATTTTGCCTTTGGATATTAATATTGACTCAGTACAAGTGGCCAGACAAAATGGTTTGTCAGCTCAGGACTATAAAGATTCGATGCTCGATAACCTAGATGACTTAGCAGAATTGCACTTATCTATGCTAGATCGGCTTAAGAAGAACAAGATAAGAGTTGCAAGGGCATACAACAACAAGGTTGTGCCCAAATCCTTTGTTAAAGCCGATCTAGTTTGGAAAACTTTGCTACCCGTTGGCTCTAGGGATAGCCGGTTTGGTAAATGGTCTTCTACGTGGGAAGGGCCATATAAAATACATTGGCTTGTTGGTGGAAATTCTTATATAATCAAAACACTGGAGGGGGTTGTCTTGCCTAAAGCGATCAATGGAAAGTACTTAAAGAAATATTATCCTAGCGTGTGGATGGGTCTGAATCGGCCATGGTAGAAAATCATTTTACAAACCAAACCCGTTGACCATAGACAAAATGAATGACATATAATCGGTTAAACAACCGATTTAAAATAAGTTAGACATTACAAAAAGTTTCAAAGGCCAATTGTGCCATAAGATTACAACAGTTTACAGGCCGGAGCCAGGAAGCCTTGCTCCCAAAGCCGATAGTGCGGCAGCTACCTTAGCGATGATCTCTTGAATTCTATCAATAGTCTACTGGTCCACTTTGGCGTTGCCGGGTACAAAGACCACTTTAGCCAACTGTTCCTTGACTTTGGCAATAGCCAGGCCGATTTCATGCTTCTGGTATTTGAGGGAGGCGGCCATGGCAGTAAGGTTGGCTTAGCCATCAGCTAGTTATTTGTTAATATTAGCTAGTTCTTCTTCTAGGAGCTTCTTGGCTGATTCTAGCTTTTGAATGCTGGCCTTGTTCTATTTGAGGGCCATAGCACCTTCATCAAATTTTTTCTTCCTATTTTTGGCATCTGCCACCATCTTATCCAGGATCCTCCGATCGGCCTCTTGTGCTTCCCTCTGAGCAATTCTAGCCCTAGCCACCTCAACCTCCACCTTCTTATTGTCTAAGTGACAGATGTTCAGAGTGCGCTCATAACTTTAGGAGGGAGGTTGGCTTCCACAGCAGCCATCACATCTCGGAGGGGTTGTGTGTTGCTCAGAAGGTTGGCCTCAGGTTGCATGACTTGATGGAAAAGATTGTTCAACCGTTCTTGCATACCCGGTGCTGAAGCAACTACGGCCGATGCTTCCATGGTGACTTCAATGATTTTCCTGATGTCAATATGGTAGTCATCCATGGTGGTGATCTCTGGGTCATCCAGTTCATCCAAAGTGTAGTCCAGCAAGTCTACTAGGCCGGACGATGCCGGGAGAGGGGAGGCCGCTGGAGCTGAGGGCATCGGTTGAGAAATAGGTGGTAGGGCTACCGAAGACATGCCTTGGAGGGAAGCTAAAACATCGGCCACTTGTATTGATACAGTGGACTGGAAAATAATAACAAATATATAATAAGTGTAACATCCCAAAATTTGGCTCATTTTAAATTTTATAAGTTATTTTGAATTTTTGAGAATTTTTGGAATTTATTTGGATTTAATTGGAATTTTTGGAATTTAACTCTTCTTTGGAAATTAATTAAATAATGATTAAGTTTCTGCAAAATATAAATGGAAATATTTTATTTAAGTCCAAAATGTTCTAAAATATTTTTTGGAATTTTTCCAGAATTGTTCTGATATTTTACAAGCCCAAATGATTTAATTTAATTTCTAGAATTATTTTTATTCGAAAACTTTAGAAAAAGTGATGAACAAGAGCGTGCCAAGCCCGCCATCAGGCGCTGCTATTGGCCCAAACGATAGAACCCTAATCGTCATTGCACACGCACCGTCCGACTTGGATCGGATGGCCTGAGTAAATCGTGGTTGATTCGCTCGACAAACAAGGATCTACCGCCGCTGCGACGGCCGAGATAGCGCCACGCCGCTTCGCTTTCTTGCATCGGAAGCGCCGCCACCATGCGTTACCGCCGAGGATTCCGAGCGTCGTTAACGCCGGCGTGCTAACTCTTCCACTTCACTAACCGGCGCAGCCTATAAATCACCTTCTTCCACGCATTTTGAGACCTTTCACACATCCCGAGAACCACCGTAGCGCTCGCTTTTGCTCGCCGTAGTACTGAGGCGCTCCGCCGCTATTTGTGCCGCCGCCGGTTAGCCTCCGCCGCGTTGGAGGTCATTGCCGAGTTCCTCTAACCAAGCTGCGTCGACTTGTTCATTCCTTGTCGTCGGAGAAGCACCGCAACGTCGCCGTCGTTGCCATCTTCCTCATCACCGGCAAGGACCGCGTCCTCACGCCATCGTCGGGACTCGGAGCTGCATCGACCGTTCGATCATCTACCGACACGTTAGATTCATCCACGTCGTCCTTGCTATAGTGAGACTCATCTATATCCCTTAGCCGTTGGATTAGGATGAACGGTTCGGATCATTTAGCGTAGTTTTAGCTTTGATGCAATATCAGCCGTTAGATCTGTGATGTGCGGTTTAGATTAAACCACGTCTCCATTCAACATTAAAGCCCATTTTCAATTCTTAGTCGTTAGATCTTGATCGTGGGGTTCCTGTTTCGCTGTGTAGTTTAATTAACCGCAGCCGTTGGATTTACATTGATAGCATAGGATTGAATTAATCTGAGCCAGTAGATTTTAGATGTGCGGTGCGGATGCGTCCATGCATCACGCACCGGGGTAGCCACGTAGCCGATCATGATGCGTTAATTGGATTCAATCCGGACCGTTGAATTTTGAATGAACGGTAGAGATCTTGCCGCTTGCCGAGCCAGTCCCGAGATGACGCATGTCGCACGGGAACTGAGGAGTCAGAGCTGCCACCGACTGTCGACGTCGCTGATTTGATTTTTAGCCGATCGATTGTGATCTGATGGTCACGGTAAGACCATGTGGCGGATTAGAACAGAAATGTCGGGTTAGATCTAGCCGTCCATTTTGAATCGGACGATTGAGATTAGATCAAGCCCTCGGTTGTTAATTCGTCGTCATGTGGTGCGTTCAGATCATGCCACGGTCGTCGGCCGACGCCGGAATGACGCCATCACGGACCCGCATGTCACCGTGGTAATCAGAGATGCCGACGCCACGCTATGCTAATAATTCGATTTTTCTTTAGGAAAATAATTTGGTGGAAAATAGTTTCGGTGCTGACGTCATTATTGGTCATGCAGATGTCATAATTCCGAATTTCCAGTATAAAAATAAATAAAGAAATTCGGTTTATTCTTTTAAATTGATTTTCAAACTTCAAATGGCTATAACTTTTGCGTTTTAACTCCGATTTGAGTGATTCCAATTTTTAAAAATTTGTAAAATCAAGATCTATTTATTAGTGAATTTTATGGAATTTTTATAGTTTAGTTTGCTCTCAGTAAATTATATTTATTGTGTGTACATATGATTCGCGTAGACGTTGATTTGCCGGAGAATTACGAGGGGGAATTCTCAGCACAAGATCAAGCTTCAAATCAGGACCAGCAGCTATTCGAAGGCAAGTTGTGCTTTGACCATTTTGCTCCTAAAGTTTTGAAATTATATTTTGATTTAAACTATGCATGCTAATTCAATTAAAAATGGATTTAAATAATTTAGGTGAATTAGTTAAATCAACCTATTTGTTAATGCCACTTTGTCACTAGTATTTGTATGCCATGATTTCATTTGATGCCTAAGTTTGGTAATATTAGTTGGTTGTTCATATTGTGCCATCACGGGAGGCTAGACCGTGAATAGTTGCTTAGCCATGCATATAACGTGAATAACCCTTTTTGAATACAAAAGTAACATTGACTAAAGGAATAGTGAATGTATTTTGTTAAAAGGTGAAATAATGTTGGTGATGACATTGGAATGTAGAGACCTGTGTGGTTCTACATGAAGAGTGATTGCAGACATGTGTTGCACTGTTAAATAATCTGGGTTGGAAAATGTTTTAGACTGGGGCAAATGGACCGGGGCTGTGTGACAGAAAGAGCCTGTGTGGCAAATGAGATGGCTGTGAGCCACAATTTTGGGAAAAAGGAAGTCTTGCCCTAGTCGCTCTAAGGACTTAACCTTGCAAGCCTTTGATCTGAGTCTTTCATACAACCACATGGTCGGTATGGGATGCACTCTAGTTGAGTATGACTCAAATCTTAGCACATGAGACCTCGTGGTTTTGGTATGTTGATGTGGTAAGAAGGGTGTAGTGTTTACCATTGCGGTCTTACATCTCTTCAACGGTATGTGTTGGCCCCTGATTTCCGCCTTCGTGAGAGAGAAGGACAATGGGAGCTATATCGAGGTACGCATGCGAGGATGGAAGTTTTGGAAAGACTTTGTTATGGTTACTACCGAGTGGTGTTTAACTATATCGTGTGGGTAAAATGTATAACCTCTGCAGAGTGTACAAACTATTCGAATAGCCGTGTTCACTAGATTGAACATTGCTCGGGATTACAAATAAGGGTAGATTTTTGGAAATAAAATGGAATGAAAGGTCAGGTGCCGTGGTTGATGGTGAAATTGATTAAGGACCTGTGTGTCAAAAATTATGTGGAAAACAATTGAGAAACTTAATATAATATTATGGTTTTGTTGCTTTATATTAAATAAAAAGTATGTTAAAATATTAAAGCAATGCAAAATAACCAATTGAGCCATTCCTTTGTAACAAGCCATGCATGTAATAATAGAATTGCATTCTCATGCTTGACTTGTTGAGTACGGTGTGTACTCACCCTTGCGGACAAAAATTTACCAGAGGAGGAGTCTACGCCTATATGGGAGGAGGAGATTGTTGATGAGCCAGAGAACTAGGGGACAAGCCTCGTCAGGGTGCCTGTGGCCGAAGATGGATCGTCACGATGTTTATTTTTTCGCTGTTGAACTCTATTTACTCTGATTATTGTAAGCCCTGCGTGGCAAACTATTGTAAGGGACCATAAGGTCGTACAACTCGTTTATATACATGTTTGAAGTACTTATTTGTTATCTCCGCTGTGTATGTTGTGGTACTTAAACCCTGTTTATCCTGTGTGCACTAGCGTGATCCTGGACTAGTGTAGAATACACAGGATGTCCGGATTTGCAAATGCGGGGCACGATAGAGGTGGTATTAGAGCATACTGACTGTAGGACTAGACCCTAGGTAGTCTGGCCGAGAAAGATAAAAGTAATTTCTAAAAGATTAAAACCGTACAAGATTATAAACGCAATCTTGACTAATCTTTTTCTTCTTACTTCGCACCTATGCTGCAATTTTTGGTTATTACTTTATGATTTTAAAATCTTGGACTAACGAGGTGTGTTTTGGTAGATGAGGAGGATCCACACTTTCGGTGAGCGCACTGGAGGTTTTGCTGCTGAGCTATGGCGTCTGCTACAGTTGCTTGAGGGCTTCGATAGACCGATCTATCGGGGAACCTCTGTGGTTCGGGTAGGGCTGGACATAGCTTGGGATGTGAAGATCACCGTCTACGCCCGAAACAGGGGAAGAGCAATTCGTCCTATCCACATCACTACTAGGAGTTCTACGTTTGAGGCCGGCATCCAGGAGACTGCGTGTCTGGCGATGCGGCAGATCGCCCGCACCTACTCCACTGAGCTTGTGGGCACTGTCTTCCGTCATCATCCGCGCCGGGACAACCGCTTCGACCGGGACCCGATCGAGGAGGAGGATGCTACTATCACTCACCTAGCGAGGTTTGTCATCGCCCAGGAGGAGACCTTGGATGAGACAGTCCAGAGCTGCAGAGGGCCTGTGACGAGGTCACGGAGGTCAAGACTCAGCTGCGGGAGGCTAGTGAGGGCCTGGCTCTCTATATCAGAAGGGTTCACAAGTTGGAGGAGGCACTGGAGGGACCCGAGCTAAAGCCGGAGCTAGAGCTGCACGACCCCGATCCCGAGGAGCCCGAGCCAAAGCAGGAGGCTCCAGTGCAGGTGGTGCCAGAGCCACCAACACAGGAGCAGGCAGACCAGAGTGCACTCAAGGAGCCAGCAGAGTCGGTGGGGTCCTTTGTACCGCCAGCTGTGGGGCATCAGGACCAATTTTCCTATGTCGCCGCACCCACCGCAGTACCCACGGGAGGCCCGCAGCCTGGGTGGCTCGACGACTGAGTGTTTTATTTTCTTTCCAGAGTCGACTCATGTGTTGAGTCAAGTTTATCGAGTCAGTTTAATTGAGTCGGTCCTTAGAACGTTTTGTTTGATCTGAACTCTATGAGTTGTTACAGTTGCTTGTGATGAACAATTTCTATGGATGCTTTATGTGTGCTAGGTATGGGTCGCATTGCCGCAGGCACTTATGAGCGACCATACCCTTATAATAATAAAGTTGTGTGCTTCTATTTGAGTTAAAATTTTCTCCCCGCATAAGATTCTTGTGTACTTGTCTTTTCTATTTCTTTCTTCCCTATAAACATTATTGTTCTTCAGATGGTGAACACTCGTGGAAGCCGTGGAGCGGGAGGAAGCGGATCACAGCAAGGCGGAAACCAAGACAACGCACCAAATCCTCAACCAGCACCACCTGTTGATATGGGAAATCTAGGAGCTTTCTTGGCTGCTCAAACCCAACTGATGCAAACTATGATGCATCAGATGCAGCAGATGCAGAATCAGGCTGCAGTCAACAACAACAATCAGGCCATGAACCATGGACATCAGTCTAGGTTGTCAGATTTCAGGAGGACCAGGCCTCCGACATTTTCTAGAAATGTCAATCCTATTGAGGTAGATGATTGGCTACGAACCATTGAAAGGAAGCTGCACATATCGCAGTGTGCAGGTAATGAGAGAGTTATGTATGCCTCCCATCAACTGGAAGGGACTACTGTAGAATGGTGGGAAAATTACTGCGCCTCCCATGAGCATCCCCAGGAGATTACCTAGGAGGAGTTTGCTACAGCCTTCCATCAGTATCATGTACCGGAGGGAATGATGGAACACAAGAAGGAAGAGTTCAGATCTCTAAAGCAGGGAGGCCAATCAGTGGCTGATTACTTGAACAGATTCACTCAATTGGCTCGTTACATGCCAGAAGATGTAGCCATAGACAAGGCAAGACAGTCCCGATTTATGAAGGGACTCAATTATGGACTTCAAGTGGGACTAATCACCCACACGTTCCCAAACTTTCAGGAGCTTGTCAACAAGGTGCTTATTCTTGAGGATAAGCGTAAAGAGATTGGAGAGGACCGCAAGCGCAGGATGTCAGGCCAAGGGGGACGTCCGAACCAGATGAGGCAACCCACAGCAATTCGCTAGGTTCAAACCGCAGCAGCCCAACCAGAGGACAGTTTCTTCATCCGGATCCTCAAGTTAGGGTTTTAGAACACCAGTGCAGAGGAACAACGCACCGGGTTCAATTCAGCAAACTGCAGTAAGGCATTGCTATAGCTGCAACGAACCAGGACACTTTGCAAATCAGTGTCCAAAGAAGGGCAATATAACCCCGCCTGCTTCAACTCGGGGCCAACACCGCAAAGACACCAAAGACCGTGGTCAACCGTGGAAACAATCAACTGAGTCGCACCGCCGACAATTGCTCGAGGCCGAAAGTGAATCATGTCACAACCGCTAAAGCTCGTGATGCTACGGACGCCGTGTTGGGTACGCCGCTTAACTCAAGAATCGCCATAGTTTTATTTGATTCTGGTGCTTCACATTCTTTCATTTCTCAAGATTTTGCTGTGGGAAATGGGTTGGAATTGGGAAAACTTAAGTGCACATTAGTAGTGCAATCACCTGGGTCAGAACTTCAATCTAACCTAGGATGTTCGAGAGTTAAGTTGGACATAAATGGGGTAGAGTTCCTAGCAAATCTAATTGTGCTAGACACTCAAACCTTGGATGTAATCCTTGGAATGGACTGGTTGACCAAGCATAAAGCCGTACTGGATTGTGGCCGCAGAGTAGTATCTGTAGAGAACCAAGACGGAGTGAAGGTGGAGTTTCAAGCAATTACAGCCTGAGGTGGAAAATTGATGATCAACAACCTAGAGACTGTTAGATTAGAAGATGTATCGGTAGTAAAAGAGTTTCCAGATGTTTTTCCCGAAGATTTGCCAGGGATGCCACCGGACAGAGATATCGAGTTCGTGATTGAGCTAGTGCCTGGAACAGCTTCGATCGCGAAGAGACCTTATAGGATGTCCACAGAAGAACTAGTGGAGATGAAGAAGCAGATCGAAGACCTTTTGGAAAAAGGTTTTATAAGACCAAGTTCATCGCCGTGGGGAGCACCAGTGCTGTTTGTAAAGAAAAGGACGGAGTTTCCGAATGTGTATAGATTATCGTGCACTAAATGAGGTGACGATAAAGAATAAGTATCCTTTGCCTAGGATAGATGATCTTTTCGATCAGTTAAGAGGAGCAGGAGTCTTCTCTAAGATAGATCTTTGATCTGGATACCACCAATTAAAAATTCGGACCGAGGACAAACCAAAGACAGCTTTCTCATCAAGGTATGGACATTATGAGTTCACGGTCATGTCCTTTAGATTGACCAATGCCCCAGCTTATTTCATGAATATGATGAACAAAGTATTCATAGAATATTTGGACAAGTTTGTCGTTGTCTTTATTGATGACATTCTTGTTTACTCCAAGTCGGAGGAAGAGCATACTAGACATTTAAGAACGGTTTTGGAAAAGCTAAGAGAAAACCAACTGTATGTAAATTTAGCAAATGTGACTTCTGGAAAAAGAAGGTAGAATTTCTGGGACATGTAATGACTGTCGAAGGAGTAGCTGTTGACCCAAAGAAAGTAGAGGCAGATTGCATTGAGAACAACCAAAGTCGGTTACCCAAATTAGAAGTTTTCTTGGTATGGTGGGGTATTATCGCCGGTTCATTGAAGGTTTTTCATCAATTACGAGACTTCTTACGCAATTATTGAAAAAGGAGAAAAAGTTTATGTGGACGCCTGAGTGTGAAAAGAGTTTTTAGGAATTAAAGAAGGCCTCGACTACGCACTGCTTTTGGTGTTGCCAAATGCTAAGGATAACTTTGATATATATTATGACGCCTCGCGTCAAGCACTTGGTTGTGTTTTGATGCAAAATGGCAAAGTAGTGGCTTGTGCGTCAAGGCAGCTAAGGCCACATGAGCAGAATTACCCAACCCACAACCTAGAGTTAGTCTGGCAGAGTGCACGCCTAAAATATGGCGCCATTATCTCATCGAATCGATGTGAAATATATATCGACCACAAAAGTCTAAAGTATATATTTACCCAATCGAACATGAATATGAGACAAAGGAGATGGTTGGAATTAATCAAGGATTACAACATCGGAATTCACTACCATCCCGGAAAAGCTAATGTGGTAGCCGATGCTTTGAGTCGGAAGAGTTACAGTCTGAATATGATAGTTGCAGAGAACCAGTTTGAATTGTGTAAAGAGCTTCGTGGTTAAGATTGGAAGTTGTACCGAAGGATTTTAGCTACTCGAAGTAAAGCCGACCCTAGAAGAGCAGATCAGGGAAGGTCAAAAGGATGATGATAAGATTAATAGGATCAAATTCAAAATGGACGAAGACCTAGCCAAGGACTTTAGAATAGATGAGCAGGGTACCTTGTGGATGAAGAATAGAATCTACGTACCCCATAAACCTGAATTGAAGCAGTTGATACTCGAGGAAGCACATGATTCCAAATACTCGATTCATCCAGAGAGTGCAAAGATGTATCGGGATTTGAAGGGAAGATTTTGGTGGCCAAATATGAAGAAAGAGGTAGCTGAGCATGTAGCGTTGTGTGACGTATATCAGAGAGTCAAAGCAATGCATCAGAGACTAGCAAGACTGTTACAACCGTTGAAAATACCGGAATGGAAGTGGGAAGAAATCGGGATGGATTTCATCACCGGTTTGCCAAGGACCCAAGGTGGATACGATTTCATATGGGTCATAGTAGATTGTCTAACGAAGGTTGCGCATTTCATACCAGTAAAGACAACCTACTCAGGAGATAAGTTAGCAGAGCTATACATGACAAGGATTGTTTGCTTGCATGGAGTACCTAAGAAGATAGTATCGGATAGAGGTATTCAATTTACCTCAAGATTTTGGGATAAGTCGATACAAAGAATGGGCACTCGCTTGAATTTCAAGATAAAGATACCATCCGCATGATGGTCAAACCGAAGGGTAAATCGATACTCGAGGATATGTTAAGAGCCCATGCAGACCGTCATATACCACATCGTGGGATAAATGCTTGTCGTACGCAGAATTTAGCTATAATAATAGTTATCAAGCTAGTTTAAAAATGTCTCCATTTAAAGCTTTATATGGTCGTCCATGTCAAACACCATTAAATTGGAACGAGACGGGAGAACGTCACGTTTTTGGACCAGACATACTCTCAGATGCAGAGGAAAAGATTACTTTGATTAGAGAAAGACTAAAGACAACACAATCCAGGCAAAAGAGCTACGCTGACAACCGACGTCGTGATTTAAGTTTTGAACCAGAAGATTATGTTTATCTCAAGGTCACGCCACTCAAAGGAGTGAAAAGGTTTCATACAAAAGGAAAACTTGCCCCAAGATACGTGGGTCCATTCAATATTTTGAGCCGCAAAGGTGAAGTTGCATATCAGTTAGAATTGCCTCAGTCTTTGGCAAGGGTACATGATGTATTCCATGTATCGCAATTGAAGAAATGTCTTCGAGTACTGGAGGAACAAGCACCTATAGAAGCTATTGGACTGCAAGAGGATTTAACTTACAAGGAACACCCAATGAAGATTTTGGACACCATGGATCGTGAAACAAGGAACAAGTCAACCCGCTTCTGCAGAGTCCAGTGGAGCAACCACTCAGAAAGCGAAGCAACTTGGGAGCGTGAGGAAGATTTGAAGAAGGAGTTTCCTAACCTCTTCTCTAGTCACCCTGAATCTTGGGGTCGAGATTCTGTTAAGGGGGGAGGTTTGTAACATCATAAAATTTGGCTCATTTTAAATTTTATAAGTTATTTTGAATTTTTGAGAATTTTTGGAATTTATTTGGATTTAATTGGAATTTTTGGAATTTAACTCTTCTTTGGAAATTAATTAAATAATGATTAAGTTTCTACAAAATATAAATGGAAATATTTTATTTAAGTCCAAAATGTTCTAAAATATTTTCTGGAATTTTTCCAGAATTTATCTGATATTTTACAAGCCCCAAATGATTTAATTTAATTTCTAGAATTATTTTTATTCGAAAACTTCGGAAAAAGCGATGAACAGTAGCAGGCCAAGCCCGCTACTGTGCGCATCATTGGCCCAAACGCCGGAACCCTAATCGTAATTGTGCACACACCGTCCAATTTGGATCGGATGGCCTAGAGTAAACCGTGTCGATTCGCTTCGACAGCCGTTGATCTACCGCCGCGTGGACGGCTGAGATAGCGCCACGTCGCTTCGTCTTCGGTTACAGGAAGCACCGCCGCCGTGCGTTACCGCCGAGGATTCCGAGCGTCGTTAACGCCGGCGTGCTAACTCTTCCGCTTACCAATCCGTGCACACTTATAAATCACCTTCTTCCACGCATTTTGAGACCTTTCACGCATCCCGAGAATCACCGTAGCGCTCGCTTTTGCTCGCCGTAGTACTGAGGCGCTCCGCCGCTATTTGTGCCGCCGCCGGTTACCCTCCGCCGCGTTGGAGGTCATCGCCGAGTTCCTCTAACCAAGCTGCGTCGACTTGTTCATTCCTTGTCGTCGGAGAAGCACCGCAACGTCGCCGCCGTTGCCATCTTCCTCATCACCGCAAGGACCGTGGCCTCACGCCATCGTCGGACTCTCGAGTCGACGACTGCTCAATCATCTACCGACGCTAGATTCATCCACGCCGCCCTTGCTATAGTGAGACTCATCTATATCCCTTAGCCGCTGGATTAGGATGAACGGTTCGGATCATTTAGCGTAGTTTTAGCTTTGATGCAATATCAGCCGTTAGATCTGTGATGTGCGGTTTAGATTAAACCACGTCTCCATTCAACAGTAAAGCCCATTTTCAATTCTTAGTCGTTAGATCTTGATCGTGGGGTTCCTGTTTCGCCGTGTAGTCTAATTAACCGCAGCCGTTGGATTTACATTGATAGCATAGGATTGAATTAATCTGAGCCAGAAGACTTTAGATGTGCGGTGAGGATGCGTCCACGCGTCGCGCACCGGAGTAGCCACGTAGCCGACCGTGATGCGTGAATTGGATTCAATCCGGGTCATTGAATTTTGAATGAACGGTAGAGATCTTTCCACGTGCCGGGCCAGTCCCGAGATGACGCGTGTCGCACGGGAACCGAGGAGTCGAGTCGCCACGATCGCCGACGCCGCCGATTTGATTTTTAGCCATTCGACAGATCCGATGGTCACGGTAAAGGCCACGTGGCGGATTAAACCGAAACGCCGGGTTGATCTAGCCGCCCATTTTGAATCGGACGATTGAGATTAGATCAAGCTCTCGCTTTAATTGCCGCCACGCGTTATGCGTTCAGATCGTACACGGTCGTGTCGACGACGCGTCGAATGGACCCACATGTCGGTCCGTGGCAATCAGAGATGTTGACGTCACGCTTGCGCAATAATTCGATTTTTCTTTAGGAAAATAATTCGGTGGCAAATAGTTTCGGTGCTGACGTCATTATTGGTCATGCTGACGTCATAATTCCAAATTTCCCGTATAAAAATAAATAAAGAAATTCGGTTTATTCTTTTAAATTGATTTTCAAACTTCAAATGGTTATAACTTTTGTGTTTTAACTCCGATTTGAGTGATTCCAATTTCTAAAAATTTGTAAAATCAAGATCTATTTATTAGTGAATTTTATGGAATTTTTAGAGTTGAGTTTGCTCTCTATAAATTATATTTATTTTGTGTACATATGATTCGTGTAGACGTTGATTTGCCGGAGAATTATGAGGGGGAATTCTCAGCACAAGATCAAGCTTCGGATCAGGACCAGCAGCTATTCGTAGGCAAGTTGTGCTTTGACCATTTTGTTCCTAAAGTTTTGAAAATATATTTTGATTTAAACTATGCATGCTAATTCAATTAAAAATGGATTTAAATAATTTGGGTGAATTAGTTAAATCAACCTATTTGTTAATGCCACTTTGTCACTAGTATTTGTATGCCATGATTTCATTTGATGCCTAAGTTTGGTAATATTAGTTGGTTGTTCATATTGTGCCAACACGTGAGGCTAGACCGTGAATAGTTGCTTAGCCATGCATATAACGTGAATAACCCTTTTTGAATACAAAAGTAACATTGACTAAAGGAATAGTGAATGTATTTTGTTAAAAGGTGAAATAATGTTGGTGATGATATTGGAATGTAGAGACCTGTGGTTCTACATGAAGAATGATTGCGCATATGTGTTGCAATCGTTAAATAACTGCTTGGAAAATGTTTGAGACTGGGGCAAATGGACCGGGGCTGTGTGACAGAAAGAGCCTGTGTGGCAAATGAGATGGCTGTGAGCCACAATTTTGGGAAAAAGGAAGTCTTGCCCTAGTCGCTCTAAGGACTTGACGAGGGCTGGAACTCCTTGACCGGTCCATGCGACGGTCAACGGAGCCCTAAGCTCGGAAGGCCCCGACCACGCACTGGTGCATACCGAGCGCCGACCTAGAGCGCTAGGGATTCGGTTTGACCTCGCCGACCAAGCTCCAAGTGATCTCGCTCAAGCCTCGGTCCGCCTCGATTTTGGATCGCATCCGATCGACAGCTTGCCGAGAGCGGGTCGAGGGATGACTCAGAGGCGCGGCAAGCTCTGGGGCAATTGCCGCCGCCCTCAAGGTGCACGGCCCCTCTCCGAGGATTGCTCCCGCCGCTAAGGCGCCGCAGAGAAGTATAAAGACCAAGGACGATGAGCTCCAAGGACACGAAGACAACACAAAGACACAGCAGCAGTCATGAAGCTAGGAATCACCTTTACCATCTTAAGTTGTAAACACCGCTCAGATACCCATATAACAAGAATCACCGCCATGAGGCGACCGGAGTAGAGCTATTACCTTCACGGGGCTCAACCAAGATAAACTCTTGTCTCGCGCTCGCTGTCGCCGCTCCTACCATCACCGCGGATCGATTTTCTTCCTTCGCTCGAGTAAATCGCAGCCGGGTCCCATAAACTCTCGACTTTCTACCTCTTTCTTGCGTTGATGATCCCGATCGCCGACAAATGGCGCCCACCGTGGGGCCCGATTGTTTTGTTTTTGCAGAACGACACCAAGACTCCGTGAGCATGGCGCCTTCATCGACGGATTTTCTTCGAACGGACTCACGACGGTCCTCGTTTCACGCCGCCGCCGCCGAGCAAAGACGTTTCTAGTGGCGACGGGCAAGGCGTTGAGGGAGATGCGGATGACCGTGATCCGCAGACTTCGGAAGACGCCACGATGGTGCAGTTGCCATCAACTGCCATAACAGCTTTCCGGGAGGCCCAGAGAAGGCCAAGACATCTTCCGGGCCACCCAGACTTTCGAGCCCCGTGACGGGCGAACCTTGAGGTCTACGTGACGACATCATCGCCAAAGTCCGGCCAGAGCGCACCACGTCATGACTCGAGGAGACCTTCGCCAATCTGAACAGCACAAGATCAAGTCAACCCCGAGAAGTGCGCGGTTCGGGCGCAGCGTCCCAAGAAGGTGCTCGCCACATGATCGTGGGCTCGGGGTTGGTCCAAACCCGAGAAGATCGAGGCGATCGAAAAGATGGCACCCCGCCTCGATCAAGGTGTGCAAGCCTCATCGCCGCATGGCCGCCTCACAGATTCATCTCGAGGATCGGCGAGCGCTGCTCCCATTCTTCCAAACCTTGCGCAAGCACGGGCTTCGAGTGGACTCCAGAGGCCCACCGATCCTTCGATGACTCAAGGCATACCCGCTGCCCCCAATTCTCCCATAACGCCACAACCCGTGAGAAGTTATCGCTATATCTCGCGCCACCCCATGCCGTTAGTGCCGCATCAGTAGCGGAACGGGGCCTCAGAGTACCCCATTTATTACGCCAACAGGTCTTGCACGGCCCGGCGAGCGCCACCCGCAGTACGTAAGTCAAGTATATGCTCTCCTCATGGCTTCGCAAGCTCCGTGACTATTTCCAGCACACTCGTGGTCGCCCCGAGCAACTTCCCCGCCAGGACATCCCGAGGAACCCGGAGGGCGGCGGGCGACCGCCAAGTAGGCCATGGAAATGGCGGAATTCGACGCCCGTGTCGTGGGCGCCGACGACCATAAAGTCGCAGTGCTCGCCGACTTCGTGGTCGAAAGCAGACGCCGCAGCTCGCCTCCCGAGCTTCAGTGTCGGCGACTAAAAGCCCCGGGTCATGTTCTTCGATGGCTCGAGATCGCTCAAGCGCCGGGGTCAGATCCTTATCTCACCCCGCTACGACAAGCCGAGGTACGTAATTGCTTTGGCTTCTCGCCACCAACAATGTGGCGGAATACGGTTTTTGGCCGGCTTGGCGAGCTTGCAAGGCCTTGGGAGTACGCCACCTGGTCGTGAAGGGTGACTCCCAAATTGGCCATCAATCGGCTCAACAAGGACTACCAAGGCTCGAGACTCGATGACAAAGTACTCGCCGAGGCGCCGAAGATGGAGAAGTGGTTCCAACTTGGAGCTCAAACACATCCCCAGAAGGACAACTCCAACAGACTCTCTCCAAGCTCGGCCCTCCCGACGACGAAGTCCCACCCGACGCCATCCTCGAGACACCGGGCCCCTCACAATCTCCGACCAAGAGGTCGCGCCGCCATGGTCGGGTACACCTCCCGGCCGAGGCCATCCACGCTTCTTGCTCGGGCGACTGCCACCCGACCGCCGAGAGGAGCCGGATTGTTACGGGCGTAGTCTCAGACACGCTTGTTGAGGGAGAGCTTTACAGACGAATGTTTCCTGATCCCGACGCTGCATCTCCACGAGGAGGGTAAGTACTTTACAGCATGATATTCACTCAGCTCTGTGGGGCGACTTCTTCAGACAGACAATGGTCGGAAGGCCTTCCGATGGGGTACTATTGGCCCTCGGCGCCAGATGCTCGTGATATCGCCCGCACCGCCGAGCTCGCCAAATCCACGCCGGAAGTCGCATCAACCCGCCACGCGCCTGCACCATCCCGCCAAGCGGGCTCTTCTCGACCGGGGCCGACATCCTGGTCCTTTTCCTCAAGCAAATGGGAAGAAGTTTCGCTCGTCGCTATCGACACCTTCACCAAGTGGATAGAGGCTGAACCGGTCTCACCATAATCGCCGCGGCGCTCATTTCTTCCGCTTGTTCGTGGTCACCGTGCACGGGTTCCATGCAAGATTATCAATGACAACGGTACTCGGGCCATCAAATGAAGTTGTTCCAGGAGTTTTGCGAGGAACTCGGCATTAAAATTTGCTTCGCCTGTGGCTCACCCCGAGCAACGGAGCAAAGGAACGCACTAACCAGCAAATCGCCCAGTATGCCAAGAAACGAAGTCGCAGATGAGCTCGACCGACACGGCAAGGCGTCGGTGGACGAATCTCCCACCGGCCCCATGGTCTATTCAGACCACAACAAGCCGAGCCACGTGGTCCACACCTTCCACTGGTTCGCACCGGCCGCCCCGCCTCCCGAGGTCACGCTGGCTCGCCAGAGTCGCTTGGTCGACTAAGTCGACTTCGAAGCGAACGGCCTCGATCTCACCCGCAGAAGAAGTAAGATGCCGCAGCATCGCTACGATCAACGCACTACTCGCAAACTTTCGCAGACATGCGCCTTTGCCGGTACGCACCTAGGAAACTCCTTGTTGGGGACTTAGCCCCGAGGCGTGACGAGGGTCTGGAACTCCTTGACCGGTCGGGCGACGGTCATCAGAGTTCTCTAAGCTCTAAGGCCCCGACCACGACTGGTGATACCGGAGCGCTCGACCCAGAGCGCCAGGACTCGGTTTGACCTCGCCGACCTCAAGCTCGGGTGTCTCGCTCAAGCCTCGGTCCGCCTCGATTTCGGATCGCATCCGACCGACAGCTGCCGAGAGCGGTCGAGGGATGACTCGTAGGCGCGGCAAGCCTGGGGCGCTTGTCGCCGCCCTCAAGGTGCACGGCCCCTCTCCGAGGATTGCTCCTACCGCTATGCGCAGAGGAAGTATAAAGACCAAGGACGATGAGCTCCAAGGACACGAAGAGAACACAACACACACAAGCAGCTCGAGTTAGGAATCACCATTACCGCTCTTATGTTGTAAACACCGCCTGCACACCCATATAACAAGAATCACCGCCAGCGAGGCGATCGAGTAGAGCTATTACCTTCACGGGGCTCGAACCAAGATAAACTCTTGTCTCGTGCTCGTTGTCGCCTTTGTTCACCATCGCCCGATCGATTTTCTTCCTTCGCTCGAGTAAAACGCAGCTCGTCCCATAAACTCTCGACCCTACCTCTTTCTTATGTTAACGATCTCGATCGCCGACACCGGGCGCCACCGTGGGGCCCGATTGTTTTGTTTTTTTTCGCAGAACGACACCAAGACTCTGTGAGCATGGCGCCTTCATCGACGAATTTTTCGAACGGACTCGACTGCGGTCCTCGTTTCACGCCGCCGCCGCCGAGCAAAGATGTTCGTGGCGACGGCAAGGCATTGAGGGAGATGCGATGACCTTGATCCGCAGACTCGAAGACGCCACGGATGGTGCAGTTGCCATCAACCAAACCATAACAGCTCTCCGGCGGGAGGCCCAGAGAAGGCCAAAGACATCTTCGGGCTACCTGTGCTCCCTTCCGGGAGCGCCTCGCTATCGCCTCGTCATGGCTAACCCCGATAGGGCGAGGTCGGAGCTTTGGCCGAGCCTCGCGAGGAATCTCGACGGCCGCAACCGAGGTGGCACCTCCGCAAAGATCAAAGTCAACACTGGGACCCGCCCAGAGAAGTAATAACAACACGCCGCGCCATCAACAAGGCCGACACCTTCTCGAGACAGAGTTAGCCCTCGAGCAACAAAGTTCGACGAGGCTCGACGCGACGCGCCGGCCCCACGGCACCGCGCCAACCAGACTGTGCTCGAGCTGGGCCGCCCGAAGTCGATCGGCAAAGAGGTTCTGCGGACCTTCCCGGACGCTCACCAAAGGCCGCAGGTATGACCGTCACATAAAACCGGTGATTCTGCAGCTCGGCACCATGGTCATTCCCGACGGAAGTTGAGTCAGCCGGGAGCCTCGACCGAGTCCGGCAGCAAAGCAGGGATCTTGTTTCATGACTATGACCGCGCGCGCGCCGTCCCCGGCCACGGCCAGATGGCGATTCGACGCTTTCGTCACAGGCGTGGCTACTCGGCTTCAAGCCCGCTACGATCGAAGCGCTGACGGACCAAGAACCCCGACGAAGTTCTCGCCCATCTATTCGACCGCTATCCTCAAGGCCGGAGGACGAGCTCGTAATGGCAAACTACCTCCCGACTATTCTCGACGGGCCGCTTAGGACCGCTCTTTAATCGGCTCGCCTTCAGTCGTGGGCGCCAGATTCAGAGCGCCTTCGCCCAACTTCCGTGAGTTGTTACGAGCGGCCGGCAGGGAGAAAGACCGGATCGCGGTCATCCAGGGAAGAACGAGCCATCGCGGCGACTTTTAGTGCGGCGATTCATCCGCGACAAGGAACCCGATCCCGAGCATTTCGATGAGGCCGCCATCAAGGCCTTTCAAGTTCGGGTCCGTGGATCGACGCCTCACCGAAGACCCGGAGATCACCTCGAGGCTCAGCCACAACAAACTTTTTTTCGGATGGCGGAGCGGTACGCTTAACGCGACAATGCCGCCTCATTGAACGCGACCACTTACCAAGGTAAGCTTGGTCTGAACCAAATGGAGGCCGGACCGCCCAACTCAGGGCGCCACCAAGGCGCCACCTCCAAGAAGCGAAGCGCCGATCGCAGAGGTGGCGAGGGCTACCGCTGATCGCCTCGGCGATGGCCAGCCGCGAGGTCTCGAGGTCCGAGGCTGCTCGAGGACTCTAAGTCTCGCCAAGGTCGACTCGACCGCACCAGCGAAGAACCACCAAAGAGAGGGCTAATCGTGTTGTCCTCGACGACGATGCTCGGCAAATGGGGTCGAGGGCGCTGCGGGGTTTGACGTTAAACAAATTGGTTTTTTCCATTGGCGGCCGGCCACGATCTACTGACCGCAGGCTTGGCGAGTATTGCTAGACGCTTCACGATGGGCGGGTGAAATGCCCATGCTCCCGGGATGACGACCACCCGACCGGTGAATGCTGGCCGGAGCGGACGACGACCTCGACCGAGTTCCAGCAAGGCGAGCGCCGGATCGACGTCATCTTCGCAGGTTCGCCGGCCTATTTCACCAGCAGCGCGAGGTCAAGGCCGCCACATTCATCTACTGTGTCGCCATCGAAGCCCACCGAGCACCTCGCAAGTGGGGCCGGTGCCACCATCACCTTCTCCCCGGAGGATGCTCTCCTGTATGGCTCGAGACCTAAAGACCGCTTTGGTCGTGACTCGACCATCGCAACACCACGGTCGGTCGCGTACATGGTCGATGGCGGCAGCTTCTTAACTTATCGCAGCAGAGCGCCGATCGATGCGCATTCCTGGCCGAAGGTCAAGAGCGCCACCATACCATTCTTCGATAGTCCCCGGAGTTCGACCACCCCTTGGGGCAGGTTGTTCGCTGGGCCACCTTCGTGGCTCGACAACTTCGCGACCGAGTTGATCACCTTCGAGGTGGTCGAGGGTGACCTCCGCATAACGCCATCCTCGGGCGACCGCCTTGGTCAAATTTATGGCTGCCAACCATTATGGCCATCGATGCATGAAGTTACCCGCCCCAACGGTGTCATCATCGCGCGGGCGACCTCAAGCGGCGCGATGGTCAGGAGACTAAGGCCTTGGCCCTTGCAGCATGCCGCCCAAATTGGTCGAGGAGACGACGAAGAACGCCGCCGAAGGCGGCGATACAGGCTTAGCGGGAACGAAGACCGTGTTGCCGACGAGAGCGACCACCAGTGTGTCCACGCTCCGGCGAGCCGAGTCCCAAATAGAACTCGAGCTCGCCACCTTCCTTCGCGCCAACAAGGGTATATTCGCTGGGAGCCCGCGGATATGCCCGCGCCCCGAGGGAGGTGATTGAGCACAAACCGCAGGGATCCGCCTCGACCAGGCGCCAAAAGTCGCGCCGCTTCCCCGGAGAAAGTCGCAGCCATCAAGGAGAACTCGACAAGCTCTTGAAGGCCGCTTCATTCGTGAGATTAACTACTCCGAGTGGCCGGTCAACCCGGCCATCGTACGTAAAAGGGAGGAAAGTGGAGAATGTGCGCCGACCATACGGGTTGAACTCGCTTGCCCGGGACAATTTCGCTCGCAAGATCGACTGTGATCGTGGACTCCACCGTGAATGCTAAGATATCGAGCTTCTTGGATGCTTACTCGGGTACCACCAGATCAAGTCGGGCGGTCGACGACACTTAAAGCAAGACCTCCTTCATCACGCCGCTTTGGCACCTATTGCTATACGACCATGTCATTTGGTCTGCGCAATGCGGGGCCACTTTTCAATGTCTGATGACCAAGACTTTCGAGCTCCGTGATCGGGCGAACCTTGAGGTCTACGTGATCTACATCATCGCCAAAAGCCCGCCGAGGGCTTACCACGTCATGACCTCGAGGAGACCTTCGCCAACCTCAACAGCACAAGATCAAGCTCAACCCCGAGAAGTGCGGTTCGGGCGCAGGCCCCAGAAGGTGCTCGGCTACATGATCGGGGCTCTGGGTTGACCAAACCCGAGAAGATCGAGGCGATCGAAAAGATGGCACCCCGGCCTCGATCAAGCAGTGCAAGCCTCATCGCCGCATGGCCGCCTCAAGCAGATTCATCTCGAGATACTCGAGCGAGGCTCCCATTCTTCCAAACCTTGCGCGAAGCACGGGCTTCGAGTGGACTCCAGAGGCCCAGCGATCCTTCGACGACCAAGGCATACCTGCCGCCCCCACCCTCCTTACAACGCCACAACCCGTGAGAAGTTATCGCTATACCGCGCCACCCCCATGCCGTTAGTGCCGTGATCAGAAGGAACGGGGCCTCAAGAAGACCCCATTTATTATTCCAACAGGTCTTGCACGCCCGGCGATCGCTACCCGCAGTACGGTTGTTATATGCTTCCTCATGGCTTCGCCAAGGTCCGCACTATTTCCGTGCACACTGCGGTCGCCCCGAGCAACTTCCCCGCCGGGACATCTCGAGGAACCCGGAGGGCGGCGCGAATCGCCAAGGGACATGGAATCGGGCGGCGTTGACGCCCGTGTCGCGGGCGCCGCACGACCATAAAGTCGCAAGTGCTCGCCGACTTCGTGGTCGAAAGCAGACGCCGCAGCCGCCTCCCGAAGTTTCGTGTCGAAGACGAAAAGCCTCGGTCATGTTCTCGACGGCTTGAGATCCTTCAAGCGCCGGGCCGATCTTATCCTCACCCCGCGTGACAAGCCGAGGTACGTAATTCGCTTTTGGCTTTCGCCACCAACAATGTGGCGGAATACGGTTTTTGGCCGCTTATGAAGCTTGCAAGGCCTTGGGAGTACGCCACCTGGTCGTGGAAGGGCGACTCCCACTGGCCATCAATCGCCCAACAAGGACTACCAAAGGCTCGGAGACTCGATGACAAAGTACCTCACCGAGGCGCCGCAAGATGGAGAAGTGGTTCAAGAACTTGGAGCTCAAACACATCCCCTCAGAAGGACAACTCCAAGGCGGACTCCTCTCCAAGCTTGGCTCCGACGACGAAGTCCCACCCGACGCCATCCCGAGACACTAGCGGCCCACTAATCTCCGACTAAGAGGTCGCTCCGCCATGGTCGGCTGTACACCTCCGGCCGAGGCCATCCACAGCTTCTTTGCTCGGGCGACTTGCCACCCGACTTCGCCGAGGAGCCGACAAGCGCGGCGTCTCAGACACGCTTGTCGAGGGAGAGCTTTACAGACGCAAAGTTTCCTAAGATCCCGACGTGGTGCATCTCCACGGAGGAGGGTAAGTACCATCGCATGACATTCACTCAGCCTCAGGGGCGACTCTTCATACAGACAATGGTCGGGAAGGCCTTCCGCATGGGGTACTATTGGCCCTCGGGCTCAGATGCTCGTGATATCGTCCGCACCGCCGAGCTTGCCAATTCCACGCCCGAAGTCGATCAACCCGCCACGCGGCCTGCACCATCCGCCGCGGGTCTTCTCGACTGGGGCCGACATCCTCGTCCTTTTCCTCGCAACCGGGGAAGAAGTTTCGTTGCCGCCATCGACACCTTCACCAAGTGGATAGAGGTGAACCGTCTCGACCATAATCGCTTTCGGCGGCAGCTTCATTTCTTCCGCTTGTTCGTGGTCACCAGTGCACGGGTTCCATGCAAGATTATCACTAACAACGGTACTCAATTTACCAAATGAAGTTGTTCCAGGAGTTTTGCGAGAACTCGGCATTAAAATTTGCTTCGCCGGGCTCACCCCGAGCAACGAGCAAATGAACGCCGCCAACCGCAAATCGCCCAGTATGCCAAGAAACGAGTCGCAAATGAGCTCGACCGACACGGCAAGGTTCGGTGGACGAACTTCCCACCGCCCTATGGTCTATTCAGACACAACAAGCCGAGCCATTGTGGTCCACACCCTTCCACCGTGTTCGCATCGGCCGCCCCGCCTCCCGAGGTCACGCTGGCTCGCCAGGTCGCCTTGGTCGACCAAGTCGACTTCGAGGCGAACGGTCTCGACCTCACCGCAGAAGAAGTAAGATGCCGTGCATCGCACGATCAACGACTACCTCGCAACTCTTCGCAGACATGCGCCCTGGCCGCAGACGACCTAGAAGCTCCTTGTTGGGACTTAGCCCAGAGGCGGATTCAGAGCTCGCCCAAGACCAACAAGTTATCCTCATGGGAGGGCCCCTATAGAGTTGTTTCAACAGATCGACGGGGCTTACTGCTAGCGATGCCCGACGGCAGAGAGCTCTCTAGCTCGTGGAATATAGATCGCCTTCGAAGTTTTATGTGTAAACCCTATGCCTCACATTTCAATAAAGCCGGTCTTTCATTTTCTATGTCCGCTCTAATCGATGTTATCGCTATTTCTTTTTCGAACGGTTCTCGCTTTGTTTTTCCTCAAACACGACTCGCGCGCAAAACACATTCGCTTCCTCGTCTAAGCGACGCAAGTTTGACGCTCACGCCACCTTAACGAGCTAAACGTAGTTAACCTCTTCGCAATCTAGTTTTTCCCTCGTGCTCGGCTCGAAGCCGAGAACCTCGCCGCTTAGCTGTCGAAGCGATATGCATGGTCGCAAGGACCGCTCGAGCACTAACGATGTCCGCCAGCGTCTCTTCTACCTTTGCGAATTGTTCCTCCACTCGCAGGTCGTGGCCTCGTCCCATATTTAAGTCTTGTGCCCGAGGCACGCCGCCGCCGACCTCGGACCCAACGGGCCGGGTAAGGCAACCCTATCGGCGACGACCCAGAAAGCACGGAACGGCTAACAAGCAAAGCAAGAAAGACTTCAAAGTATCCCCAAACCACGGGTCCACAACAGTGGATGAGGTTTTTTGTACACCAAAACTAACCATTCTCGTTAGTACATCCCTTGCTTTTTAAAGTTTTTTTTACAGTCGGCCATCTCGCGGCGAAGCTTCTTGCTCGAGCTCGGCGACTTTTGGTCCTCGTGGCCGATAGCTCACTCGTTCGAGGGCCACCGTGGAGGCATCCGGCTCGGCGCTGCTCGCCTTGAGCTGGGTCATCGCGCCACGCCGCCGCTTTGCACGCCAAGCCTCCTTCAAGCTCCGAGACCTTGGCCTCGAGCCTGGGGACGCTATGCCGAGGAAGACCGGTCCGCTGCGGCCTTCTCCAAGGTTCTCGACCTTGGCTCGCTTGCCCTCGATCCGCTTTGTTGGTGCGGCCGAGCTTCTCTCGAGTTCCGTGATCTTAGCCTCGAGGTCGGGGACGCCTCCGGCGGAGAGGCGCCGCCTGCAAAGCAGCCTTCTCCGTGGCTTCAACTTTGGCCCGCCAATCTTGAGCGCTTTGGTCGACTGCGGCGCGCTTTGCTCGACGGGTCAGATAACCATGGTCGCTCGAGGCCCCGGCTCGCTTCGAGCTCCGCCAAGATGGGCTACTTTGTGCCCTCATCGCTCGGGCGAATCGTCAATCTCTGGCCTTCCGCCGAGCTCTTGCTCGACCTCAATGGTCCGGATAAGCTTGTCGCGCCAACCTCCCCGCCTATTATGCTCGTAGGCCCTTCAAAGACAACGGATGCTCCTCAAGGCCTTGTAGCCCTTGGTTGGCATGGTCGATCACCACGACGAGTAGGGAGGCCCAAAATGAGGGAATATGAACACAAAGCTACCGGCTCCACGAAATGCGCAGAAGACCCTTACCTTATGGAGATGGCCTTCCAGCGTGATGCAAGTTAAACTCGCGGTCGCCGATACGATTGCGGGGATCTTTCCTCCTCGCCGATCGACGACTAGTGTCAAGGTCGACCCGACCACCACCGGCGCGCGGGTCGGATCTCGAAAGTTACCGCCTCTAGGGCGTATGGTCGTTCGTCATTCCCGGGTTCACCCATCAACAACCAGGAAGGCACGACGCCAAGATCGTCCCATTTCACGACGGGCCCCACCCGCCTCCGGCCTCGAGGACGGCGGCCGGTCCACCACAGATTCTCGCCCTCCACGCCGGGTAATACGCCTCGGTGCCAGCCAAGGCCGCTCGGCAGGTCCGCATGAGCCTCAAGGCGGTCACCTCGGTGGTCGGAGGAATCGCGCCTCGACGCCGGGCGGCCGTGGTCGGGGAGCTCGGTGTCGCCGCGCGCCACGGCTCGGGCACCTCGCGCGTGAAGCCGGAGAGTCGACAACGGCGCGATCATGAGCCTCGCCAAAGGTCAAAATCCGCTATGGTTGCGGGCGGAGCTTCCATCGTCCGAATCATCAAGGGCCCGGTCGAACTCACCGACGGAACCAGTCCGACGACCGGACAGGTCCGCTACGCGAAGGCGACGCTGACCAACTCAAACGATCCTCCTCCTCGACTCGACTCGCCTCGACAATAGCCATCACAAAATGGGCAAATTTCGAGCTCTGGTGCTCACTATCCATGATCAAAAGCATACACTAAGCCAAAAAGATGCGAAGCGGGCTACAAGAGCCCGAGATGCAAAGAATTTACGGGTCACCTCGCCTCTCGCCAAGGTCATCGAGGGTCTTGTTGCCCCGATGCCGAGGGGCGCCACTTGCGCTGCCCTCGCGACTCGGGATCTCGGTTCGAGCCGGCCCGTGACGCCTCGCTGTGGGCAAGGGCCCGGTTCGAAGCCTCAGGCCGGGGTACCAAGACTGGCGGCGACTCGCCGCCTCATTGCTGCAGAACTAGGAAGGTCTCACAACCGCAAGGCACATGAACTTAGGCTCGAGGGCTCGACCGTAGGGTCCTACTGCGGGCGCTGTTCCCCACTCGACATGCGCCTCTTCACCTCCTCGACGGCTTATCGGGCCGAGGGGGGCCTCTTCCTCCCTTTCAGGTTTGCTCACGCAGCGGAGCATCCTCCGTCTGACGAACAGCCCCGATGGTCCCGAGAACTTGCGGGGTCGAGGACCTTCGCTAAAAACAAGATCAAGGGCAAGGTCGGGACGGCTTGCCTCAAATTCTTCCGGGCGGCACGCTCTTCGACCGGATCGCCGAGGGTGTATCCATGCGCCAACTTCCCTAACATTTCAACATCCCGCCAAAGACCCAGATTCTTCGGTGCCGCAAGAACATGGGCTGTCAAGAAAGGCCGAAGATGGATTTCGAGCGAAGTTCCAAGGGCGAGGCCTTGCCTCGCTGAACCTTCACGAGTGGGGTCGCCGCGCCCGCGATTCAAGAACGGTGCTCCTCCTCCGCAGAGGGGACACCCGCTCCGAAGAAGTCGACGGCGATTGCCTGCCTAGAAGGTCGCTGCAAGGGCGCAGATATATATGGCAGCAATGGCCTCCTCACAACCTCCAGATCTTCGGCTCGGCCTTCTTCTTCTGCGGACGGGGTCCTCAGACGCCAGAGTCCGAGCCCCTTTCTTCAAATAAAACCACCACTGGCCAGGCCAAGTGAGTCCCTGCGGCGACTTCGAAGAGCCATTTGAGTCCGGGTCCAAGTCTAAGTACGCATATCCGACCACGTGGTCCTTCCCGAGCTAAGAGGGAGTAGTAGCGAAGAACAATGAGGGGTGGGAAGGATTCCTGTGAATCCTCGCACAAATGGGAAAAGATGGCGAGCGAAGGACGGAATTCGTGCCGATTGATGAGCTCTATTTCAGCCTAGAAAGAACGTCCGCCATTTAACTCGCTTCTCCGGCGTCGCCCGCAGCCAAGGAGAGCGTAATGCCTTGCAGATTTATCTCATCATCCCCGGGCGAGGTTCGGCTCTCCGCCCGCAACCACCATGTCACCGGTCCACTATCCCTGTGGCCTCGAGCTCCTTCATCCTCGCGACGACAGGTGGTGCTCTTCCAAGCTTGGTCATGGCGCCAGAGGGCGCTTGGTCGAGGAGGCGAACAGAATGGGACCTTGCTCGGCGAGAGAACTTGGAAGACGGGGCTCAAGGGCTAGTGCTTTTCTTGTCAAGATGTGGCATCGATTATGAACCGCAACACAAGAAAAATCCAGTCCACGGCGCTTTAAAAGGCGTACAACTATGACTTGACTCGGCCATTAAGGCTTGGGCTATGGGGTCGAGACGCCAGTGCCCATCAACCGCTCACATCCGCATCAACATCGAGAAGTCCGAAGGTCGCCAGTGTCGTGGCCAAGAGATTTGCCTTATGGTCTCCGCCTCGACCTCGACCAAGGCCAAGACCCACGAAGGGTTTTTTCCGCCCCAAGAATAAGGCTCGAGGTCATCCTGAGGGTTCCCTCCGACCTAGAGCCTCGGGGGCTAGCTGACGAGGGCTGGGAACTCTTGACCGGCTGGCGTACGGTCAACGGAGCCCCCAAGCTCGGAAGGCCCCGACCACGACTGGTGCATACCGAGCGCCGACCCAGAGCGCCAGGGACCTGGTTTGACCTCGCTCGACCTCAAGCTCTAAGGGGTCTCGCTCAAGCCCGGTCCGCCTCGATTTCGGATCGTGCATCCGATCGACAGCCAGAGAGCGGGTCGTAGGGATGACTCAGAGTGCGCGGCAAGCTCGGGGGCAGTTGCTGCCGGCCCTCAAGGTGCACGAAGGCCCCCTCTCCGAGGATTGCTCCCGGCCGTTGCGTGCAGAGGAAGTATAAAGACCAAGGACGCATGAGCTCCAAGGACACGAAGACAACACAACACACACAGCAGCTCGAAAGTTAGAATCACCATTATCGCCTTTATGTTGTAAACACCGCCTGTACACCCATATAACAAGAATCACCATGAGGCGATCGGAGTAGAGCTAATACCTTCACGGGGCTCAACCAAGATAAACTCTTGTCTCGTGCTCGTTGTCGCCTTGTTCACCATCGCCTCGATCGATTTTCTTCCTTCGCTCGAGTAAAACGCAGCTCGGGTCCCTTAAACTCTCGACCCTACCTTTTTCTTGCGGTTGACGATCCCGATCGTCGATGTGACTTAACCTTGCAAGCCTTTGATCTCGAGTCTTTCATACAACCACATGGTCGGTATGGGGATGCACCTAGTTGAGTATGACTCAAATCTTAGCACATGAGACCTCGTGGTTTTGGTATGTGGATGTGGTAAGAAGGGTGTAGTGTTTACCATTGCGGTCTTACATCTCTTCAACGGTATGTGTTGGCCTGACGCTTCTTCTGGAGAGAGAAGGGACAAGGGGAACTATATCGGAGGTACGCGGCGAGGATGGAAGTTTCGGAAAGACTTTGTTATGGTTACTCACCTCGAGTGGTGTTTAACGATATCGTGTGGGTAAAGTGTATAACCTCTGCAGAGTGTACAAACTATTCGAATAGCCGTGTTCACGGTGTTGAACATTGCTCGGGGATTACAGTCAAGGGGTAGATTTTTGGAAATAAAATGGAATGAAAGGCTGTGTGCCAGGGTTGATGGTGAAATTGATTAAGGATTGTGTGTCAAAAATTATTTGGAAAAACAATTGAGAAACTTAATATAATATTATGGTTTTGTTGCTTTATATCTAAATAAAAAGTATGTTAAAATATTAAAGCAATGCAAAATAACCAATTAAGCCATTCCTTTGTAACAAGCCATGCATGTAATAATAGAATTGCATTCTGTGCATGACTTGTTGAGTACGGTGTGTACTCACCCTTGCGGACAAAAATTTACCAGAGGAGAAGTCTACGCCTATATGGGAGGAGGAGATTGTTGATGAGTCGGAGAACTAGGGGACAAGCCTCGTCAGGGTGCCTGTGGCCGAAGATGGATCATCACGATGTTTATTTTTCCGCTGTTGAAGTCTATTTACTCTGATTATTATAAGCCCTGCGTGGCAAACTATTGTAAGGGCCTATAAGGTCATACAACTCGTTTATATACATGTTTGAAGTACTTATTTGTTATTTCCGCTGTGTATGTTGTGGTACTTAAACCCTGTTTAGCCTGTGTGCACTAGCGTGATCCTGGACTAGTGTAGAATACACAGGATGTCCGGATTTGCAAATGCGGGGCACGACAATAAGCTAACCAAAGATTATACTATTTGAGTTTTATACTATCTGAGTTTAAAAGAAAAGGAACTTGAACAAAAATAGCTTACCCCTCCAATAGCCTTTTTTGGTGGGACCCTTGGTAGACTTGGCCTTCTTCTTTCTTGGAAATTGATCGATCAAGAATTAGCATTATAAGGAAAGGATTCAAAGCAATTATTGGTCAAAAAGCATACTTACTTGGCTGCTGCTATTTTTCAATGTCCGACAATGAGGGACTGTGAATTCCCAAAGTGTCAGAAGTATAGCCTGTAAGGCCCATCGATTGATGGGATCGCTTGATGGGGAGATTACTACCCGATGGGCCCGAAGCGATGAAGGATTGAGGTGGCGAATAGAGGGGCATGAATGGTCACAAACAAAATATTCTCCACAAAATACTCTAACTAAGATATCAAAAGATCGCGCAAAACAAATCGCGAAACACCCGAACAACTTGACAACTATGTGTACCCCTAACTTGCATGGATGAGAATCATGGAATATGTGGGGATTTTTGAGTCACAATACTGGTTGTCAAGTATCCAAAACAAAAGGAATCAATTCATCTCTTGCTTTTAGAAAGGAGATTGAGCCAAATCACAAAAGTCACTTTCAGGAAAGGAAAACCAGAATTTTCAAAAACTGTCCTCACTTGGAGCAGGTGGTTGGTGAAATTTTGATACTCTAGAAATTTTGGAAATTTTTATTCCTATGAGAAAATGTGTCTTGAAGAACTCCACAAAATATCAACTCAAAACTCCTTGTATAAAAATCATCAAAAATTAAACATCACAGACTATCAGGAACTTCAAGCAGAAAGTTTAGGGCTCGGTTTTCACCTCATGGCGCCCAAATGGTGCGACCAGTGGACTCAAAAAATTTCCACAGATAGATATAAGAGTCCTACACTTTCCAACAAGAATCACTCAAAAATGATTTTTCTATATTTTTCTAAAAATAAAAACTTACTGCTGCGTGAAAAACATGTTCTGGACAGAGATGCAACTTGATAGAAAACTTGATCTCTAGTCTATCCTAGAGTGCAAAAGAGACATAAAACCATATGAATACACTCAAGACATCCAAGATCAGCAGCATTTTGAAGGAGGGGAGGCAAATCCAAATTGCAAGAAAGTAAATTGCGTGAAAATAAATTACAGGAATTTAAATACTGAATTTAAGACATAAAGTAAATGTGTAATGTAAATTCGAGCATGAATGAAAAGATTTGCATTTCTGGAAGGTGAAGGCTTACAAAGCCTCACAACAAGGTGTACAAAGCTCAAAGGAGCACAAAAACCTCTACAACCTTCAAGGGGAGGAGGCTACCCCTCCACCCCTATTTATACTACTCTTAGGCCACCTATCACCCTTGGATGAATCCCTCAACCCTAGAGCACTCATCTAAGGGCTAGGATTAACCCACTCACATAGCCATACAAGGGCTAACCCAAAACCCACACACATAACGGGTTTTCTTGCATGGTTTTCAAAGCATGCTACCTAGACCCGCTAACCTATCAACTAGACCGCAATCCGACGGTCTTTCTTGATCCATGCGGTGTCTAGCTAGCATCTCCTCCTTTCCTTGTCTTTTGCTTGCCCGAACTCCATCTCCTATCATCTTCTCGACAATCTCCCGATCGTCTGGACCTCCGACACTCCTCGCCTAGTCTTGGTCATCCTCCGGCTCACCATGATATAGCACCGTCGCCCTGCAACCATTAAAGACAAGGAAAAACCTTTCACATAGCAATGCCCACGAAGATATTCAATGATTATCCCAAAATCATTCATCAATCATAATTTCTCTCAAAGTTCCGGTGCTATCGCCCCCAGGCCAGTAGCACTAGGAAAAGCAACCAACACTCAAATTGCTTCAAATCAAAAATCCAATTCAAATCAAACTCAATTTCAAATCAAACAAAGCTCAAATCTCTTCAATTACTCATCACACACAAGGATAGACCTCCACATGGTCTTTCAAGCGACCTTCTTGCCAATGGCTTTTGTCTGCAAAGCAGAACAAGTCGATTAGCAAAAAGCACTTGGTAAAAGAAGCGAGAGAATCATTCAAAAAAGCCAATACCTCTCTGTTGACATCTATTGAACTTGTGTTAGTATAATCAGAATAACTAGAATCCCCATTTGAGTCACTGTTAGGGACTATTGTCGGCTCATGGAAGTTAGGGAGAAATGCATTAACAATAGCCGACTGAATCCTGTCCAAATATAGGACTTCTACAATTGATGGCTACCAAGTAGAAAAAAGGCCTACCCGACGAGAGTTCAAGAAAAAATGTGGCAAGTTCTCAATCTAAAGCTCGTCGACTATCTCCAGGACAATGCTTGCTACAGCGGCATTTCGTACTCTAGCTCTAGGCTGAAGCCGATCAAGAAGTGGGAGGCTTGGGATAACTTGACCAAAGCCCAACTATCGAGCATAAATTGAAGGGTGGTAAAATTCATATGATGGTTGGAATGTCCGATTTCTAGTGTTAAGGCTGACATGAAGTATGCTTAGGGAGATGAAAATTTTATACAAGTCCAGAGTCGACTGGGGCATCAAGAAGCTATCAGCCTCCAGATGAAGAAAAGATGGGCACTGATAGTCGGCCACACTACTATAACTGAAAAAATCCTGCTGGCCAAAATTTGAACTGTCCAGTTGCGAGAAGAATGTCAAATATTTTTTCAGGCCGATATGGGTTATCTTCATTTCATTCCCTGAACACACGATGAATCTTTCGCCATGAGATCGGCTAGCTCTAGACTGAGGAATTGCATTTTCCAGAGTATCTTCACGAGGGAATGTTGTGTCTTCTGCAGTCTCCAAAGCAAACGATCAGCTAAACAGGAAATATTGCCAGATCTACATAAACCACAAGGGCCCCCTATGTTGCCAACAACAAATTTGGCAAAGCATGTGAATAGCCGACTCCTTATTGTGTACATCATCTGGTAAACTGCCCCTAGCAACATCTTACACGAGCAAGCCGACGCCCCTCCACCAGATGCTCTGCTACCAATAGATATACTTGTGTCAGCCCAAGAGAAGCCCCACAAAACAAAAATCTTTCCAGCCATAAATTTAAGAAAGCGACATGCTCTTCGTCCGACACCAGCCTGTTCACTTTGTTGTTGTTGTGGATGTACTTGCTCCATCCCTCACCCTTGGATTGAACCAACTTATATTTTGGCTTGCCATTAAAAGCTGATACTTTCTCACCATCTGGCCTAAGGCAACACAGCTGAGTCACGTCCAAAAGGGTTGGGCCGATGGGACCGGTGCGGAACATGAAAGTCTTAAAAGTCTTTGACCAAAAATAGCAGGTCGTGGCCACTAGGGGCTCATTGGCTTATGGATCCGCTAGAGAAAGGGGAAGACACTCTACTATGCCCATCCTTTCCCACACCTCTCTTGTTTGGGCCGATATGCATATATAACAGGATCTCCACCCTTTGAGTGCCGTCAGCCAAGCTCTGAAACTCTTGCTCCAATGCTCTACATTATAACCAAAAGCCGATAGTGGGAGTTTAGGAATTTCTTCATTTATGACCGTATCGGCATCTAAACTCTCTACCAGTCCTAAGTAATACTCGTCATCACTGTCAGGAATCAGAATAAGTACCTTGTTGGGATCCATTCAATCGATTTGAGTCGAAGCCGATCAGGAGAAGAGTGCAAAGGTCATGACAATGAAAGCAAAGGAGCCGATGTTAGATGTCCAAAGAGCTCAGAGGCGTAAGAATAACCATGGGGCCGCATATTTATAATGAAGGTAAAAAAGTGAAATGGCGGGAAGAATTTTGAAGCGACATGTGCAGTTAAAACGCACATTGTGCATACCGAGATTTTTACGGCGCCATTAATGCAGCTGTTGCTGGTGAAAACTTTTTGCTAAGCCGATGCCGAACAAGCCGATGGCTAGGATTTTTGGAAGGTAACAAGTTATCTCCCAAAAATGGGGGCATATGTTTGCACCCAAATTTGGTAGGTATAATCAAAATTGGCAAGATATGGTTAGTGAATCGTAACAAACACTCAGTACAAAAAGACTTCAAAATATTTGGTTATAGTAAAGATTTTTTTGGAAAAAAAACCCTCCGGATAAGGGCCAGTATGGATCATACTCTGTAACGTATTGTAATAGGACTCGATCAGCCAATAAGTATAAAAGATGGAGCAAGGACGACGGAAAGAACAACCAAAAAATCAATCAAGCCTGCATTTACTTTTATCTCTTCTATCGACTAGGAGTAGTTCTATAATTTAATCTTCTTGTAATTCGATCTTGATCAATAAAGTTGCGCATCGCCAATTATTGATCTTCGTCAATTACACCCTAGGTTCGATTCTCTTATCATGTTGCGCATCGCCTTCGTTAGAGTATCTACTTTTACCCTCTGATTAGCCTTAATTAGCTAATTAGATTTATCTCTAGCTTCGATTTGATTAGCTTTTAACTGATAAGATCTAAGTTGATTGCTTCACAAAATCAGCTTTGAGTGAGTGTCAGGACCCGAATTCACCAATTCGAACCCACTGTGTTTACTGCACTAGTCCCTGGATCAACGCTAGTGCACACAGCTCAACGTTGGCAAGTATCACATCATACACAACAATAAGAATAATGTAGGATCGGATGGCGACAATCAGAGGGGGGGTGAATGATTGAGCGGAAGATAAAATCAAAATTTTCTTGATTCACAAAACCCCCTAAATTAATTATGAAATATTGCTCTCGGTTTCAACAAAAACAGATTAACAGAGGTTCACTAAAATCATAATTCCCAAAGATCCAACCGTCGGATTGATGTGAAAGTTTAACTGTATAAACTAGATTCAAATCCGAAACTAACGCAACAAAAATCAACTCGATCGGATCTACGAATATAAAGATATTACCTTCGCAATTTTGACTGAAACAATAATGACGGAATTGATCTTCAGACGCCGGATCACAGAAGAACATTGACGCCAGATCAAAATAACTTGCGCAGGTCTTCTTGCAAGCATGCACACCGAGCAAACACTAGGAAACACAATGGCCACAGAAGTCCACCAAGTCCCGTATAAACATCCCTCCTAACGCAGAACACTTCAAAGAACAAAGAAAAGTCTCTCGCCGTCAGAGTTCTAGTCGGCGAACAAGAACACGCAAGGAAATCTTCTAGTCGCCATGTTTCGCCGAGAAAATCTTTCGCCCAGTGCCGCCACCAATCCACTCACGCGAGATCAATTCATTAGCCGCAAGACAACAGATGCATACATGCTTCGATAGACTAGTTGCATGAAAGACAATGAACGCCTCACCGCTGCATCAGACGCCACCCACCGAGAGCTCGCCGCTAGAATTGCATGCCACCACAAAAATCTCTAGCCAGAAGAACCAAAAAGCGACATTATGAAAAACGGCAACATTACCCAAAAGCTTTTTTTATTTCTTTTGTCTAACAATACTCCAACATAAAAGAGTACAAACCCTAATTCCTTGCCCACATAAACAGAGACACCTCCCTATTTATATCGAGCAAACATAAAGAATTCGTATACAACTCCACTTGGCCCCAACATGGCCCAATACAGTTTGTATATAATTCCACTTGGCCCAACATGGCCCAATACAGCTTTTGCACGCCAGACGCCCACCGCCGCACACACGTGACTAACCAGCCTCCATGTGCATGTTCTCCACTCAACGCCCCGCATGACATCCTCGACCACCAAGACCTCGATTCTCCTCGAACCTAGTCCCAACCTCCGTTCCTCCATGAACCTAGTTCCGGTCCCGTCATCGACCACGTCACCCTCGAGCAATACTCGCATACGAATAAACAAACAACGATCCGAAAGCACAAATCCACGACTTGACTCAAAGTCAATCCATGCAACCACTCACATGAGTGCATTGCATCAAACAAAATCATTAATCAATCATAATTATGCTCAATGGTCCTAAGCACGCCTAGGCCGGTAGCACTATGAAAAGCAACCAACACTCAAATTGCTTCAATTTGAAGATCCAATTCAAATCAATCTCAATTTCAAATCAATCCAATCTCAAATCTTGTCAATTACTCATCACACACAAGGATAGACCTCCACATGGTCTTTCAAATAGTAAGACTCCATTTATTGATATAACTAAATGTATGATCTTATGACTAACTTACATTATTAAGCCACGCAGGGCTAGACTGAAAATAAAGACTAAGACAAATGCAACGAAAATAGTAGAAGACGTTGGTGACTCATCAGTTCACCACTGCTGACTAACAAGACTTGGGCCTAGTGACTCGCATCCTCCTGAAACTCCTCCAATGAAGGTGATGACTCCTCAACTGTTGATTTGTTGGTGACGGCAAGGATGAGTACAAAAGCACTCAACAAATTGTGCACATAATGCAATCTAATATAGCTACATGCAAGGCTTATTCCAAAGGTATGGCTAACATGGTTTATTTGCAGTAAAGGAATTTATGAACAAGTATGATACATAGATTGAAAAGATAGTAAAACAAATAACAGTAATAAATAGATTCAACACTTTCTCAAGTAAACTAAGTTTTCAATCCTATGTCAAGTTTTAGCCTTCCATATGGCAACCTGCCATCCGATTCGGTTTGCATTTTATTAACTAACCCTTGACTGTAATTCCTGAGCTATGCTTAATTCCGTGAGCACGACTATCCGAATAGATTTACACTCTGCAGAGGTTATGCACTTTACCCATATGATACAACCATACACCACATAGGTGAGTGATTATAACAAAACCTTTACAATGCGTTGCCTTAACCTAGTACTACTTGCTGAGGTTTCAACACTGAAGGGCTAAACCACCACAATAGGGCCCCCCTCTTGCGCCATGTGAGTTTATCCGTGAACCCGGACTCACACCACCACAAGCAGTACTAAAGCTAAGACATTGCAAACTAGTCAGTTAGGTTGCCCCATAACAGACATGTGGTTGCATGATTGACTTAGGTCAAAGGCTCACAAGGTTAAGTCCTTAGGGTGATCAAAGTAAGACTTCCATATACCCTCTGCCCATCGGGCCCACCTTGGCACACTTGCCCCTTGCCACTTGCATCAATCTAAGTGATTACCAACCCAGTTGATGACCAAGCACCATGTGTTATCCACAAGTCAACATCGTTGCGTGATGTCCCTCGCCACAACAACTCAATCTCGTCGTGTGACCACACATGACACACAAGTTCATATCATTGTTCCATATTCCATTAGTCAAGATTAATAATCAATGATTCGAGTACATGTGATGACGCGGCATGGCTAAGCAATCTATTACGATCTAACCATCCTAAGTTGACTTTAATATCAATCAACTATAGTGAACCAATCTAGGGTGACAAATAGATCATGGCATACAAAGGACAAGGTAGGGTATAGGTCAAAAGGTATGATAGCTAAGTCCCAGTTTAGATTGAAAACATTTGTACACATGAAATAATATGCAATATGGTAAAGCAAATTAGCAAGTTTATAAACATGGGTTCAACATGATAAAAGTACAACTTGCCTTGGCAAAGGTCCTAGTCTTGCTCTGGAATCGATCTTGAGTTGACGGATCCTCCTCCGATGCGTCGCACAACTCAATGGCTATGGGAATAGAGAGAGAAAAGAAAATAAATACCACAGCAAGGATCGCCCACAGTAACTGAAAGACCATGTGGAGGTCTATCCTCATGTGTGATGAGTAATTGACGAGTTTTGAGCTGGGTTTGATTTGAAATTGAGTTTGATTTGAATTGGATTTTCGATGTGAAGCAATTTGAGTGTTGGTGCTTTTCCTAGTGCTACCCGCTTGGGGCGGTAGCATCGAACCGTTAAGTGAAATTATGATTGATTAATGATTTTGTGATGATCATTGAATATATTTATGGGCATTGCTATGTGAAGGTTTTTCCTTGTCTTTGATGGTTGCAGGGTGACGGTGCTAGGTCATGGTGAGGCAGAGAATGACCGGGACTAGGCGAGGAGCGTCGGAGGTTCAGATGGTCAGGAGATCGCCGAAAGATGATCGGAGACGGAGTCCGGGCAAGCCAAGAAGACAAGGAAAGGAGATGATGCTAGCTAGATGCCGCGTGGATCAATGAGGACCGTTGGATCGCGGTCTAGTTGATAGGTTAGCAGGTCTAGGTAGTATGCTTTGAAAACTGCAAGAAAACCCAAAGATGTGTGTGGGTTTTGGGTTAGCCTTGCATGGCTGTGTGTGTGGGTTAATCCTAGCTCTTAGATGAGTGCTCTAGGGTTGAGGGACTCATCCAAGGGTGGTAGGTGACCCAAGAGTAGTATAAATAGGGGTGGAGGGGTAGCCTCCTCCCCTTGAAGGTTTGAGTTGCTCCTTTGAGCTTTGCCCACATGAAGTGAGGTTTTGTAAACCTTCCCATCAGAAATACAAAGAATTTCTTTACATTATTGTGAATTTAAATTTCGCATTTACATTATGTCTTTACATTACGCAATTTAAATTCAGCATTTACTTTATGCAATTACTTTCCCGCAATTTACATTCATGCAATTTGGATTTGCCTCCCCTCCTTCTAAATACTGATCTTGGATGTTTTGAGTGTGTTCATATGGTTTTACATCTCTTTTGCACTCTTGGATTGAGTAGAGATCATCTTTTCTTTCAAGTTCCAACTCTGTCCAGAACTTGTTCTTCACGCAGCAGTAAGTTTTTGATTTTTAGAAAACTATAGAAAAATATTTTTTGTGTTATTCTTATTGGAGAAGGTGCGGAACTCTCATATCCACCTGTAGAAAAATTTTAGAGTCCACTTGTTGCACCGTTTGGGCGCCATGAGGTGAAAACCGAGCCCCAAACTTTCTACTCGGTGTTTCTATCTATCTGTGTTCTTTGATTTTTGGTGATTTTTCTGTAAGGATATTTTAGGTGAAATTTGGTGGAGTTCTTTACAATTCATCTACTCATGTGGAAAAAAATTCTCAAAATTTCTTGAGCTGCAGAAACCCACCAACCACCTGTTCAAATTGAGGACAGTTTCTGGAAATTCTGCTTTTGCTTTTCTGAAAGTGACTTTTGTGATTTGAATTGATCTCCTTTCTAAAAGCAAGAGTTGGATTGATTCTTCTTTATTTTAGACACTAGACAACCAGGATTGTGACTCAAAAATCCCCACATCTTTTATGGTACTTATCCATGCAAGCTAGGGTACACATAGTTGTCTAGTTTTTTTGGGTTTTTCACGATTTCCTTTGTGCGATCTTGTCGAGATTTTAGTTGGAGTATTAGGGGGGAAAATTTGTTTGCGACCATTCACCCCCCCCTCTGTTCGCCATCTCGATCCTTCAGTAATAATCGGTATCTATATCTATTAAATGAAATTTCTACTATGCATTATTTCCAAAAAATATTTTTTTGAAAAAATAAAAAGAAACTTCCAAAAAAATAAATTATTAAAACTGACAGTATTTTTTTTTGTTTTCTCAATTGTTTAGCTAATTTCTCTCTTTGGAAGAATTTAAGGATCATAAGTTGACAACGAGTGGCATCTATATCTATATAACTCTCTATTCTTGGGAAGATTTTTTAGGTGATTTTTCTCACCATTAAAATTTGAGAATCACCCATGGTAATGAGCAATATCCATATCTATTTAACTCTCTATTTTTGGGAAGGTACAATAACCACCTGCATGCCCGTCATCCATCGCTTTTGACTGTAACTTCTACAGTGAAGTGTATATCTATATAACTCTCTATTCTTGGAGAGGTTTTTTAAGCAATTTTTCTCTCTGTTAAAATTCAAGGATTGTCTACAGCAACGAGTGAAATCTATATCTATATAACTCTCTATTCTTGGAAACGTATGGCGATCTGAAGGATCAAGATGGCGAACAGAGGGGGGTGAATGGTCGCAAATAAATTTTCCCAAAGATACTCCAACCAAAATCTTGACAAGATCGCCCAAAGAAAACCGGTGCTCCTCAAATTCGCAAAACCCGCAAAAACCGGAACGACTAGACAACTATGCGTATCCCTAGCTTACATGGATGAGATCCATAAAATATGTGAGGGATTTTTCAATCACAATCCTGGTTGTCAAGTGTCCAAATAAAGAGGAATCAATTCAAATACTTCTTTTCTAAAAGAGATCAAGTCAAGACACAAAAGTCTCTTTTAGAAAAGCAAAAGCAGATATTTCCAGAAGCTGTCTTTAATTTGAACAGGAGTTTGGTGGGTTTCTGCTGCTTAAAAAATTATGAGAAATTTTATCCCTATGAGAAGATGAGTCGTGAAGCTCTCTACCAAATTTCAGATCAAAAATCCAAGTATAAAAATCATCATAAATCTATGAACACAGACAGTCAGGAACTTCGAGCAGAAAATTTGGGGCTCGGTTTTCACCTCATGGCGCCCAAAAGGTGCAACAAGTGAACTCCAAAATTTTTCTTCAGATGTATATGGGAGTCCCGCACAATCTCCAGCAAGAATCACGCAAAAAGGATTTTTATAGATTTTTCTAAAAATCATATAGTAACTGCTGCGTGAAGAACAAGTTCTGGACAGAACTGGAACTTGAAAGAAAAGATGATCTCAACTTAATCAAAAAGTGCAAAAGAGATGTAAAATCATATGAACACACTCAAAACATCCAAGATCAGCATTTAGAAGGAGGGGAGGCAAATCCAAATTGCATGAATGTAGATTATGGAAAGTAAATGCGTAATGTAAATGCTGAATTTAAATTATGTAAAGTAAAGACATAATGTAAATGCGAATTTAAATTCACAATAATGTAAAGAAATTTCTTACTAGATAAGTCACTTAAAAGTTACTTGCATTGATTACGTGATTTAGGGTGACTTGGATAAAATCCATGTCGAACTTAGGAAGAAATTAAAGACCGGTCCATAGGATTAGAAGCATCCTGCATTTCTTGTGAGGCCCTCAAGATTGAGGCGGTAGTCTTTGAGGAGAAAAATGCTGCGTCTTTGGTGTTTCTTTTCTCATACGGTTCTTCTTCTTCCTCTCACCCTTGTTCTTCTTGTGCCTCTCTTTTTAGGAGTGTGAGTATCTCATGAGCACTCTCGAGAAGTTTGTTGGAGGCAAGAAAAAATTGAATCTCATTCTAGACCAATCAAAATTAGCGATTTAATCGGGGTCTAGGATTTGACTACTTGGAGCATGCTAGGACTCATCCTCCTACCATTGTGCGTGGATCCAAGAGTGGAGAGATAGTGATAGCTCGGGGTGAGTACCACTTGTGTTTAGGTCTCTTTGGGGTTGTCCATGGGACTTCGAGCGAAGGTGCTTCTCTGTCATACGCCTCTAGCAAGGTGAAGTATTCATGCACCTACATGAGAAAGATGGTCACCTAGTAGATTTTTATTTTAGGTGCGCCAAGATCACGAGGTGTGGCGTGTTGCTGCTCTTAGGGGTATTGAGTCATCCCAGGACTCTGAGTGCTTCTAAGGCACCTGCTTGCTACTAAACGAGTTAGAGAGTCACATGTTTTGGGCGGCGTCCGGGACTCGGTTTTCATCTTTGTTGATCGAGTTTTAGTCTGGGTTGCTCGTGATCGATCTTTCCACCGTCCTTTTGATATTCCTTATTTTTCCCATCGAGGTAGATATCGGGCGTGAGGTGTATTTCTGGTAGGAAGATTTACAAAGCCTCGTTGGGATGGTCACCTTCACTGTGGCCAAAGCTGATAGCTCCACATCTTCTACTAGAGTTGCTTCTTCGATCTTGTGAGAGTCGGCGTCGAGAGACACTATAGTCGATCTTCTCCTTCATGGTGGTACTTTGAGGCGTCGTGTGATTGATATTGGGTTCCAAGGTCCCCACTTTATCGATCTTGAGTCTTCTCTCTCTCTTTTGACTTGATCAGGTCCGTCGGATGGGGAAGGGAGATGTTGGGATTGTTGACTCCGATTGTTCTCGCCATATGACCGGAGACTCTCGTTCGTTCTCTTCCCTAGTCCGAGCCCCCGGTGATGAGTTGATCACTTTTGGGGATGCTTCTTCAAGTAGAGTCAATGCTAAAGGTACCGTCAGCATTAATGAAAATTTTATTTTTAAAGACGTTGCCTTAGTGAGTAAGCTGCAATACAATTTGCTTTCTGTTTCTCAGCTTATCGATGACTCTTTCGAGTTAAGCTTTAAGAGTAATGATTGTAGAATCCTTGATTCATCGGAAGAGTTAGTTTGTGGGATTTCTAGATTTGGGAGAGTCTTTACGTCTGATTTTCTATTTCTTGGAGACTCTCTTGGTGTTTGATTATACGAGTCCGTGATCTCTCATACGGCATAGGAGACTTGGTCACATTAGCTTTGATCATTTGACGAGTTAGCGGTGCGATCTTATTAAGTGGTTTGCCCAAACTCAAGATGGTCAAAGACTTAGTTTGCTCTCCTGCCGACTTGGTAAGATGGTTACTACTTCTCATCCTCCGATCCTAGTAGTGATGACTAATGCACAGGATAGCTTTTACATATGGACCTTTGTTGGTCCAACTAGAGTCTGGATCGGCAGGAAGTGGTATGTCCTTGTCATTGTTGATGATTTTTGAGGTATTCTTGGGTATTTTTCATGGCCTAGGATACTCATCTAAGGGCTAGGATTAACCCACGGGTGCACACAGCCATGCAATGATAACCCAAAATTCCTACTTTGAGACACATGTGGACCGGTTTAGAGCATCGGGTTCTCTTCTCCCTATGCCCCTCGGCAAAATAGCGTAGTGGAAAGGAAGAAACGGGACCACTGGTTGAGATGGCTAGGGCGATGCTAGATGGTCTGATACTCCTAGGAAGTTTTGAAATGAGGCTATAGCTCTTGCTTGTCATGTTTCCAATCACATTTTCTTGAGAGCACATTTGCATCATACTTCTTATGAGTTGAGGTATGGTAAAGCCAGATGTTTCTCATTTTCGCGTTTTTGGTTGCAAGTGTTTTATTTTGAAGTCGGTAACCTAGATAAGTTTGAGTCTCGTTCTTGATGGTATTTTTACGGGTTACTTGACTTCTTCTCATGACTATAGAGTGCAGGTTGTGATGCGAATAGGATCATAGAGACTGTGGCGTGATCTTTGATGAGGCTAGCCGAGAGCTAGACGATATTTCGAGCTCTTCTTATCCCTCAAGAGACCATCTTTGTAGAGGATGAGGATGATGGAGATGATGGTGTTCCACCTTATCCAATCCCCTCTACACTTGAGGTGCCTCCTGTTTCCATTTCTGCACCTCAGGGAGACTAGCCCTTGCCTTCAGACTCTCCTTCAGCGAGTGGCTCTGTCCCTTCCTCTTCTGCTCAAGAGGTAGAGGCCACTTCTGCATACGGTCCTCCTCATCACATTCAGCATTCTCATCCACTTGAGCAGATCATTGGTGATCTATTTGAGCGTGTTCTGCGCTCAAAATCAGACTTATATTCTTTTGTCTTCACTCTTGCCTTTGTTGCCTCTTTTGAGCCAAAGGATGTTACTCATGCATTATCCGATGAATCATGGATTAATGCTATACATGAGAACTTAAAACTTTAAGAGGAACAAAATCGCGACTTGTAGAGCCCCATCTGGTCATAATGTCATTGGGACCAAGTGGGTGTTCAAAAATAAGTAGAGTGAGGATGGGGTTGTCGTTACTTAACAAAGGCTAGGCTAGTTGCACGTGGCTTCACTTCGGGTTGAGGGTCTTGACTTTGAGAGACCTTTGCCCTGTAGCTAGACTAGGCGATTAGAATCCTACTTGCATTCTCTGCATCCCAAGGCTTCAAGCTCTATCAAATGGATGTCAAGAGTGCATTCCTCAATGGCTTCATTGAGGAAGAGGTGTATGTCAAGCAACCTCCGATGTTGAGAACCCCAAATAGCGAACCATGTCTACAAGCTTTCCAAAGCCTTGTATGGATTTATGAGCCCCTAGAGCTTGGTATGAGAGGCTTAAGTCCTATCTTCTCAATCATGGTTTCAAAATGGGTATAGTAGACAAAACTTTATTCATCGGATACCGGATTCTCATTTCCTTCTCGTCAGTTTATGTGGATGATATTATCTTTAATGGCTCATCTCGGTCTCTTGTGTCTTATTTTTCTAAGGTGATGAGCACGAATTTGAGATAGTCGATGGGTGAGTTGAGCTACTTCCTCGGCTTCCAAATCAAGCAGACTCGGGAGGGTACTTTCCTACACCAAGGTAAGTACACTCGGGACCTCTTAGGCGGTTTGATATGTCTGATGAGATGCCCGTGATGACTCTTATAGCTACCACTTCTTGTCCTCGAGCCCGATGAGGATGGTGAGCCTCTTGATCAAAAGGAGTTCAGGAGCATAATTGGCTCCTCTTGTATCTTCTTGCCTCATGTCTTCATACACTTTGCCCTGTGTATGTGTGCTCGCTTCGAGCTTCTTCTCGTGCTTCTTCCAACCGGCGGTGGCGCATCTTCAGTACCTTGAGCTACCATTGATTATGGTATTTGGTACTCTTCTTCTTCTTATCTATCCCTTAGAGCCTTTTACCGCTACTTTGCATCAAATAGATAGGAAAACCACTTCAGCGATTGCTAATTCATTGGCACTTCTCTTGTTTCTTGGTCTTCTAAGAAGCAGTCCGGAGTCGCACAGTCCACCGCTGAGGCCGAGTATGTTGCTGCAGCCAGTTGTTGTAGCAAGGTGCTCTGGATGAGATCGACCTTGCGGGACTTTGGGTTAGAGATAGAGAGTGTTCCACTTTTACGTGATAACATACGCTATTTGCATTGCCAAGAACCCGGTCGCGCATTCCGGATCAAGCACGTGATGTTAGATATCACTTCCTTAGAGACCATGTGGAGAAAGGAGATATAGTGCTCTAGTTCGTGCAGAGTGACCACCAGTTGGCGATATCTTTACCAAGCCTTTGGATAGCTCTAGGTTTGTTGCCTTGAGGAGTGAGCTTGGAGTTGTGTGCCCTCACGACCTTACGTGAGGGGAGCTCTGTATATTATGTATTATATTTTATTTTAGTTTTTCCTTTGTTTTGTATTGCTTTGGGTGCTTATGGGTTTTATTCCTTAGAGTTATGAGTTCACTTCACTTAGACTTCTGCCATGCTTTGCATGGACCTCTCATCTTGTGCTTTAGGTTGCTATCATGCTTAATTAGCTGTACTCTCTTCTCTCTAGGTTGAGTTCCCTCACAGGTCTTATAAGTCTAGCAGTGTTGGGCCTGGGTGAGCAGAGGTGCATGTGCACTCCTTAGTTTGGGATCTAGAGCGACTTTCCTATGTTAGTCATTGGGAAGATAAGAGTGAGTCTGAGCTGTAGTGTTCTCTACCATCTTTTCTATGCTCTATAGCCACCCAGTTCGTAGTTTCTTGACTTCTTTCCTCTATTCTGTGTTTTTGGCTTTAATTGAGTTCTTTTCGACCATTCTTGAGCTTAATCTTGCTAATAACTCAATTTGAACCAGATTTGTGTTTAAAATCAAATCACATGTTGAGGGGGAGTTTAAGAATCTGTCTTTTGCATTGCATATAGACTTGATTTTTATTTTATGAGCTTTGTCTATTATGCAAATGATCCATGTTTCATTTTATACACCATGCTATATTATGAAGAAAATTACTTGCTTAGATATGTCCAAGTTCATTTATCTTGCTAAGCTTACAAAAATTGAAAAATGAGCGTTAAAAGAAAAACTTAATAAAACATGTTGCGTTTACTTGCTAAGTTTCTTCTCTTGGTGTTTTTGCCATGATTTGTGAAATTCTGGAATTCTCTAGAGTCCCTATAGCAACTTGGGTGAATCTTGTTTGATCCATACTTGAGTCCTTCACTAGCTTAACAATGAAAATGTTAAAATAAAAGTGAAGCAAAATTGACTCTTTTGTGCCCATTAGACTCAACACCTTACATTCACAAAGATTTCTCATTGCACTTGAGATGAACTTGGAATGGGTTGTGTATGACCAAGATCATTCTCTTAAGAGTCCCTCTTGAGATGATCGATTATGGCTTGAGTCAATTGCTTTAAAAATGCAACCAACACTCAGTAAAGCATGCAAATAATGTCAAACATTTGCAATCCATATGTCTTTTAAAGATTCAAACTCAATTTGCATACATCAAACAAAAATAAGCTCAACCTTGTATGAACTTCTAGATTCTCCAAAGTGTTGAGTAGGTTGAACTCTAGACTTTTCATTTGATCCTTTGAATGGCTTTGCTTCTAGTTTTGAAACTAATGACAAGTGTTACTCATGTTCAATCTTGCTAAAAATGACATTGTTTTAATTAAATCTTGTTAGCAAAATGTTTATTTGCACTTGGACATGCCTTAGCTTAGTTTATTTTGCCATAACTTAGCATGGTGTCATAACTTGTCTTGTTGGTCACTTGGATAATCTTCAAAGCTCCCTTAGGCTGCATTACTTGAAAAACAAAAAAAAGGGAGAAAAAAATGCTATCTTGATGCCTATATTGCCAAAGGGAGAAATCGCATCATTTGCATCTTGATTCATCTTAATTCTTATGATCTTTGTTAATCTTTGCTATGTTTCATAGATCATAAGTATTTCTAGTTAGGTCATGTTTTTGATTTCCATTTCTTTGATCAAGTTTGGCTTTGCATTCAAATTGCTTTCTTTCTCTCATTGACTCAAAACTTAAGTGTGTTTGACAATATACTCATCAAGGGGAGATTGAAAGACAATGGGCCCGAGTGTGTGATTTTAGCGAGTTTTGAGCATTTGAAATTGAGTTTGATTTGAATTGGATTTCGATGTGAAGCAATTTGATTGTTGAAGTGCTACCTTGGGCAACCCGTTAAAGTGAAATTATGATTGATTAATGATTTTGTGATGATCATTGAATATATTTGTGGGTATTGCTATGTGAAGGTTTTCCTTGTCTTTGATGGTTGCTTTTGGTCATGGTGGCTTCGGAGATCGCGGGAAGATGATCGGAGGCGGAGTCAGGCAAGCCAAGAAGTGAAAGAAGATGATGCTTTGCAAATTCTTAAAATTTTTGGAGGGTCTAGTTGATTGGTCGGGTCTAGAGAGGATGACTATCCTGCTATAAAAAATCAAATCATGATCAGATTTACCCGATTTTTAACAATTTCAACAGTGCTGCTAATGCATCTAAAGCAACTTCACTGATTTAATTGAGCTACTAAATTTGTACATTTTTGAAATTTATGAGAAAGTTCCTGAGAGCGTGTCTAAGCTACCTTAAAAAATTGGAACATAAATGAACTTCTACGATTTCTAAAAAAATCTTACAATAGTGCTGGTACTTTTTCCCCTCTTTTGTGAGGTATTACCAAAAAACCCACTTTCTATTAAAATCTCTGCCTGTCTCAACGATTCATCCCACACGTAGCAATGCACGGGCCGAGGTGCATCTTGTATTCACCGATGAGAGGCGCTAGGCATTCCGCCCTAGGAAGACCGGTGCGTACACTCTCACACAGCATTTGCATGCACCATTTTGTATTCCATTTTTGGGGATTTTTAGTGTGATCTTGGCAAACAAGTTAAACATTAAAAAAATAGTCTCTCCACACTCACAAAAGTACAAAACACTTCATTAGATGATTAGGAGGACCGCTCCCTGAGATGTTTTCGCTAGCTACACAAACTTAAGAGAAATTATAATTTGCCACTCCATAAAAAAGACATGAGAGTAGGGGTGAATATCGAGTTGACTCGACTCGACTCGATAAACTCGTTAAGATAATGAGCCAGCTCGAACTCGACTTGTTATCTTAACGAGCTCGAAGCTCAACTCGACTCAACTCATTATAAACTCGAGTTGGCTCGAGTTAGCTCATTAAGCTCGTTAGTAATGTGAGCAAGAGAGCATACATATTTGATTCATGCATGCATACTAACTCAAATTTGAAAGATTTGAATGCCTAAATATAACAAATGTAACATGCAGTGTGTGCGCATGTAGTCCAAATGTAGCATGCATATAGATTACAAATTACCACACAATGACACAAAGGATATCACAAAAGCAGTTGGAACATAGATAGTAATTTACAATTTACAAAACATTTAGAGATTTACTTCACTTTCCAGAATAAGGTTGGAGCATTATCACTAATTAGTCCAAATGCTAAACCCTCCATGCAATTTTCTGTAGTTTGAATCCCAATGCAAACAACAAACTTGCAATTCTGCTACACTAACAAGTTGAGCCCGAACCCTAGGGCCTAGGCCAAACACAAATCCTCCTTACAATATATGATGCAATATGCCAAATTCACAGGCTACAAAACTTGGCAGGTGCAGCTGTTCTCATTCTTACTATCCATGCATTTCCAAAAAGACATTGCATAGAGTTCAGCTCCACACAATATGGAATAGGTCCAAATAACAGCACTAAGTATAAAGTGTTTGCTCAAGTACAAGAAAGTCCAAATAAAAACAAGCCATGACACAGCTTCAAGAAAGTCCAGAAACATGGCATGGCACAGGTGCAATGAACAAAAGTGCTTGCTCAAGTATAGTCATTAACACACAAAAGAAAGCCTAGAAACTTGCAGAAACAAGCGATGAGCTTCAAGACCACTCCATGGAAGAAGCCGGAGCAGCGCTGAAACCGCCCCACCAAGATGGCCAAAACCAGGTCTACCACCAGAACCTATAGGGTTAATAGAGTATAAAAACATGAGAATAACAGAAGCAATGACATTTAGCAATTTCTACAGAAACAAACCTTTTCTCTTGTCCATACAATTCCTGACCTCTTCTTTTGATAGTTTATATAAATGGCATCTTAAGATTCTTAACCTCATACTAAGTTATTGTACTAATTTTCAAAAATCAAGTTCCTTTACAAAAAAAAGACTGAGATTTCATTTTGAGTATCTGTACAGTTAAAGCCTAGTTAGCTCCTTGGCCATCAGTTATGACTGCTCATGTCCTTCAATTAACTAGCTCCAGAAATTAGAATATTGCAAGCATCAGATGGCAAATCAAATACACACACACACACTCAATGTGCTACTTAAGAAAGAACAGTAGACATATTTAGAAGCACTTCTTCATATAAACATGCAACCATGCAATGAACAAATATGTGATTTATAAACATGCAGAAGCACTTCTTCATATAAACATGCAGAAGTAAACTTTATTTTTTTAAAAGAAAAGGCAAACTTTGATGAGAATGAATTCATCTCACTCTCGGCAAACTAGCTGCTTTCCACCAAGCTATCAGGAAATGGTACCAATTCAACGTCATCTTCGTTGTCATCTTCCTGCGAATGAAAATGGTATTTAAGTTAGACAATATTTAACAAAGCTATATGAAAAACTGAAAGAGGACACCCATACCATTATCATTGGAGGTTGATTATGATTTTTGGATCCTCGAATGAAGCTAAAAGCACCTACTAACGTCTCAACCATTGATGGACGCAGAGCACTACGATAATCATCAAGAACCCTACCTCCAGTACTGAAAGTGGACCCTGATGAGACACTGGAGTAGGTATGGTCAAGAATTTTTTTGCCATCTTTGACACAACAGGGAACCTATGAGCATTCAACTTCCACCAATCAAGTAAAACAAACTTAGAGTCTTCTGGAGGATGGTTTGGTTCATCTAAATAGATGAGCAATTCTAACTTAGATGGTTCTGTAGTTGTCTCTCGCAGAAAGGATTGAAACCCACTTGTCACTGTGGCTACTGAGGTCCTTGTATGCAAACCTAAAGATGACTCAGCCCTTGCACTAACAATCTTGTTGTGGCGATGTTCGGCCTCATAAATGCCATAGAGATCATATAACTCACGTCTGACATCATTTTCCTCATTGAGGGCCTTGCTCTCACTAAACATCATTTTAAAACAGTAATCTTAAACCTAGGATCAAGAATAGTAGCAATAACTATACATTGTTCTTTTCCTCCCAATATTTATCAAACTTGTCTAACATGGCTTGTCCCATCTTGTTTATATGCTCATCCCCATAATTACATGCAGCTACCATTGCAATCTTAACATTCACTATGTAAGGATAGAAAACATTTGCATTTACATTCACTATGTAAGGATAGAAAACATTTGCAGTATACAAATCCTGATAATACCTTAGTTACCTCAACAAATGCAGTCAAGATTGGCTAAATTTTTCTATATAATGTCCAATCTTGATGGGAAGGCTCCCACTTGTAATTCATATCAATATCACCATACTTAGTGAAAGCAGCCCTATAGGGAATGCAAGCATCAAACATTTTATATGTTGAACTCCACCTTGTGGACACCTCTAGACACAACCCTGCTCCAATTTTTAGATTCATGGATTTACAAACTTCCAGGAACTTGTACATACGAGATGGTGACTTCTTAAGATATTTCACAGTTTCCCTGAGCTTCGCTATCAATGGTTGCAATGGTTGAAGGCCATCATTCACTACCAAATTGACTATGTGAGCACAACAGCGGACATGAAAGTAATTAGGAATAAAGCCAGCTGTTTTCCTAGCAATGAACTTGGAATTCTGTTAGGTTAACAATCCACTGATAGCAATCCTTGTAAATTATAATGTAGAATCCATGCAGTTGGTGACCAAATAGTTGGTAAGAAACAGACCTAAAATTGGTCTCTCTACCGAAGTTTAGTAAATGTGGCAAGTTTTAAAGTTATTTTTGGACCTGCATAGAATATCATGTTTATATGCAATGATGGAAACTCGGCTATAATTGATTAATTGTGTATGAACCATTGATGAAGCACAGTAGAAAACCCTAACTTTTGTCTGTGTCGATTAGTGATAAATCAGAGCATTAGAACTTTGGCTATCCTTAATCTTGAGGTTTAAGAGATGAAATGATGAGAGCATTCTTGCTTCTGAAAACTTTATTTTGTCTTTGCCATTTCTACTTTGCAGGGGGATGAACTTCGAAAACAAATTGGTGCTAGGAAGTTCGATAGAGGCCAGAGAAACAAATGAGATTTTGTTCTGTCATGACAAAAACACAAATTTTGTGAACCTGAAGTCTCACTGTACTGTCAGTTAACTCTATTCTGTGATTCCACTGTAAAATTGAAGCAACATTCAGTTCAATTCGTGCCAAGGTTAATCTGACCAGCAAGCTAGTTGTTCATATGTTTGTTTTTTGGGGCGTCTGATTCTAGTGAGGATTCCAAGCTTGTTGTTTAAAGTGCTAACTGAATTATTGTCTTGTAACTAGAGAGGCATCAGGTTAATTTGGCATTTACATGAAAGCTGCTGTAGAATCACACTATCTACCTATGTAACAATGCACACGCATAGTTCCCATTTCCATCGTATTTATCATTCACTAGTATGATTTTTCTGAGAGCATTCCAACCATTATTGTGGTAAGTATCAGAATCATTATTGACATAGCAAGTACCCTCAGATTCTCGGCATTCAGAAATACCATGTCAAGAAACAAAAGTAATATGTCCATACCTTACTCACCAATGCGGGCACAGATGAGAGAGCAGGAGGATGCGTTGAAGGACCGAACCTCGGAGGCTTCCCAAGGTTCACCGCTGCTAAAGATGTTGAGAGTGAAGCAGAACTGGAGCCACGAGACCTACTTAGCTTCCCTTCTTTGTTCTTTGACTCCATGCTCCTCGGTTGATTTTCCATGCTCGAAGTTAGAGGGAAGCCAAATCGGGAGGCAGGCGTTGGAGACTTGGAAGGCCAGTGGGCATTGGAGACTTGGAACGCCAATGGATCCCGGAGGGGAGGAGCTCGACTGGGAGGCGGCGGTGCGAGCAAGGCAAGGCCTAGTCGGTGGACGGTCGGAGGGAGGAGCTCGGAAGAGAGTAGCTCTGATCTGGAGCTCGGATCTGGAGGGGAGGAGCCCGCGGCGGGTGGACGGTAGGAGGGGAGGAGCCGGAGCCCGGAGGGGAGGTGCCGAGGTGGGATCCGATGGGCGATGGGCGACGACCCAAGGGGAAGGGCCCGCTTGTGCCTGGCGAGAGACGGGAGCAAGGGTGAGGGTGGCGGCGGAGTAAGGGCGGCGGTGGCGGTGAAGCAAGGGCGAGGCGCAGCTGGGAGTAAGGGCGAGGGCAGAGTAAGAGCGGCGGTGTTGGAGCAAGGGCGAGGCACAGCTGGGAGAGCGAGGGCCTGAACGGATGGGAACAGGAGCAAGGGCGAGGGCCCAAGCGGACGGGATTAGGATTTAGGGATTTAGCCATTTAGGGGATTTAGGTTTTTTTTTCCTATAGCTTATTAAACTCGTTAGCTCGCTCGATAAACTCGTTAGCTCGCTTGTTTAACTCATTTTTTTAACAAGTTCAAAACCCAACTCGACTCGTTAAGAAACGAGGTTGAGCCGAGTCGAGTCGAGTTTTCGAGTACTCATTTAACTCGTGAGTTTCGAGTTTTTTTTTCCACCCCTACATGAGAGCCGATTAAATAGTTGATTAGGATAATCATCACTGTTGTATTTTTGCTAGCTATACACATTTAAGAGTTCAGGATTTGCCACTTCATTTCTGGGCGTGAATCTTTCCTTTACAAGAATATAAATCAATCATCACAAGAAAAGTATAAGAAAGTATTTTAGAGTGGTTTTATGCGCTACTAAAAGATGGACATGGGCACATGGCCACATGGGCAACATGACGCATTTAACAACTATAATTTCTTTTGGAACATTTGTTTAGAGGATTTCTTTTGGAACACAGAAGTACATATTGCGCACGAGACCTGTAGCCGGGCTGGCCCAGTGATCTGGAGAATGAAGATCCGAGGCCCACCTGTGCTGGAGATAAAATTCTCCATTTCACCAGACGACTTTTTTTCGAAAAGAAACTAATAAACACCTCTATATATCTCCTCTTTTTAAAAGTAGAAATAATTAGTTAGTATAGTGATGCAGGGTTTGTCTAATCTTTACAGTGTAGAATTAGGATGCTCATATGCTCTCCCATTTCCATCGTATTTATCATTCACTAGTATGATTTTTACGAGAGCATTCCAACCATTATTGTGGTAAGTATCGGAATCATTATTGACATAGCAAGTACCCTCAGTTCTCGGCATTCGAAATACCATGTCAAGAAACAAAAGTAATATGTCCATACCTTACTCACCGATCTGGAGCGAGATGAGAGAAGCGAGGAGGATGCGTTGAAGGACCGAACCCTGGAGGCTTCCCAAGGTTCACCTGCTTGAAGATGTTGAGAGTGAAGCGAAGCTGGAGCCACGAGACCTACTTAGCTTCCCTTCTTTGTTCTTTGACTCGCTCCTCGGTTGATTTTCCATGCTCGAAGTTAGAGGAAGCCAAATCGGGAGGCAGCGTTGGAGACTTGGAAGGCAGTGGGCATTGGAGACTTGAGCAGATGGATCCGGAGGAGGAGCTCGGCGGGAGGCGGCGGTCGAGCAAGGCAAGGCCTAGTCGGTGGAGCGTCGGAGGAGGAGCTCGGAAGAGAGTAGCTCGATCTGGAGCTCGGATCTGGAGGGAGGAGCCAGCGGTGTGGCAGGTAGGAGGGAGGAGCCGGAGCCGGAGGAGGTGCGAGGTGGGATCCGATGGGCGATGGGCGACGACCCAAGGGAAGCCGCTTGTGCTGGCGAGAGGGAGCAAGGGTGAGGTGGCGCGGAGTAAGGGCGGATGGCAGGTGAAGCAAGGCGAGCGCTGGGAGTAAGGCGAGGCGAGTAAGAGCGGCGTTGGAGCAAGGGCGAGGCACAGCTGGGAGAGCGAGGGCCTGAACGGATGGGAACAGGAGCAAGGGCGAGGGCCCAAGCGGACGGGATTAGGATTTAGGGATTTAGCCATTTAGGGGATTTAGGTTTTTTTTCCCTGTAGCTCATTAAACTCGTTAGCTCGCTCGATAAACTCGTTAGCTCGCTTGTTTAACTCATTTTTTTAACAAGTTCAAAACCCAACTCGACTCGTTAGAAAGCGAGGTTGAGCGAGTCGAGTCAAGTTTTCGAGTACTCATTTAACTCGTGAGTTTCGAGTTTTTTCCACCCTACATGAGAGCCGATTAAATAGTTGATTAGGATAATCATCACTGATGTATTTTTGCTAGCTATACACATTTAAGAGTTCAGGATTTGCCACTTCATTTCTGGGCGTGAATCTTTCCTTTACAAGAATATAAATCAATCATCACAAGAAAAGTATAAGAAAGTATTTTAGAGTGGTTTTATGCGCTACTAAAAGATGGACATGGGCACATGGCCACATGGGCAGCATGACGCATTTAACAACTATAATTTCTTTTGGAACATTTGTTTAGAGGATTTCTTTTGGAACACAGAAGTACATATTGCGCACGAGACCTGTAGCCGGGCTGGCCCAGTGATCTGGAGAATGAAGATCCGAGGCCCACCTGTGCTGGAGATAAAATTCTCCATTTCACCAGACGACTTTTTTTCGAAAAGAAACTAATAAACACCTCTATATATCTCCTCTTTTTAAAAGTAGAAATAATTAGTTAGTATAGTGATGCAGGGTTTGTCTAATCTTTACAGTGTAGAATTAGGATGCTCATATGCTCTCTTGATGAACACTAGTTGCTCCCCGCTGCCAGATGCTACTCGTATGCTCTCTTCATGAACACTGGTTGCTTCCCTCGCTACTAGATGTAATGGACTTGCAACTATTTGATTCGCCAAATTACATGTGCTGAACTTCATAGACATCGAGTAAAGTATATCAATCTCCAAATTTCCCGTGGAAAGATAGGACGATCTTTGAAAGAAGTCTTCCAATCGCCACTCTCTGTGTGCATGCAATGAGGAAGAACAAACGAAGAATGTTTAATAGATGCACAATAGTCTTTTTATTAATATAATGTCTTCTTTTAACAATGGGCTAGACAAGAATACAAAGAGAAAACGCTCAGAGTCGGTCTGTTCACGGATGACTGTAGCACAGCCATGTTACGCTAGCATGTACTGTAGCACAAAAATAGGGATTCGGTTGCTGCAGCCTGCAGGTGCCGAATAGGGTAGCACACGTACTGTAGCACCAAACTGTATTTTTTTAGATTCACAGGACATCAACACGATGCTCCAGTTCCATTACTGAAACTTAGAACAAAACAGTTAACATCCATACAACCTCATACGCACAACAACCGGCATGAGTCACCATGCACTCAACAAGAAACTCAGCAAAATACCAGCCCACAGCCATAAGCACAAGCAACTGGAAACATAACTTACTCTAACTTTGCTAGCAACAACATACAAAAAACATGAACTTATAACCTCCTCCAGGTGATCAAAAGAAACACAATCCTCTTCCTCAACCACGCTACTCTGAACTTCAAAAGACAGAATATAGAAGTGCGCCAGAACAGAAACTTTGCCAGCTTCCTGCACATACAGCCCCATCACATTTCATCATCAATCAGACTGCTAACAAAATCAGCACGAGCTTTCAAGACATGAAAAGATCCATCTTCTGGAGCTCCACTTTTCAGCTGTTCGGCACTTGAACTGATGACTGGAAATCCAAAGGCAGCGGGGCTTGCAGTTTGAACTCGAGCATCCTGCAGACTCGTTCTATTATGGTCACCATATTCTCCTTGTACAATGATCTCCAATCCCTCAGAGAAATGAGCATTCTTCTCCAAATTGATTTTACACTTATCCAACACTGAAAACGAAAAATCAAATCATTTCTGTTATTCCATAAACACCAAAGAGCAGCCGCACAAATGGTATTCAGAGTAGCATATTTCTTATTACTAAGCCAAAAACGAGCCACAGATTCATAATTGGAGCCAATATTTAACTCAAAATACTCCCCAACCAAACACCAAATATTTTTAGCTACAACGCATTCAAAGAAAATATGACCAACATTTTCAAGCTCATCACAAAAACTGCACTCAACTCATTTGTTCATACCTCTTTTTAACAAATTATCTCTAGTCATTATTTTATTATGAGAGATGAGCCAGAGGAAAAAATGAATTTTAGAAGGAACAACCAGATTCCAAACAGCAGAGATAAAAACTGGCAAAACCCCTCTAAAATTCATGATAGCATAAAGGGATTTGACAGAGTAAATTCCATTACTGTTATATTGCCAAACCAGAGCATCCTCTTCAAGTAGTAAGCCTTAAAGAGTGAACCATTTCCACCAATTCAAACCACTTGATCATCATATTGTCAGAGAATGTCCTTCTAAAAGTACATTTAACGTTAGAACCATCCCAAATATCTGCAATCATATACCCTTTTTCATTAACAAACATATAAAGATCCCAAAATTGAATAGCCAAACATGAATTACCAAACCAAATATCCTCCCAAAACCTAACCCTATTACCATTCCTAACATACCATTTATAACCAAATTTGGTCGCTTGCATAGCCCACTTAACCCCTCTCCAAAAAACAGAAGCATGATCAGTATCCGAAACAAAAATATTAGGATTATCAGTGTTGTACTTATGCTTGATCAAGTTTTTCCAGAGCTTATTATCATTAGCATAAAATCTCTTTACCCAAGAAGCCAAAAGGCACAAATTTAAGTCTCTAATGTTAGGAACTCCAAGACCACCAAACCTTTTTTCCATACACACTAAGTGCCTGTTAGCCAGATGTAATTTGTTGTGGCCTTCATAATCATTCCAGAGACAATTTAGCCAGATGTAATTTGTTGTGGCCTTCATAATCATTCCAGAGACAATTGACCATGTGAGAATTAATAAGGGATAAAGCCCAATTAGGGAACTTAAAAAAGGGGAAAAATATCCTGTGCAATCACCCCTTCTGGTGAAACCACGGTGCAACTGAACTAAAAAAAGTTTCAAAAAATTCTGAAAAAAATCATGGATGTACATCTCAACTACCCACCTACTATAAAATTTCATGATCAAATTCATCTTATACTAGCAGTTACAAAAAGACAAATTTAGCATGACAAGGATTTTTACTGTTCATCACTATTCATTTTGCTGCTTGTTTTTTGTAATCCGCTAGTATAGGATGAATTTGATCATGAAATTTTATAGTAGGTGGGGTAAGTTGAGATAGACATCCATGATTTTTTCCATAAATTTTTGAAACTTTTTGTGTTCATAATTCAAACATTGGTTTCCATGTGAGTAAGGATAAGCCCGATATGTTGCCTAAAAAAGGATAGCAAGTAAAGGGGAATACTCACTAAGCAAGACTTAATAAGAATGAGACGGCCACTATATGATAACAACTTCCCTCTCCATCCAGCAATTCTCTTCAAGATTTTATCGATGAGTGGCTAAAAATCCTCCCTATTAATTTTATCATGATGCAGAGGAATACCAAGGTATTTAATAGGGAAATTACCAATTTTGCAACAAAAGATGTCCGCAAACCTCTTAGTCTCACCATCATCGCACCCGATTGAAATCAACTTGCTTTTGTGGAAATTAATTCTCATCCCAGACATTTGCTCAAAACAAATAAGCAACCATTTGAGATGTAAAGCATATTCCTCACTATTCTTCAAGAACAAGATGGTATCGTCAGCATATTGTAAATTCATTATGCCACTAGGGCAAAAATCATCACACAAACCTTTAATTAAGTCATTATCCGCAGCTTTAAGCAAAATTCTAGAAAAAACATCAGCTACTAAATTGAAAAGAATTGGAGACAAAGGGTCACCCTGCCTCAAGCCTTTTGTCTTTAAACATATCTTTACTTTAGGCTTATACAGATCAACTACAAATCTGTATATAATTAAGTAAAATAGTAATAGCTCTGTATCTCTATATAAAATAATAAAATACCCAATAAAATTAAAATTCACCTAACGATATTTAATACGGTTTAATGATTCTTTCCAATCAAATAATAAATTTTACTTGAAAGCGCTAAGCATGTATTTATCTGCATCACTTAGTTACTTTTAAAGTTCATAATCTATAGGTCATATGATCAAATCATAAAAAGCACAATACTACAAACAAAATCCGCACACATAGGGAACAAATACTGGCTAACGGCCAAGTATCTATCTGTATGAATAATGTTGGAAAGATCGTTGGATGCCAGCCACGCGTGCCCTTGGCGCCTTAGATTCTTGTCGGGATCCGAATCTGTAAATCTGGACCCTCTGTGTATTCTGCACTAGTCCAGCATCACGCTAGTGCACACAGGCTATACAGGGTTAAGTACCACAATCATACACAGCGGAATAAATAATAAAGTACTTAACAACAATAATAATAATAAACTGTTGCACGACCTTATGGTCTCCTTACAAAGTTTCGCCACGCAGGGCTTACAATTAACAAAAGTACATCTAGTTCAATAACGAAGCAAAAGTAAGTCGATGAACCCCTCGTATGGCCACAGGCAACTGACGAGGCTCAACCCTAATTCTCTGGACCTTCATTGAATTCTTCCTCCCAAGCTGGCGTAGCTTCTTCTTCTGAGGTTTTGTTGAAGCAAGGGTGAGTATACAACATACTCAACAAGTCATGCACAAATGCAGTTCTATTACTACATGCATGGCTTATTCCAAAGGAAAGGCTTAAGTGGTTATTTTGCTTGAAGCAGCATTTTTAAACAGAATATCTTAATTAGTTTCAAAAGCAGTAAAACAATATTATAATATTAATAAGTTCTCAATTCTTTTTCAGATGATTGGCACACAACCCTAAGTTCCAGTTATCTGCCTTTTGCACACAGCCACTAATCCCACATTTTATTTCGAAAATCTAACCCTTGACTGTAATTCCCGAGTAATGTCCAATACCGCGGACGCGGCTATTCAAATAGATTTAACACACACTCTCTGCAGAGGTTGTACACTTTACCCACAAGATACAGTCGCTCACCACACAAGTGATTGATCGTAACAAAGCTTTTTGGAAGCTTCTATTTATCCCTATGAACCTCTCGATGATTGTCTTCACTTGCTTCCCTCACTCAGGTGAAGGGTAAGAACAAGAATCTTGTTGGATGGGTACCAAGCCATAGCAGTCGCTCCCCACGATTACCTCGGCGTAAGCGCCACCCGAGGTATCAAAGGTAAGATATTAGAGTCCTACTAGACTAGGTCTGTCCCATTCGGACTTGCGGTTGTATGAATGACTCAGTTCAAAGGCTCGCAAGGTGAAGTCCTTAACTGTCCAGAGCAAGACATCCTTCTCTCAGATCCCGGCACACACCCTCACATTACTCAGTTCATCCCGTTGCCACGCAGGCCCACCTGGCACGAAGCCATCTTGCCACTTGCCCCGATCCAAATCATTTTTCCACCCCAGTTTGTATTTATGCAACACATGCCAATGCTCTCTTCATTGTACATGTAGAACCACACAGGTTACTACACTCCAAATCCATCACATGACATTGCCACAATATATTGAAATATGTTCCATAATTACTTAGTCAATATTCATTTGCAATTTGAAAGTCATTCTGCGCATACAAATAACTAAGCATCTAATCACGGTCTAGCCTCCCGTGTTGGCATTATAATAGCATCCAACTTAAATTAATACTTAGGGTGTCAAGGAGTTTAGGGCTTACAAGTAATGTTAACAAGGTGTCATAAACAAGATAGGTGTATTATCTACCTTACCCAAATTAATCAATGTCATTTTTAATTTAACATAGCATGCATAATTTTGAATCGAAATGTATTTTAAAAATCTAGGAGCAAAATGGTCAAAGCATGACTTGCCTTTGAAAAGTGGTTGATCTTGGTCCGAAGCTTGAGATGGATCCCCGAACTCCTCCCCGACAGCTTCTAGCAATTCGGTGTCTAATCGCATCAATCAAACATACAATAAATACACTAACAGATAGAAAGATCAACTTTAAAAATAAAATAAAATTTACTAATAAATAGTTTACAATTTTACAAATTTTTAGGAACTGAAATCACCCAATTCGGAGCTAAGACGCAAAAGTTATAGTGATTACAAATTTAGAAATTCAAATAAAAGAAAAACTCAAATTATTGGATTTATTTTCTTACTGGAAAATCCAATTAACTCTTCGGTGACACGTGTCCTCACCAGAATGGGCCACGTCGGCACCGATCCATGGACCAGGCTCATGGTATGGTTCGGGTCCACAGTGGACCCGGTCCACCGAATAGTGTCACTAACCCATGGCCCCTACAGTGACGTCATGATGACGTCAGTCTCCACTGCTTCCTTACTGACAAGTGGGACCCACGCATGACGTCGCGGTGGCATCACCCAAACATGGCACAGCAGCGACGCCCACTACCCGGCTAACACTTGGCGACACCATCGCCCACGCGTGCTAAAATTCCGTCCGTTGATTCAATCCAAGCGGCCAGCACACACACTAACCCACTCCGCCACGCGGCACCATCCAAGTCGACAGTTGGATCCAATGGCCCAAACGCGATGCCGCTTCGAAACCCGAGTGGCTACGCGGCGCGCTCCTACTGGCTAACAGTACGGCGAAATCTCGCCCGCACGTTCAAAATCTGACGGCTCGGATTGAACGCTGCGACTCTTCGATTTTTGCGCGGACATGCAGCATGGATCTATCCGTTGAAACAAGATCTAACGGCCAGGCTTGGCTTAATCTATGGCCTAATTCGAGCCCTTGGATTTAGATCCAACGGACATTATCAAGCGCATCTTAAACGGCTATGTGGACTCACCGGAGCGGCTTCATGGAGATCCAACGGTTGAGACGCGCCTGGTCCATTGGTACACGTGTAACACCCCGGCGCCAGCCGCGCCACGGATGCTACCCAAAACTCTAAACACTCAACGACAACTCAACAGAATTGTCTAAAAACAATCGCTAACTCTAAAACCAGATTAAAACTAAGTCAGCAAAAAAATTCAAAATTTCGGCATGACCTTCCTAGAAAGAAGGACATCCACTCAGCAGACAGAAAGCAATAACAGCATAAATCAATCATTCAATCATGACGAGACATTCTAGCAGGTCCTTAGATATCAATCACACCTCCGCTAACAAAAGATAAACTACGCGACGTCAAATAACATATTACAACCCCACTAAATACATTCAGGCTTTATGCATTAATCAAATGTGATGGCGACCGAAGTTGTGCATGTGCTTCTACTCCCAACCCAGCGAATCGTCTGCAAGGTACCTAAAACAGGAAGCAAACAAGCGTGAGTCCAAGACTCAGCAGAGTGCAATCAAACATAAAAGTAATAAATTCGATTAGAATACAACGACTTCAAAACATACAGTAATAGTTCCTTTACTTAACATCCTTAAATAAAGGGAGCAATTTGAATTCATATAACTTCAAAACGTAAGAACACGACTACTCCACCATTTGCTATAACCATTACTTAATTGAAATTATCCGTTAAAGAAGCGTAAACTAACCCTACTTACCACCTCCAACTCGAAACATAAATAAACCTTACTCATGCCTCAACAATCATTTCGGATGAGTCCACGACTCAATACTCAACTTGTCATTTCCAGTCTCATCAATTAACATTTACCAATTGCAACACACAATGCAATACTTTTTATGCTCTTATCCTCTTTCTCATAAATCATAAAATGAAGGCACCATGCATGCTCATAATGCACATTGTCATAGCGTATACGGATAGTGAGTGCACACCTCGGTGTGCACCCTCAATCCCAACCATCCGTGGCGAGGCCTACTTTATCGACTCGCTCCCATTCACCTCGATGAATGGGACTACAGTAGGACTTTTGTGCTCACTACGGTGAGCACCGAGGCTCAGATCAACATGGGACGCCTCGCCATCATGAATGCAATTATGCAAATGGCGTGAATGCATTTCATCCCTCATTCATTTTCACCACACATAGCCATAACCAATATGGAAGTACCAATTACTTGCTATTTCCCCAGTGTGATTCATTCGAGAGTAAATAAGTCATGAATAAAATTCAGGGAAAGGCATCACATAATTTCTATAAAGTAGATTAAATTTACAGATATGAACAACTAGGTGATTATAGTGCAAGCTTGTCCCTACACTTGCATCAACATAACCATATTCATTCGTACAATTTCGTAATGCAATGCAATAGATGGGAATTGAATAACTTACTTACCAATTTGCTAACATTCATCCATCCTCATCACCATACTAAAAACAACTTCTAGACATGCTATTAAACATAATCACATCATTAGAATTTTTCATAATCTTATCGCAAACAAAGCATTTAACATCCTAACAACGCCTAGGGTTGCACTTGCCTTTTACCGAAGAGTTTAAGCGAGCTGGGTCGAGCCGCCTTTTTCAAAGATTTTCCAGCCATCTCTGCATTTTCCAGGTGCTGGTCTTTAAATGTGTTTTTTTTGACTGAATGCAACTAAAAGGTTGGTAATCGCACATTTCATGAATTGTGTATTAAAATCTCCCAAGCCACGCATTGAATTTATAGCAGCATGCCAAATGGTACTAGCAAGTCGCTGCAAACAGCCCTATTTTATCCTATGCTTTAATAAGAAATTTCTAATAGCATGCTCTTTTCTGTGAGCCTTACCCTCAAAAGAATCAACACATATATATAACTTGAATCAAACATCATACATTAATATCTTTTCAGCTGAACCCCGAAATCCTTGCCACATATTGGATCAGATTAAGCACTCTCCCGCCCAACCATGACTCTCTGAAGGTATATTGCATTAGCAGGACAAACATTTTCACATGGCTTTGAGCAATCGCGTGGATAATCCTCAGGATCAATTCTAGAAAATAGTGCAGAGTTCAAATCTTCTTAGGGAGAGAATTCTTTGGCTAAGAACTCCTACTGTTAATTAAATATGCAGCAAGTCATGCTAACGAAAGCATGAAACCAAGTACATTTATTGCCAAGGTACAGTACTATGGGAAATTACAAATTTGAACCCGCAATTCTCAATTGAAGATAACGAAAGAAAACCAAATAAGACAGTTACGTTGAAGTAGCATGACTGAATTTCGCAAATTCAACTAAAGGTCGAACAGACAGCTTTCTAAAGAGCATGTTAATTACTACCTTTACGGAAATGAAGATCTCTACAATCATCATTAACACTAACCACGCACCCATGACCTCAAGTGCGGCACAATCGAGGTCGCTACATCAATACCTTTTGTTGATCGCACCCACTATAGATGCATCTCGCTTACAATCAAATGCAACCCATCGGATGCACAAAATTGATCTATGCTTTCTAAATGTAGACCGCTTATATGAAAGGGAATATCTGCAGAGGCACATAAAAGTAAATAAGGCACATATGATTTTTCCACCTCTCCTTTTGTTCTCAGAATTATTCTATCAAAATCAGCCTTCCTTGGCTCATTTCATGTAATCAACGTGAGAATTAGCCGGTTCAACTATCCACTAACCTTAGTTCGTGAAACCATTTTAAATCTTGTTGTCTCAAAACAAGGATTCTAGCTAGGCATTTAAACAAACACCATACGTGCAAGCTAAACCCCAAGAAGATATACCTCCAATTTCACACACCAAAGAGGAGGCGCCGGTCGAGTCGCTTGACCGAGGCTCACACGGCGAGGAGAGGAGGCATGCCTGGCCAGCGCGAGGAGCCGGGCGCGCATGGCCGGGAGGCACGGGCGGGTGGCGCAAGCGTGAGCACAAGCGCGGCGGGCCAAGAAGGCCGAGGCGGCCGGAGGCGCGGCTGGGAGGAGGTGCCAGGGCGAGCATCCAGGACAGGCCATGCGAGGAGGCGGGAGCCGACAATGGCCTCAGGCAGGAGTAGGGCGCAAGATTTTGCAGGGAGACGGAGGAGTTGGCGACGAGACTAGGGAAGGTCGGCAAAGGATGGGGAAATTATCGCAACCCTCCCCAAATTGATTCTCACCACAAACAAGAAGGAGAGAGAAAAATTAGGAGAAAAGAAATGAAGACCTCCAAGGAATAAAAATCCAACTTTAAACCCTTAGAGTGAACCAATAATTTAATCCTTGGCAAAATGACAAATGTCAGATAAACAAACTTGTCAGAAACTATACGCTTGGGAAAACCTCAAACCGAAAACTAGGCAAATAACCAAAACCTTTAACAAAGCTTCAACAAGCGACGCTAAATATTTTTCTCCGTAGTAAATAAAAAGAAACGCTCTGAATCTCAACATGACCTGGAATCATTTCCACGACAAACCTAGCATAAAGAGGATCGGGTTCATGGATACAACGTAGCGCGTCTGACACACGTGCGCGATGGTGGCGGCCGGATCAAGAATCTACTGACTAAATTTAACGAAATCACTCAAGTCTAGTTCTACAGGAGGGAGACATGGTTTTACTTGGGCGCCGATGGAGATCCGACAAATATGGAGTGTTGGGGTTTCAAGACGAGGCGTGCTCGAACCGCGCTAGCCTTTGCGGTCCTAAACGGGTCCAAATCGGTGGCGCAGCGGCGAACAAGCCAAAAGCGAAGGACGAGCCAAGCTGCCGAATTTTCATGATCGGACACTCGGTATCGTTAGTCGGATCACGCTAGTACACAGGATAAACAGGTTGAATACCACAATCATACGAAATAAATAATAAAGTACTTCAAGCATAATATAGTCGAGTTACATGACCTTATGGTGCTTACAATAATTAGCCCAGGCGATAAATATCATCGAATCAAGTTCATTATGGAAGCAAAATACGATAGCGGAACCTCTCCTAGCCACAGCTCTGAGTGCGCTCAACCCTTAATCCTCCGGCCTTCGAACTCTTCATTCCAAGCTACGGCTTCTTCTTCTTCGAGGTTTTTGTCGATGCAAAGGTGAGTATACAACATACTCAACAAGTCATGAATCGATCTATTACTACTTGCATGGCTTATTCCAAAGGAAAGGCTTAAATGGTTATTTTGCATAAAGCAGCATTTCTTTTAATAGGTAATCCTATTAGATTAAAAGCAGTAAAATCAATATTACTAATAATTAATTTCTCAATTCTTTTCCCAAGAGTTTTGGCACACCTAGTTTCATTCACCGACTTTTTGGCACGACCACCCATCCCATATTTTTATTTTCAAAATCTACCCCTTGACTGTAATCACCGAGCAATGTCCAGTACCACGGACACGGCTATTCGAATAGTTTCACACACACACTCTGCAGAGGCTATACACTTTACCCACAAGATACAGTCGTTCACCACAGGCGATTGATTGCAACAAAGTCTTTAGAGACTAACACTTAGCATGATCCTCTCGATGTGCCTTCCTAACACTTCCCCACAGAGCCAAAGCTTAGAATAGGCACATCCGTTAGATGGGTACCAAGCGCATAGATCGCTCCCCAACGTTACACCTTTGTTACTTTCACCCCAGGTATCAAAGGAAAGATATTAGAAACATCTTGAACTAGGTCCGTCCCATTGGACAAGTGGTTGTACGAACTCAGCTCAAAGGCTCGCAAGGTTAAGTCCTTAATTGTCCGGGCAAGACATCCATTTTACAACTCGCCACCTTATCAATCTTTCATCACCCATTGCCACAGGCCCACGCAGAAGCCTTCTTGCCACTTGCCCATCCAAAACATTTCCCCCCACGTTATATTTAAGCAACACATGCCATTGTTCACATCGGTTTGAATAGCACCACAGTTACTATTCCACTTCCATCGTATGACATTATCGCACTTTTACAAAAATGTGTTCCATAATTGGTTAAGCAATATTCATTTGCTATTTGAAATTCATTCATCGCACAAAGCGGATAAGCTACTACTCACGGTCTAGCCTCCGTGTTGGCATCATCTTAATATCCAACATATTAAACATCTTAGGGTGGACAAAGATTTGAGCATACAAACATTATAATCAAGGTGGCATAAACAAGATAGGTATTTTAACTACTGTTCCCATATAAGCAACATCATTTATACTTAACATAGCATGCAATAATTGAATCAAAATATATTTTCGAAATCTAGGGGCAACATGGTCAAGCATGACTTGCCTTCGAACAGCGGTTGGTCCTGGTCGAAGCTCTGCAACGGTTCTTCAAATTCTCTCTCGGCAACTCCCGACAACTCGGGGTCTAGTCGGTACAAGCAAGCACACAATAAACATACAATACAGATAACAATATAAATTCTAAAAATAAAATAAAAATCACCAATAAATAGTTCATATTTTTACAAATTTTTGGGCACTGGAATCACCCAAATCCGAGTTAAAATGCAAAAGTTATAGCCTTTACAATATTCTGAAAATCCATAAAAGAATAAATCGAATTATTCATCTATTTTCCACCAATTTTCCGGCTATTTTCTCTCGGCTCGACACGTGTCAGCACCAGAGCGAGCCACGTCGCCTCGACCACGCAGTGGGCCCGGATGACGTCACGCTGACGCCAGCACGACCGGCGGTCCACCCATCGACGGTGGGCCCGGTGAAAGACTCAGACTAACCGGTGACACACTGCGATTTAACCATCAAGCCACGATACACGATTTCTCGATCGTTGGATTCGGATCGACGGCGCAAGAACTACCAAGCGGTTCATCGTTAACGAGCCTACGTGGCTTTACCTCGAGCGTCCGATGAAGATCGGATGTCCTGAGCTCAAGAGTCGAAGGAGAAGCAAGTGAGCTCGCTGTCGAGTTGAAGAAGACGACACGGCGACGGCGTTTCAAGTCTCCGGTGGAATGAAGTGGCCTCAACGGTGCGCCTTGGCTTGGTGAACTCGGAGGTGGTCTCAAAGGGCGGGAACAGGAGCACTGCGAAGACGAAGAAAGTGAGGAGAGGAAGAGGCAACTACGGCGAGCAAGTGCGAGAGCTTCGGTGGATGGCTGAGCGAGAGATCAGGGGAAATGAGCGGAAGGAAGTGCTGAGCTCGGGGGTGTACTTCTTTCGCCCGGACATGCCTTGGAACTCGCGAATATCTCTCGATCAAGATCCTCTCCTACCTGACGGCAAGACATAGAGTCAGGTTCCGAGACTCGACAATCGTACGCGTCCGATCAAGATCGGACGAGCGAGCGCGTGCGTTAGGGTTTCCTCCATGAAGCACAGTGTTGGGCCGCCCAACATCGTAGCTAAGGAATTTCTGACTTTTTCGAATAAAAATAAATGTAGAAATTCAAAGTAATTGTTTAGGGCACTAAAAATACCCAAAAATTATAGAAAAATTCTAGAAAATATTTCAGAGCATTTTGAGCCTAAATAAAATATTGGTTTTAATTTTGATAATTATATTTTCTGATTTTTAATTACTCAAGGAAAATAATATAAATAAAATCCAATTAAATCCAATAATTCCCAGAAAAATCAGATAAATTCAATTAAATGCAATTAAATGCAAATAAAGGTTGGTTAATTCATAAAAATTCAAATAACTCCAAAATTTAAAATTTGGCCAAATTTCAGGATGTTACACAAACTCTGGTGAGCAAGAGCACGAGCTCTGAGCGCTACGTGACGGCAGAGATCACGCAGCGAACGAAGAGCCACGTTGAATGCGCTATATCATGGCGGCAATGGCGCTTCGTTACGTGCGCAACATTGATCGCAGCTCAACCGTCCCCTTCCGGCGTAATGGCGGTGGCGGCGCCCGACGGTTCGTCTCCCGCGTGACGTGGCGCTATCCGGGCGGTCCGAGCCGACGCAATCCAACGATCCCTGCTTGATCAAGACATGGCTCACTCACAGCCGCCCGATGGCGATCGCACGGCCGGCGATGCGGCGATTAGGGTTTTTAATCGAACAACACTGTAGCACCGAAATTCAAGGGTTTCCTAATTAAAATTATTCTATAAAATAAATTTAATTATTTATAGCCCTAAAAATACCCAAAAAATTCTAGAAAAATTCTAGAAAATATTTCATGGAATTTAAAACTTAAATAAAATATTTTTATTTATTTTTGGTAATTACTTTTCTATTATTTAATTATTAAAAAGATGGATTAATTTAAATTAAATCCAAATAAATCCCAAAAATTCACAAAAATTCAAATTAGGCAAATTTTGGGCTATTACAATTCTACTGATGCCATCGCTATAGTGCCTTTTGTATTTTTTATCTATCAATTTTATATTTTTCTCTCTATTTAAAATGATAAATCTCTTCTAAGAGTCTCTCCTGGCGATGTACGGTCTTCTAGCTAGTATATACTGCTAGGACTAATAATAATATCATCCCTATATTAAAGCTGGGAAGTTTTCAGCTCCCTCCGCACGCCACGTCACCGTTTAGAGGACATGTTCGTGCGCTTAGCTTCATGCACACATCTGCGAGCAACATAGTGTCATGGTACTCGGCGTCATTGAGCCACGTCGCTCATGTGGCTCGAGCTTGCCAAGATCAAGTATTTTCTCAGTGGGTTTTCACATCCAAAGGTAGCACAATGTGAGGTCTCTCGTATATCTTAAATTGGGGAGAATTCAGGCGCAACCAGAGTGTCATGTCACCGTTTTTTGAAAAAGCCCCACCCCCAAAAAAAAATTTGGAAATCACGGATAGGTCATTTCACGGTAAATTAGAAATCGCAAACGGGTTCTTTTACTGGTTATTTTGCAAAAAAAAGACCCTGTAGTCCAGTTCTTTCGACCTAGGAGATTTTAAAAAAATTTAAAATCGCAAACAGGCCCTTCCGCCGATTAGTTTGCGAAAGGGACTCTATAGTTCCACAAATTGAGCGAACGCAAATCTTTCGCCCGAAGATTTAGAAAAATTTGGAATCATGAGCGGTCCTTCCACCGCTTATTTTGCAAAAAAACACCGGTTCTTTCAAACCTGGATGGGGAAATTATCGGCAACCCTCCCCCAAATTGATTCTCAGCCACAAACAAGAAGGGAGAGAGAAAAATTAGGAGAAAAGAAATGAAGACCCTCCAAGGAATAAAAATCCAACTTTAAACCCTTAGAGTGAACCAATAATTTAATCCTTGGCGCAAAATGACAAATGTCAGGATAAACAAACTTGCCGTAAAACTATACGGCTTGGGAAAACCTCAAACCGAAAACTAGGGCAAATAACCAAAACCTTTAACAAAAGCTTCAGCTGCGCGACGCTAAATATTTTTCTCCCGAGTAAATAAAAAGAAACCTCGAATCTCAACGATGGAATCATTTCCGGCCGACAAACCTAGCAAAAGAGATTTGCGGTATTACAACACGTGTGACACACGGCGCGATGGTGGCGGCCGGATCAAGAATCTACGGCTGAAATTTAACGAAATCACTCAAGTCTAGTTCTACAGGGAGGGAGACATGGTTTTACCTTGGGCGTCAGATGGAGATCCGACAGCGATGGAGTGTTGCGGGGTTTCGAAGACGAGGCGGCGGCGCTTGCTACCGGAGTTGGGGAAGACGGTGCACGACCCGATGATTCGATGCAGCCCCGGCCGGAAGAGATATCGAATCCGATGCGCCTAGCCTTTGCGGTCCTAAATCCGGGGTCCAAATGTGGCTGAGCGGCTTGACGGCGGTGGAACAAGGCCAAAACCGAAGCAGCACGAGAGCCAAACTCCGGTGAGCAAGAGCACGAGCTACAGAGCGCTACGGTGTACGGGCGAGAGTGCAACGGGTGCGGAACGAAGAGCCACGTTGAATGCGCTATATCATGGCGGCAATGGCGCTTCGTTACGTGCGCAGCATTGATCGCAGCTCAACCGTCCCCTTCCGGCGTAATGGCGGTCGCGGCACCCGACGGTTCGTCTCCCGCGTGACGTGGCGCTATCCGGGCCGTCCGAGCCAACACAATCCAACGATCCCTGCTTGATCAAGATGTGGCTCACTCACAGCCGCCCGATGGCGATCGCACGGCCGGCGATGCGGCGATTAGGGTTTTTAATCGAACAACAACATGTACCAAAAATTCAAGGGTTTCCTAATTAAAATTATTCTATAAAATAAATTTAATTATTTAGAGCCCTAAAAATACCTAGAAAAATTCTAGAAAATATTTCATGGAATTTGAAACTTAAATAAAATATTTTTATTTATTTTTGGTAATTACTTTTCTATTATTTAATTATTTAAAAAGATGGATTAATTTAAATTAAATCCAAATAAATCCCAAAAATTCACAAAAATTCAAATTAGGCAAATTTTGGGCTATTACAATTCTACATGCCATCGCTATAGTGCATTTTGTATTTTTTATCTATCAATTTTATATTTTTTCTCTCTATTTAAAATGATAAATCTCTTCTAAGAGTCTCTCTGGCGATGTACGGTCTTCTAGCTAGTATATCTTTGCTAGGACTAATAATAATATATATCTATCCTATTAAAGCGGAAGAAAGCCGGGCCATTCAGCCCATCCACGTGGCGCCTCGCTTGCTTTTCTTGAAAAAAGTCCTCCGTTTCTTGAAATTACGGATAGGTCCTGTGTAATTTTCTCGTGAGACAAAAAAAATTTCACTTCGCGTTTAGGTCCTTGGCGCGGTATTTTACTGGAAAAGTCTCGTTAATTTCAAATCGCGAACAAACCCTTTTCTAATTTTTCAGATAGCGGCAGGTCCAAAAAAATAACGGATAGGTCCACTCGCTTCTTACGTTAGGTCCTTTCTCCGTTTTTCCCGAAAAAATGTTTTCGACCAAAAACCTAAAAAAAATTTCGCCGCCCAAAATAAGCGGAAAAATGTTTTAAATGCAAAAAAAATGATTTGTCATCTCGATGATTTTTCGTTCTTTTCCTCTAGACTATTTTTCACCGGGGGTGGTTTTGCGAAAAAAGATACGTCCACCTTTCTCCAGTTTTTCCCGGGGTAAATGTTTTCGTCGCCGAAAAAACCCGGAAAAAATGTTTTCGCCACCCAAAAAAACGGGAAAAAATGTTTTCGTCGCAAGAAAAACACCTATTTGTCATCTCTAATGAATTTTCACCATTTTTCCTCTAGACTATTTTTCACCGGTGGGTGGTTTTGCGAAAATAAAAAAATACGTCCAAGCTCTTCGATCGGTGGTTTTACAAAAATGACCCTATCGTTTCGTATATTCACGTGCGAACGCGTAGAGTGTTAGGCTCGACAAAAGAATGTTGCCATCTCTAATAATTTTTTATCCTTTTTTCTCTAGACTATTTTTCACCGGTGAGTGGTTTTGCGAACATGTGTTATTACTCAGTGGACGCGTAGAGCGTTAGGCCCAACATAAGAAGGTTGTCATCTCTAATAATTTTTCCCCCTTTTTCCTCTAGACTATTTTTTACCCGTGGGTAGTTTTGCGAAAACAAAAAAAATACATTCAAGCCCTTCTAGCGGTGATTTTACAAAAAAAACCCTATAGTTTCGTATATTCGCGTCCGGGTCCTTCAGCTTTATTTTTCGAAATTGTATTACACATATTTGGCCTTGACAGAGCGCTTATATCCGCTTAGTATATCTTAAATTGGGGAGAATTCAGGCGCAACCAGAGTGTCATGTCACCGTTTTTTGAAAAAGCCCCCCCCCCCCCAAAAAAAAATTGGAAATCACGGATAGGTCATTTCACGGTAAATTAGAAATCGCAAACGGGTTCTTTTACTGGTTATTTTGCAAAAAAAAAGACCACGTAGTCCGGTTCTTTCGACCTAGGAGATTTTTAAAAAAAATATAAGATCGCGAACAGACCCTTCCGCCGATTAGTTTGCGAAAGGGACTCTATAGTTCCACAAATTCGACGTGAACGGCAGCTCTTTCAGCCTAGAAGATTTAGAAAAATTTGGAATCATGAGCGGGTCCATCCACCAGTTATTTTGCAAAAAAAAACATTAGTTCTTTCAAACCGGAGAATTTAAAAAAATTTGAAATCGTAAATAGGTCCTTCCATCGGTTATTTTTTAAAAAAAAGAAGATCCGTAGTTCCGCAAATTCAATTTACAAAAAACTCAGATCAGATTTTTTTCTTACGACGTGGCATCGCACATATCTCTACGTACCTAGTATGTTTTACATTTAGCCCAGCCCCTTGGAATTATGCATGTGGCTGGAGTAGTCTCCATTTACGTGTCACTAATGCCTTTATCTCACCAAGTTTTATGCATGTTCCACAGATAAAAAGTACCATTATACCGGTACCAACAAGGTAGATGGGTTTGCCCCCAAAACTAGTAGCTAACCTGATTCATTGAATTGAAAATAATGAATACTTTGTATTGAGTTTAGTGTACCACAAAAGAGCCATAAGCATTACAAAGTTGACTCAATGGAAGCTGAAGTCTCTTCAGGTTGATTGAATCATATAATCCTACGTACTCCTGATTCAAATGGGGACTGAGATAGTCCCGAGTCACGACTCCTTCGCGTGACATTGGTATGCATGATGCCCCCTTAGATGTGTGGAGGACTGCAATCACAACTATCTTAAACCGCCGAACATGCAATTTCGTACTAGAGTGCCCACTTCTTGTTTCATCCTCTGATAGTACACTTGCCATAAGCTCGAGGTTAGTCCAACCCCAGCATATATGGAAATTTTTTTTAAAATAATACATTTTTTATTCAGAATTTCAAAAATATACCATGGGAAAAAAAATTACAGAAATATACCCACATGCCTGTCATCAGCAGGCGGAGAGAGATACTCTTAAAAATAAGCAGGCGACGGAGGCCACATCACTGACCTCACGCCCAATAAAATGACGAGGCTAATTTGATTTACGTCACGATGAAAGGCGACAGAATCAAATTAGCCTGCCGCCTAATGAAATGGCGACAGGGCTAAAATTGACACCTTTCGCCTGGATGAAATGGCGACAGGACACCGCGCCACGAAACCGAAAATCGTGGGCGCTTAGGGTTGAATTAGCCCATGTCGCCATTTCATCGGGCGGCATTATGAGGCGGCGTGGCCTCACAGTCGCTGTGTATTTTCTATTTAGACCCACATGCCCAGGCGGGTATATTTCGTAAAAAAATTTCGTGGTATATTTTTGAAATTTTGAATAAAAATGTATTATTAAAAAAAATAATTCGCATATATGTATGATTTTGTTCGTTCCGATGTGCTTGTAGTTCTTTAAAGTTGCATCAGGCGTCGAAAGATTACAGATGTTACCGTCGTCGTCAGAATATTGGGGTTCCTGTGATTTTGTAAAAACATAAACACATCAGCAACAGTTTCGTAGTTTATCTGTATTTGTGAAATCAATGTTGTCAGATGAGATATTCTACTTTATATCTTCTTTACAGGATAACCAAAAACCGATAGTTACATTTAGTGCAATTTGATGCTCCAGCGAAGAAGAGGGAGCACAATTCAGTGACACAGAATATACTAGATGCGGCAACGCGGCATGACACGCCACGAGCCCCGGCGTGGGCCTGCTGCACTTGCACTTGCACGTGCCACGCCTCGCTGCCCTACGCACGCGGCACAACTCGCTGCCGTAATTGACGAATTTTTTACTGTTTTAGCTCGACTTATTTAAATTTTTTCGCGAACAGCTGTTCATTCGATAAAATAGTAGAAATAGCACCTAAACAGTGCAAACTAGCGAACGCAGAGCGCGCGAAATTTTTTTAATGCAAATCAAGCGATTCCGGTCTACATTATAATTTTTTATTTTTTCTTCCCACAGATTGCAACTGCTGAAATATATTTGAAAAATTTTATTGCCAAAAAAATCATTTTTTTATTTTCTTGTGCCAGCGCCAGACATCCAGCGGTCTAGAACCGCTAGAATCACAGCACATCCAGTGGTTCCAGACCGTTGGAACTGCAGAGACGGCTAGACTGTTTTTTTTCATTTTTCCAGTTTTTTAGTCACTAAATAGCTGACGTTTCTTCTCGCTAAAAAATGTAAGCATATCGATTCCATCGAAAAGAAGTAAAAAAATATTTTAGCATGGATGCCGTGTACTGCGAATTCTTTGTAGTGTAGTAGCCCTTTGCGTATAATTTTTTTGGAAATAGTTGTGGTCGTGACGAAATTCCGAAAATTCAGTAAAAAACTGCTCCACGAAAGAGCCATTTGCTTGGTTTTTTTGTGCGGTTGAAAATTTTCCCTAGCTATCTGTTTGTCTTCAAAATGGTTGTTTTTGCGATGCCTGTAAATTTGTTTATATTTTTGTAATAAAAAATTGTATGAATAATTGGAGAATTTACTATAGTAGCCCTTTGAACTCAGTATTTTCCAAAAATGGTTATCGTTCCGATGATATTGTAGATATGGTCATGTAATATGTTGAAAATTAGTTTTTCTTTTTCCACGTGGTTAGAAATTTGTTGTTTAATTTCAGTGGCGAGCCATTGAAAATTTTGCCATTTGCGGTATATGATAATTTGTGCATTCTTTTTTGCTCTAGAAATTATCCAGTGGTTTTGGTGCGCTTGGAATTGTGGGTCCCGAAGGGGCAGCAGACCGCTGGAAATTAGTTTTTTTCCCTTTTTTAGTTTAGCCGTTGTATTTTTTTTTTACAAAATTACCGGTCTCGCGATACAACTATACGAATAGCAAAACAATAGGCAATTTTGTTTTGTTCGGTCGAAAATTTTTTTCAATCATTTTTAAGCGGCACGCTGTATTATTTTCGACGGTTGGGACTAGCGGGATTCTTGGGTTGCACACTCACGACACGCTGGATTTTATTTTACACGATGAAAAATTGGAATGTTTTAAAGTAATTCTTTTTTATTCAAATTGTAAAAATATGGCTTCATCTAAAAATGAAGATTTAGAAAAATTTGGAATCATGAGCGGGTCCTTCCACCAGTTATTTTGCAAAAAAAAAACACTGGTTCTTTCAAACCGGAGAATTTAAAAAAAATTGAAATCGTAAATAGGTCCTTCCATCGGTTATTTTTTTAAAAAAAAGAAAATCCGTAGTTCCGCAAATTCGATTTACAAAAAACTCAGATCAGATTTTTTTTTACGACGTGGCATCGCGCATATCTCTACGTACCTAGTATGTTTTACATTTAGCCCAGCCCCTTGGAATTATGCATGTGGCTGGAGTAGTCTCCATTTACGTGTCACTAATGCCTTTATCTCCCCAAGTTTTATGCATGTTCCACAGATAAAAAGTACCATTATACCGGTACCAACAAGGTAGATGGGTTTGCCCCCAAAACTAGTAGCTAACCTGATTCATTGAATTGAAAATAATGAATACTTTGTATTGAGTTTAGTGTACCACAAAAGAGCCATAAGCATTACAAAGTTGACTCAATGGAAGCTGAAGTCTGTTCAGGTTGATTGAATCATATATATAATCCTACGTACTCCCGATTCAAATGGGACTGTGGGATAGTCACGAGTCACGACTCCTTCACGTGACATTGGTATGCATGCCCCCTTAGATGTGTGGAGGACTGCAATCACAACTATCTTAAACCGTCGAACATGCAATTTCGTACTAGAGTGCCCATTTCTTGTTTCATCCTCTGATACACTCGCCATAAGCTCGAGGTTAGTCCAACCCCAGCATATATGTATGATTTTGTTCGTTCCGATGTGCTTGTAGTTCTTTAAAGTTGCATCAGGCGTCGAAAGATTACAGATGTTACCGTCGTCGTCAGAATATTGGGGTTCCTGTGATTTTGTAAAAACATAAACACATCAGCAACAGTTTCGTAGTTTATCTGTATTTGTGAAATCAATGTTGTCAGATGAGATATTCTACTTTATATCTTCTTTACAGGATAACCAAACACCGATAGTTACATTTAGTGCAATTTGATGCTCCAGCAAAGAAGAGAGAGCACAATTTAGTGACACAGAATATACTAGATGCGGCAACGCGGCATGACACGCCACGAGCCCCGGCGTGGGCCTGCTGCACGCGCACTTGCACGTGCCACGCCGCGCTGCCCTACGCACGCGGCACAACTCGCTGCTAATTTTTTACTGTTATAGCTCGATTTATTTAAAGTTTTTCACGAACAGCCGTTCATCCGATAAAATAGTAGAAATAGCACCTATACAGTGCAAACCAGCGGACGCAGAGCGCGTGAAATTTTTTTAATGCAAATCAAGCGATTCCGGTCTACATTATAATTTTTTATTTTTTCTTCCCACAGATTGCAACCGCTGAAATATATTTGAAAAATTTTATTGCCAAAAAAAATCATTTTTTTTATTTTCTTGTGCCAGCGCCAAACATCCAGCAATCTAAAACAGCTAGAATCGCAGCACATCCAGTGGTTCCAGAACAGGGACGGCTGGACTGTTTTTTTTTTCATTTTTCCAGTTTGTTAGTCGCTAAATAGCTGACGTTTCTTCTCGCTAAAAAATGTAAGCTCATCGATTCCATCGAAAAGAAGTAAAAAAATATTTTAGCATGGATGCTGTGTACTGCAAATTCTTTGTAGTGTAGTAGCCCTTTGCGTATAATTTTTTTGAAAATAGTTGTGGTCGTGACGAAATTCCGAAAATTCAGTAAAAAACTGCTCCACAAAAGAGCCATTTGCTTAGTTTTTTTGTGCGGTTGAAAATTTGCCCTGGCTGTCTGTGTCTCCAAAATGGTTGTTTTTGCGATGCGCTGTAAATTTGTTTATATTTTTGTAATAAAAAATTGTATGAATAATTGGAGAATTTACTATAGTAGCCCTTTGAACTCAGTATTTTCCAAAAATGGTTATCGTTCCGATGAAATTGTAGATATGGTCATGTAATATGTTCAAAATTAGTTTTTCTTTTTCCGCCTGGTTAGAAATTCATTGTTTAATTTCCAGCGGCCGGAGCCCGCTGAAAATTTTTTTTGCCATTTGCAGCGCATGATAATTTGTGCATTCTTTTTTGCTCTAGAAATTATCCAGCGGTTTTGGTGCGCTTGGAATTGTGGGTCCCGAAGGAGCAGCAGACCGCTGGAAATTATTTTTTCCCCTTTTTTTAGTTTAGCCGTTGTATTTTTTTTACAAAATAACCAGTCTCGCGATACAACTATACGAATAGCAAAACAATAGGCAATTTTGTTTTGTTCGGTCGAGAATTTTTTTTCAATCATTTTTAAGCGGCGCACTGTATTATTTTCGGCGGTTGGGACTAGCGGGATTCTTGGGTTGCACGCTCACGACACGCTGGATTTTATTTTACACGATGAAAGATTGGAATGTTTTTAAGTAATTCTTTTTTATTCAAATTGTAAAAATATGGCTTCATCTAAAAAATTGCAAAACTATACCTCCACCGCCGTATGTTTGAGTGATAATAGCACAAAACACAGGAAAAGTAACTTTTGTTTTGACAGTTGCTATAATTTTAGAGTTCAAACTAGGGTTTAATAAATTCAGAAAAATTCATATTTGTTAGTGATAATTCATATAGTACTTTACAAAATTATTAGTCAGTTACTTTTTTGACAAAAAAAATAGATTTCGTTGTTCATCATTCTCTTCGGTGTGTGACAAATTTGACGACAAATCATAGTAAAATATTGAATAAAAATGACATTGAAATTACAAAGTGCAGTAAGTACAACAACTACGATAGCATGGCATGTGAACTACGTATATGCCTTAGGAATTCATAAAACTGAGATACAATATAGGTACATACCTCTAGAGAAGGACTAAATCACAAAACCATACATTCTATGGCCATGGTTGTCGGAATAGGGTATGGTTAAATGGACAATAATTATCTATTGGTTCCTAATGGGATGCTACGTTTAGTCACCTGATAGGGCTTAATGTGATATCATCGTCAGGATTCAAAGGACTCCAAGGACACAAGGTTCATGGCCTAGGTGGCATGAAATAGTCATCATCATTGTCATTTGTATGGTTAGGAGCTAGCCATCCTTCTGTGCGGGTTGAAAGTCCTCTTGCATTATTGCTTGAATGGCCTGTTGTAGTAGTGCTTGAATGACCTACTGTGATAGTGCTTGAATGTTGAGGTCTAGGTGACATGAAATTGTCATCATCATCATCATTCTCATTTGTATAGTTAGGAGCAAGCCCTCCTTCCGTGGTAATTGAACGTCCTCTTGAATTTTTGCTGCAACAGTTTTGGGTGGACCTCTACCTCTCTAGTTAGATCCTCTTCTATGTCTTCTGCGCGAGCTGGGCATCACATCCCTGCCGAAGAGCATATACATCTGACGAATACTCATACCAGGGATACCCCACAGTAAAGCATACATCGATTTCAAGATCGTATTTCTCTTAGTCGTATGTACTCAAGGACCCAACCACTGACAACATCACGGAGTACGGGAGGGGATATTACCAGATCCTCCAGACCTCACAAGTGGGATTATCCCTAAATACCGGTTGAGTTGCCAGAAGAACCATCTTGGGCCCACCCCTGGGCCCAAGGGGATGCGAAGGATCCTCGGCCTCGACCAGGCCCACCAGGGGCGCCCCGACTGGGCCACTGGTCGAGCGTCCCCGTGGTTTCCGATCAGATGGCTGGTCGGGCGTCCCCGAAGGCCCTGACCAGGCCCCCAGTCGGAGCCTTGGCAACTCTGCTTCAACGACCTTCACCGTGTCGCCGGTCGGCTCTGAGTTGGTCACCTGCCCTTGGACATGATGGCAACGTTGGCGCAGGAGGCTCCTATTCCCAAGGTGGCCAAGGGTCCGCCAAAAGTCAAGAACCCGTCCCATCACTCCGTCAGGCGCAGTGGTGAAACGTGCCTCCACCAAAAAACACCGGTATGACAGCATGACAAGACATCGGCCAAGACAGGCGTGCAGAGGGCAGGTATGCACCTTCCCGACGGAACGTCACCCGTTGTGTCTACCAACTCAGCATGGGATGAACAGGAATCCGTCAGTCGTCAAGACCGAAGGCCGGGACTCCCGGGTGTAGCCTACCCCTACCTCTTTTCTTTAAAACTTCCGTGTAACCTGCCCTCTCCGACTATATAAAGGGGGGCAGGCCCTCTAGGAAAAGGGAGGGAGAAAAACTCTCTCGTGTCTCATACTCTGTCTCATTGCTCTACCGACCCGATCAGGGCCTTCCGACCCAGGTGGGCGCTCATAGCTCCTCAGCTTCCTCACTCGGATGAGCACTAAGGGCCTGTCCTTAGTTCTTGCTTATAATCCACCACACTCTGAGCAATGAGATCTACAACCACGAATTGGAAGTAGGGATATTCGGCCCGAACCAGTATAAATCTTGGGCTCCCGAGTCTAACCATTCAAGGAGCGGGGATGTGCGGCCCCTAGACCTACAAATTTACTGCCGGTTTTGCGAAACACCGACAACATCGCTACAAATTCTGGGTTATCTTTGTTCAGCAACTCTTTATCCTCCGGGAATAACTAACACACAAGACGAGCATACGAATTAGTAAACTTATGGATAATACTAAAATGATTAGTAGGGTGAACAAATAAGAAATAACTAACCTTAATATGATCTACATACTGATCGGGCAGTATCATTACCCTATAAGATCTCGTAGAGAAACCTGTAGTAGATGGGTGGTCGGCAAGTTCACACACCCTGAAATACCTTTGACGCCCCCATTGCAAGTGTACCTTGAGGTCATTGGAGGTCACAAGGTTCAGGCGAAGGTTGTCACCTTATTCCTCGATGATGTCAGACGCCACTCTAGCAATTTGGACACCACTTCACTCAGGTTCTCCTCCTTAAATGGATCATCCTTGCCACTACGCATAACCTTCAACGTGTAATGAAGGGCTATGTGCTCATATTAGGTGTCCACGAGAATGCTCTTCTTGAGGATCCAGCCATAGTGAAATGTGAGTGGGAGTTACGTATATGTGCCTACGGTTTGGCCTTTTATAGTCTCGAAGGGGTGGTGTATGGAATAATTATAGGAAGGTAAGATTCAAGCGTGTAGATGAACAGTAAAATGCTGGAGTGTGTAGTCAAGTCAGGCTGAAAAGGCAGTCATGTATGCTAAGTGTCAGTACTGACAAATATACTATATAATAAGTGGTCACTTTAGAGTTAAAAGTAGGCAATGAGTGGTCACTTCGGACTATGCAGTCCAACTAAATTATTTTTCCTAAAAATATATATGTACATAAATGTATTTGTATGAACCAATTAAATCACTATACTGTTTCTATAATCTCATTGTTCCTATTAGGTTCTTCGGGCCTCATTGAAATGAGGCATGATCGTCAAACTGGTGATGTTTTTGAAGTGCTTGATGGTTTGATGTTCAAGGATGGTTTCCTGTATAAAAGGGTTGCTCTTAGTTCTTTGATTTACTAGGGGATACAACAAATGGAGAATGAGTTTCTCAATTCTCTTCTAGTCCAAGCAATAGAAGTTCTGCTGATGACTTGGATTGGGTCTCCAGCATCTATGGTCCTAAGAAGAGGAATGGGATATGAAGGCGTCATCTTCTAAAGGAATCAAATCTTAAAGCTTCCAAAAAATAATAAAGTCTCGTGTAGTCATTGCTATCGAGAAAGATGGTTTTAAGGTAACATTCTTTCAATGCACACTTCATTTGTGCATTCTTGTTTTGGTTGTCTAATCTTCCTGAAAAAACTACTCCACGGGTGTTGTTGATTCAGTCTGAGAATGCAAAACGCATCCTGTTGTCACGTTGCTCTAAGAAAGTGCAAGAATCGTACAGTCTCGGAGCCTTTTTCAAGCTGATGTGAGAACTCGCTGCCAATAGAGCTGCTACTCATGAGTTGTCTAATCGACCTTACGAAGCTGCTCCCTGTGAGTTGTATAATCATGATGGAATGTCGCCTTTATCAGGCCAATGTGAGAAATCAAAAGATCATATGTTATGAAAGCAACATACCATATCGACACACAATAAGGATTATCATTCTTGAACCACCATGAATCGGCTAGAAGCATACAAGAATTACACATACTGAACTTTACTACAGCAATATAACTGATCGCTTCCTCGAAACCTCAACTCTGATCCGGTCACCGCTTTCGCTGACAGTGGAGTTGGTCTTCTGGGAACGCGAATCGATCAGGCTCGTACGTCGTGCTGCGCAAGTCATACTGTGTATCTTGTGTCACACGAGGGGCGTTGTCAAACCCTAGGTTTTGTGCACTCAACATGTATTCCACCCACCCTGTAGGCTGCATTGGAATGCACTGTTAGTGCTGTAGTGAAAAGGGAGTGCACTTAAATTACACAAAACACTTACCGATGATGGTTGCAGGGTCGTATACTGTGGTGCCCACTGGGAGAACTCGTCTCTAGAAACCTGCGCACACGTACTGTTAGCACGGTATCACATTGGGAATAACTTAAGCTGCATAAACATACCTACCCTGACACCAACCAAGTCTATTGAGGTGGGTGTTGCGGTAAGTATGTTGGTGCAAACGCACCCCAACCATAACTTGTTGTTGGCAACTCCTGATCGGGGGTGTACATGTCAGTCGTTGTATGTACCTCAGCAGATGTCGGCGGTGGAAGGAGAGTTTGATCCCTACGCGCGTCTTGCAAAAGAACGTGATACGAACGAAAATGTTATGTACCTTCGAGAAAGTTATGTTCGATAGTAGGTAATAACTTCAATCAAAGGTAATGTACGACATGGCGCCTACATGGATGACATGCCTGCATCGAAACTATGGAAGGCGTGCGGGGTATAGGCCTGGCCAAAGCCTAAATCTTATGGTAAACATACTCGCACGAACTCAGGTAAGTCTCAATCGGGCCTAGACGATGAAGGCCTTGACGATGAAGGCATGAGAGATTGATCGCCGCGTTCGCGCTGTAGAAGGATATGGCATTACCAAATAGGTCACATTAGGTGAGTAGTTTAAAGTATGACAACTAAATATACGTGTCATTCCTGTGAATCTTGAAGGCCATGCTAAGAGGAAGACGATCGTGCAAAGCTCAATCATCTTCCGGCCATGCTTGGGCATGATGACTTGGGAGATGGAGGACGAGCATCTCGCTCATCACCCTATACGGCAACATCACTGTGATGGCCGCATGTAAATATCTTCTCGATGCCCTTAGCATCGACCAAGACAGAACACAGAACCCCTAGTAGGCCGAACACAGTGTTGTGCCTCCCATGTTGTAGTGCAGTAGAAGTCTCCTGGACGATCAGTTGGCACGATTGAACTGCACGAAAACATGATTAGCAAAAGAAATGTGAATTGAAATATAATATATGTTTGTACTGCGTCATCCTGGTGTGCAGCGCGGTGTACTGGATGGCCCATGGCCAACCGCTTGATGTGCGTGACCTCCTCTTGCCTTGAGGGAGGTGCCCTAGTAAGTCATGCATGTGTACAAGGTACATACCACTCCAAATACGCAACATACGACTCAATGTCATACGGTCGACCCTCCACAATGACCTGCTCCATGGCGGACTGCTCCCATGCAGTTGTCCATGGTAGCTGTGTGTCACTCCTTTGGCCCCTCTGAGATTGCCTACGGGAATGAAAGTTGTAAGTTACAAATTATAATTACAAATTACAGTTCATATTTATGAATTAAATGTACATATGCACATTTCATGGCAAAGGTGGGCTAACTGGAGGGGGGATTTGCTGATAAAGTCCAAATTAGCACATGACCCTAGCTAGGCAGTACGCCTCCACCATATGATAGAACACGAGGTGGCATGTCGTCAACTAGTAAACATCATCCTGAACGTATTGATGTGACAATCCATGTGGCGCCGTAGTGACCAACAAATCAGAAGTCCAGGATTGCCATATTATGTCATCCTCATGTAGGGTATCAAAGTGGTTGTGAAACTCAGGGTAGACTCTCCGAGGCCTATCCCTAGCCCATCCCAAGTAGGAAGCCATCCACCGAGTACCCATGGTGGGACCATCATTCGGATGTCCAACGTAGAACTTAGCCTCCAATAGATATAGGTGAATGAGCCCCCAGAAGTACAGGCGCCAAGACCAGATCTGCAACAACGAGTAGCACACTGCAAGAACAGGCTCCTCCCTCGTTGTCTTCACGGAAGCTGCACAAAATCCCCTGTATGTGGAGCAGAGCACTACTGATCCAAAACTGAACTGAGGGACGTCGTTGAGGTGAGCGTCAGCCAAAGCCTCTATGATGTGGATGTAGCTCGGGTAGCCAACATCTCTCTGTGTTGTAGGGAACAACACCCAGCCAAACAGAAAGAGCAGCTATGCGACAAGGTGAGTCCTCACCATGTACTTAGGTGCATCATCAGGGCATCGGATGTAGCGGCCAAGCCACGACAGCGGAACGCCTGGACTCTGCTCAAGGACTTCATGACCAAACCTATTCTACAACCTTATTTTCTAGTCAGGCCTCCTTGGTGGCGAAACTATTGGTCTGCCCCTGATAGGCAAGCCGGTAATGTAGGAAACGTCCTGAAGTGTGACGGTCATCTCCCCCCAGTGGAAGTGGAAAGTGTGGGTCTCCAGCCTCCAATGATTGACTAGCGTAGAGAAGAGAGCCCCGTCAAAAGTGAAGGATTGCCTGATGTCCATCATCCAAGCCAGCGGCAGTATCCCAGACTCCCGTAGAGTCGGCACATACTGCTCGTCCAAGGGCCAGTGCTCCTTCGGGGCCCTTAGAACGAAAGATGGTGGTATGACACCTGTAAGCCAAAGCCTGCTACGATGCTTGGCATCGTAGTATGGGTTAAGCAAAGTTTGTTGGTGTCCACCCATGTCCTATGAGAAGAAAAAAAGAAACAAAAATTAATACATGTAAGATAAAAAATAACTTGACATGACATGACAACAAATAAAATGTGACGATATGACATTACATAATATGGCATAGATAGTACAGTACATGATATTACATAATGACATACGTAGCATGGTACATGATATTACATTACCAAAAAAATAAAATTATATGAAGGCACATTATCATGGTTGCTATGGATGGGTCGACGAGCCGGCCCTATTAGGGCAGTTCTTCATTGTATGTCCCATTTTCCTGCATATACGGCACTTCCGTACAGCTCGTTCGTCTCCCCACTGACTTGCGTCCATATCATTATGTATTCACCGTGACTGCCACCGTCCACGACCGCTCCACTTCAAAGCGTTATTCTGAGACCAAGTCACTTACCCCGGCCACAGCTCTTTGTAATGCATGTCCAAGCTATAGGGGTTGAACTTCGAACTCCATGTCCCAAACAGATGGTCGGTGCTGAAGTACTCAGAGATGTACGCCACGGAGAACTGACGGAGACCCGCACACGCCGCATATATATGCGAGCATGGCTTGTGCAATAGTTGTGGCTTGTTGCATGTGCATGTCGCCACATCACGTACTATGCACACTTGTTTATGGTAGCCTCTGCAATGGCCATCCACAAACTTCTCCCGTAGATGCACTTCAAACTTCTGCTTGACTCCATCTATAGTGCGGGCATCGTGGGAGCGAGCCTTCTCTATTTTCTTCTCCATGTATACATGCATATGTTCGGAGAACTACTTTCCCTCGTCCTAGATGCCTCCTTGCATTCATCCCCCTATTCACAAAGTATCCAACGGCCCTATTCCAAGTCTCTTTCACAATGGCACTAATTTGGAGGGACCGAACACCCTTCAGAACACCATTGTAAACCTCTGACATGTTAGTTGTCATTATGCCGTACCTTGCGCCATCGATGTCATGCAACATGGACCATTTCTCTAGCTTTGGAGCGTGTTACAACACCCATTGAGAGAAGTTGTTCACCTGGCCCTCTGTGGACTGCATCGTATGTTTCATGGTCTCTTCATCGAGCACACTCCATATGGCCTCGAACTTCCACCTCTGATTTTGCATGCAGAGCCTCTTGAATGTCTTCAAGACTTCCTTGTTGTGGAACCTCCTGTGTAGATTTGCGGCAAGATGCCTCATGCACCAGTGATTAATGACATCATTCCATTGGTACGGTGGCTATGTCCCTCCTTGTATGGTACTGATGGCAGACATTAACCCAGCATGCCTATCCGTGATGAGGCATATGTTCGGGTGGTCTTGGACAACAACTTGCTTCACGTTTGCTAGGAACCACAACCAGCTCTCCGTGTTCTCGCTTTCCACGATTGCACAGGCCACTGGGAGTAGCTGGTCATTGGCGTCCACCGCGACCACCATCAGTATGGTGCCCCTATACTTGCCGGATAGGAAAGTGCCATACATGGTCAGCACAGCCAGCCGGTCGTACTTGATGCCCTAAACGGTTGGTCTGAATGCCCAAAACACACAGTTGAGGTTGAAACAGTTGGGACCCTTCGCGGGGTGCGGCCTATCCATCTTGTTGATGTAGGTCCCAGGATCGGCTTTAGCAATCTCGTGAAGCATGCGAGGAATAAGGTTTTACCCCTCTTTGTACGTACCATACAACATCTCTATTACTTTCTTTTTTGCTCGCCACACCTTGTCGTAGCTAACAGGATATCCCACCATGTTAACCATATCGACCATCAGTATCTTCGGTGAAACGATCATGTCCACCGTGACCAAGTGAGAAATCAGGTTGGCCACATATGAGGACGTGATGTTTCTGTGCTTTTGTAGTGGCTCAACAAGTACACAAGTGTGGTGTGTTAGGATGGTCATCCTAAAGCCCGAACTCGTGTTCTTGAACTTTTGGGCATGGATTTTGTTGGGACACTCAGGATCCATGCACTTCACAATGTAGGTCTCCTAGTTCGACCTATACACCCGATATGTGCGACTGATGTTTACCGCATATCTAGCAATTGCCTGCTGGGTGGCACTCTTCGTAGGGAAGCGTTGCCATACCAGCAGAGTGTCCTGATCGAAGGCTCACTCTGTGTTGGCTTCATCTGGCAGCACGAGAGAGGTCATCGCCAGATCATCCAACCGAGAAGACACATACTCCACATCAGTGAACACAATGCCATCGATTGGAGCTGCATCATCGTCTCCGCTGCTATCCGTGTCGACTTTCTCATCTTCATCAGATATTGATTCGTCCGCCATACCTTCCAAGTGCTCGTGGCTGTCAATGCGAGCGGACCACCACTGCCCGATGTCTTCATTCGCCTGAAAGTCATTAGCACCAATGTCCCCAATGATGGCCCCAGAGGTTGCTTCGATGACGACGCCACCGCCATCGAGGGGACTAGAGGTTTGGCCTTTGTCTAGGAAACGCACATACACCATCGACCGATGGTGTATCAATGCTTCAGAGTTCATCACAATTTGCATGTATTCCCCCCACATTGTGATTCCCACGATCTTGCATAGGTCCCACATGTAGAACTCTCGAAGACCGTCCAATCCACGATCAACAGTTGGGATCCAATATGGCGTGGCACGATCCAGTCCATAGACGACAAACAATGGCAATGATTTGAAGATGCCCTTTACTGTTGCACTACATCCGAACCGTCCGTGCTCAATCCAACAACCATTAATGATTAGGGTTCAGCCGGCGCGATTTGATTCCATCCATTCGATCTGGATCCAACAGCTAATGCTATGGGTTCTAGAAACCAGCCGATGGGCCTTGCGCATAGTGATGGGCTCGACCCATTACTGTTGATAATTTCTTAGGATTTTTCCTTTAAAATAACTATAGAAATTCATATAATTAGTTTTAGGCACAAAGAATATCAGAAAAATCCAATAAAATTCTCACGAATACTTTGAGACATTTTAAACTCAAATAAAATAATTTTAGAAAAATTTTATATTAGCTTTATCTATAATTAATTAGTTTTCACAAAAGGCCAAAATATGTAATTAAAAATAAATTCAAATAAATTCCAGAAAAATCACAAAACACACAAATAGCAATAAAACAATACTAAAGGCAAATTTTTGGGATGTTACATTTTGAATATTTGAAAATACGCTTCCTAGACAGTGATTACGCATTTTGGCTTTCAACCAGTTCAATCCTTGCGCTACTGACAAGAACGCCCACTCGGTAGTGACTCAAAGCAGAGTACCTTCTAGGGCTCACCGGTGATGCTTCTCTGGTGAAGCTCCGACGTGGCCAAGGGTAGGGGAAGAAGTAGCTCACTTAGGTGCACCGGATGGATGGTCTCGCGGTTGTCGGAGTTGAGGAAAAACAATGCGCCATCAAGCTTGGGCAAGCAACCATGGAGGAAGCTGGCCAAAGGCAAAAGCGATGAGGTTAGAGATTAAATGGGTAAGAGATTAAGCTTCAGGGATCCTCAGAGATTCCATTTTGCTAGTTTATGGAGTTAGAGAGCAACCGTGATGTTCCACCACCATGCACCGGTTTTGGGGAAAAAGAATAGAAGGGGTGGCAGGTTCTAGTTGACGATTCTTAATTATTTTTGAGGGGTTTTGATCATTGAGGATTACTGATGGTGTAGCTCAAAGTAATTTGGTTTTGGTTGGTTATTCCCTCTCAATTCTGCATTACCCAAGCTTGTCGTTTCCTTGGCAATGGCGGAAATGGGAGAGGCTTGAGATGATTCAGCTAGAGGGAGGAGAGGGGAACAATGCGCGGCTCATTGCGAACTGGGAGTGGCCTTTTATAGCCGATGAGAGCGTAGATGAGCTTGCCCCAGCCAAGACTCGATGGGAAGGCTCTTGGTGCCGCACAAGGAGGAGCATGGGTGCGGTAGAGGCTACTCAGAGTGGAATGTGGTGACAAGCTCCGTGTGTCCAAGACCCTCATGGCCGGACAACGAAAGTCGCTGCCGGTGACGCCGTCTACAGTTAGTGATGCGAGCCACAGGGCCGGCGATCTTTGCTTCGGGGCACCAGTAGGATGAGGTTAAAGAAGACTAAGCGCTAAGGCTGGCAAGTGGACCTGCATAGTGATCTGGCCCAACATGGCAAAAAGAGACGAAGCGCAGCGGAGCAAACTTCAGAATAGACAGTAGGCTAAGTAGGATAAGGTTCATTAGATCGGTTACCCATTGCATCATAAATTTATGAAAATTTTTTGTGTGATTTTTTGTCAGTTATCTTCATACTGTATAAATTTCAAAGAAAAATATTATTCACAGAATTTATAAAAATTCTCACAAGACTCTCTACACAATTTTTAGTTTTGTGTTTTTATTTATCGAGAGTTTAAATATTGTCAAAACTTTTTATAACAGTTTATCTTAATGATAGGAACCTTAAGTAAAATTTTGAAATTTAAATATTTTGTATTTAATTTATTAAAATTCGACATTGATTATTAGATTTTTAATCTTTCTATTTTTGAATTTTTAAATATCACAAAATAATTTATTAATTTTTGTATATTTTTACCATAGATTAATTTATTGCTCCAAAAGATAATGTAAAATTTTCATCTCAAGATAAGGTATGATTTTTGTTATTAAATTCTGACAAGTTCAGTGTTGCTAGTTATGGTTCAATAAATGAACTATTATTTCATGCATAAATATTGGATATGAAATTTTAAATTTATAATTGCGGTTCCAGTGTATTCTTGAGGTTATCCAGAATTTATACATTTTATTGAGTTAAGATTTTATTTTTGTTATTTACCCATTACTTGTAAATATTTTTCCAATGAAGCAAAAATAAGAAAAATCCAAAAAAATTTAGGAAATTCAGAAAAAGCATCAGTAAATAAAATTAAATTCTGAAATTAATTTCTTACTTTATTTTAATTTTTTGGAATATTACAAATCTATCCTTACAAAAATCTCATTCTCGAGATTTTCAAGGACTAGACGGGATTAGAGAATTCTTCTTTGGAGTTGATCTTGTCATTTTCTTGTCACTTTGTCTTGAGTGTGGTTGCTTCATTAGATCTCCTCCTTGCGATTCCGTAGTGATATGTCAAAAATAAAGAAGAATTTTATTTGGGTTTCGCGTATGTAGATGAGAGATAGTAGTAGTTTTTTTTTACATATTTCTTTTGATTGAAGATTATTAGCAAGGATAAGATATTTTAAGGAGAGGTAGGAGATATGCTAGAAATCAAAGGATATATATAACAACTAGAGTTATTTGGGGAGAACTGATTGTTGTCATCAAGGGATTGGTTGAGAATGAATGTCATTCCAGTCTGACCTTTAGAAGCATAAGTATGAGGTAGCTAAAATCAAGGTGTTTAATTTTTCATTGATCATCTCATTATGTTTAAATATAGTGCCCTAGAATCATCAAGGACAGCTAAGTTCCAAAATGTGTTCCTCACCAAGCCTTCCAGACTACTCGTTTCTCACTCTTAGTTATCTATTCATACCCAATATGGAGATCATAACATCCTCATAGGATAACCTTTTCTAGTCATTTTCACAAACTAGGTTGATATGAAAATATGGCTCATTGCCAGAGTGTAGTGGTTTATTCTTATATTCTAGCTTATGTTTAGGCCCCACCGATGATACCCTTCTCAAAGGCACCCTCTACCCATCGCATACACACACACACACACACATTGCTAGCTCCTTTGTTGGATGAGCCATCCCCAGCACATCATTAATCACTGCCTCAGTAGTTCACAATTAAATCATCTTTTCAACAACATCTGATTTAATCTTTTCTTAAAAAGATATTTTTTCAATGCACTGGTGATAGCATGTATAACCAAATACTTTTAATTAAAAATTATTCCAAATATGTTCAAGTGAGCTTGCCTAAAACTGAGTTGAAATAATTGTCCTCACACAGATTCTAGATGTGACCTCCTATCAAATTTTATTCACCTCCTGAAATTTATGGAACACTCCATTTTAAATGGCTACCAAATTAATGCATGCTTTAAGGGGGTGCAACCTATCTTTTATTTTTTTTGTTACATAGATACATGCATACATCGTATTTTAATTTGGTGTATTTTAAATGGGCGCATTTTAATTTGATGCCATGCATTGACCTAGGTGTGGTTTTCCTTATTTTAATCATTATGGTGGTTACTAGCAATTTTTAATTTCAAATTTAGCACCAATTCATATTATTCCTTATCCTAACATTATTAATAGTTAATATATTATTTTTATATTTTTTCTTTTATTTTCTTACCTGGTCATTCTTATCCTCATTCTTCTCGTCCCTTCTCACCTCTCTCTCTCTTAGCACTGACACCCAGCTGATTCTCCCCTCTGTGCGGTTTACCCGGCTACACCGCTGCTCGGCGCGTCTGGTCGCTCAACTTGGCCTCATCTCTCGGTCCCCTGGGCTACCTGTCTCAACTCTATCTCTCAGTCCCCCTGCCCACCCCCGTTAGCCCCATCGCCTCACCTCCTGCTTCTTCGGCTCCATCGCCTCGCCTCTACACCATTGTAAGATCGAGGATGCCAACTAGAGGGGATGAATAGGAAGTTTTAAAAATTATCTCTAAAAACCCTATGGCCAAAGCCAAGCTAGAATGTGGAAGCTAGAATCAAAAATGGTTTTGTCCCATTAAAGCCTAAATCAACTAGTCTCACTAAGTACATCAACAACCTAAGTCTATGATGTGAGATCCCAAACTTACCATCCGGAATCCCCTCTGTTTAACCATACTAGTCCCAGATCAGTTGCTAGTACACACAGTGAAGCAGTGATAATCATAACCAGAATAATATATTAAACGGTAATAACTGAAGTGCTAGCCTTATGGCCACTTATTACAACTGCAGGTCACAAGACCTGGAACACACACACAGACAGCGGAAGCAAAAGAAACGAGCGAGCCACAAGCTCCACAGGCAGACGACGGAGAAACGCGCGCCTAGCTAACAGGACTGCCATCTTCAAAGACCTCTTCGAAGAACTCTCCACCAGGCTCAGCATCTTGGAAGATTTCTGACGAATTGATTGGTAGCAAATGAGTACAAAAGTATTTAGCAAGTCTGGGAATTATGCATGATGAAAGGCTTACCAAAGGTGGCTTAATATGGTTCTTTTGCACAAAGCCAAATTTTAATAAACATTACAAGTAATAGTTTTCACAAAGCAGTTTTAATAGTTGTTTTTACAATTGAAATTAATTATAACTCTAGTGAAGGTTCTAACCACCAACACTAGTATACCAGCTCTAACCGCTCATTTTAAAAGATCATGATTTTTCAATGAATGACACCATCCGTCATAGTTCAAAAATAGGTTCCAACCACCTAACTAGCTCAAACTGCCAGAACCGCATCCAAGAGTTCTAACCACTCCCGAATCACCAAAACATCAGTTTTTAAACCAAAAACAAAATCTACCAATATGAAAGCATTCTTTGCCCGTCCTTGACCGTAGGCACGGCTATTCGAATAGTTTTACACTCTGCAGAGTTTGTACACTTTACGCACAAGAGATATTTCACTTTTATTATCGGCCATAACACGCTTCCTTTGGCATGCGACAAAGTGAATATCACAAGGCCTTTACAATGCAATAATCTAACCCGACTCTACCCGCTAAGGTTTCACCGCTGAAGGGTTCCATCCACCCAGTCAGAAGCCCCCTCTTGCGCCATGTGGGAAAAACAAACTTGCCTCCATTCGGCACCCACATTCAACCATCAGGTGATTCTAAGTTAGACTATTACAAATTATTTAGCCAGGTCGTGCCCATTTTGACATGTGGTTGTACTGTTGTGCTTAGAATAGACAATCATAAGCGTCGGTCCTGAATTGACTTAGGGTGGTACTTGCACAAACAAAGACTAGTGCTCCAACCGCACCCACCCGACATTCCATGCCGCCCAAGTCTAAATCATTTTTATTTCATTTTTATTTTGTAATTACAGCAGCAATTACCTTGCTACAGTTTTCTAAAACACACTTTAACAACATTTTCAAAGCAACCCATCCATAGGTATTTTAATCAACTTCGTAATTAAGCTCATCTAACGCACTAAACAAAATATATCACAACCTAATATGATCATGATATATCACATCAACCTAGGGTTACAAATAAGCATGGATTTCAATATCAAGGTGGTATTAACAATTCGGATTAACTAGCAACCTATATTTAACATCAACTTTATATAAATAGCAATGCATTTTGTAAAACATTTGTAAACCATAGGATCAACGTGCGTCAAGGAGACTTGCCTTCGTCGATGAGGTGCGATGCGCTGCTCCGAAGATCTTCTCCTTCGTCGGCGACGACTACTGCTTCTTCGACTACGCGCAAAACGAGCACGAAATAAATAACAGAAAATAAATAAAAACTAAAAATTATAATAAAAATACTAGCAGAAAGAGGATGAATTTAGAAATTTGAATCGCTTGATTCGGAGTTACGACGGAGGAGAAACAATTGATTGAATTCCCTCAGATTGAAAAATAGAAAAACAAGAATATTCCTTTGGCATCTTTTCTTTTCTCCATTTTTCTGATTTATCATCTCACTTACAAGCGGGCCCCACGCGTCATAGACTCATGCCTTCTTCTCCAAATGCATTGAACAGAGGAGAGGCGGTGGCGGGAGGGTCATGGCCGTGCCAAGCAGGCGACATCTGGCGCCGGGCGGTGGAGGTGGCACGCACCTGCCAGAGGCGGCTAGCATGCGCCGACAGCCATGTGCACGGCGACAGGCGGCCAGGGCGGCGAAGGTCTTGGCGAGGCGGTGGCGGCGAGGCACACGGCGACCAGCGACGGGAGGCTCGAGGCTCGGCGGCGGCGCGATGGCTCCGACGGTGACCAAAACCGGGCCGGCGGCATGACGGCCAAACTTGCTCAAAAACGCAAAATCTCACGAAATCGAAAGGAGCACCGGATAGCTAGCGACAAGAGGAACCTATGGGTGCAAGGAATTGGATTGAATCGTACCGAGTCGGGAGAAATCGACGACGAACGGAACAACGGCCGACGACAAACAAACTCGAAATTCAAAGTCAATCTGCAACGAAAATCAAATCCGATTGAAGGGTATTGATCGTCGAGGCAAGGTGCACAAAGTGACGCGGTTGGTTTACCCAAAAACTCACCGGAACAAAAGTTGGCTCGCCGGTGTCTTTAGAGTGCGCCGAGCGACGGTTTTCGCGAGTTTTGGAGAGGAAAACAGTACTGGAGCAATAGGGAAAGGTGAGCACGGGGTAGAGGACATCAAGACGCAACTTTTGAGTGCTCGCACATCCGGTGGGGTGGAGAAATGTCCGCGATAATGGCCGGGCAATGAATTGTTATTAGTGGTTAATTGCGGCCGTTTCACTTGGTTTAAAGATGGGTAACGGTAGGGCATTTGTTCTCCATTAAGACGCCGTCACGATGCTTTAGCTCTCGCATAAATTAAAGCATTATTTTGAGAGATAAATGGATTTGAAGTTGGAGCTAGCCATGGGAAGCTTTGTTCATGGAATTAGCTAGAGGTTGAAGATGATGAATAGTACTGGGCTATTGGGCCAAGCCCATTAGGGAGAAAAGATGAATTTCGAATTTTGGAAACTTTAGAAATTGATTTGAAATTTCAAATGAAGGCTAGAATTGACTTTTTGAATTGGAATTGAGCCAGATTAAATAATAATCCGAATAAAATCCAAATTTGGGCCCCAGCTCCCTCTCACGGAGGCGCCTCAGCTATCGCCGGGTCATGGCCGACCCCGATAGGGCAAGGTCGGAGCTCTTTGGCCGAGCCACGGCGAAGAGCTCGATCGGCCGGATCGGTCGCGCCTCCGCAGCACCGGAGTCAACACTCGGGGACCCGCTCCCAGAAAAGTGATGACAACACGTCGCGCCATCGCCCGCGCACCCATCAAACGCCTCCTGGCGAGGTTGGCCCCGGCGGCGGGCTCGGGATGAGGCTTTGACACAGGCGCGCCGGCGCCTGCGGGCACCGCACCAAGCAGCCGAGCCCGAGCCGAGCCACCACGAACTCGAGTCAGCGGCGGTGGGTCTGCGGACCTCTCCCCGAGCGATTACGCGGTAGCGCGTGGAGGTCGGGACGCTGCGCTACCTACTAGGTGATTCCGCGCCCACGCCGTGGTCGATCCCGAAGGTCAGACGCCACGAAACCTCGACTCCAAATCCGGCGGCGAGGGACCTTGTCGGTTGATGACCACACCGGCCTTTGTCGACCTATGGTCAGATGGCGTGTTCGACGGTCTCGCGCGCGTCGGCGGCGGCTCGGTTCAAGCCAGCGTTGATCGGCGCTTGATGGGACTAAGAACCCGACGAGTTCTTGTCCATCTACTCGACCGCCATCTGGCGGCGGGAGGGCAGTGGTGATGGCAAACTACCTCCGACGGCGGTCTTTGGGCCAGGCGCGAGAACAGCTTTTCAGCGAAACTGGTTCCTTGGTCGTGGCGCCAAATCGAGAATGCCCTCCGTTCCAACTTTCGAGTTATTCTGGCGGGAGGGAGAAGGACCTGGATCGTGTCATCGGGGCAAGAAACGAGTCTTGCGTGATTTTGTCGCGGCGATTTATCCGCTGAAGGAACTGATTCCGAGCATCTCCGTGAAGCCGTCATCAAGGCATTCAAGTTCGGCGTCGCGATCGGCGCCTTCGAAGACACAGAGATCACCTCGAGGCTCGGCGTCAACAAACTTTCCGCATGGCGAGCGATATCGCGGGCGCGACGAACGCTTTCCACTCGAAGCGACTACGACCAAGGTAAGCTTGGTCTAAACCAAACGAGGCGGCCCGTCAATTCGAGTCTTGACCACGGCACCACCGCTAAAGAAGCGTGAAGCGTCGAAGCGTGGCGATGCGCACGAGTGTCGTATCAATGAGACGCGGCGTAGCGAGGTCCTCGAGGTCGAGGTTAGGCTCGAGAGGGCTCAAACCTCGCCAAGGTCGGCCTCGGCCTCGTCGGTATGAACCCAGCCCAGCAAAGAAACCAGCGACACAGGCCTCGGCGGGCCGATGCGACCCGAGGGGCCGAGAGGCGCTCGGGTTATAGCGAGGCAAAGTTCACTGCTGTTTCATAGGGCGGCCGGCCACGACACTGTGACCTGCGGGCCACCACGCCTTCTATGATGGTAGGGCGAGATGCCGTGCTCGAAGGATGACGATCGCATCGACAGGGGGTAAATCTTTGCGAACACGAAGACCTCGATTTAGAGTTCCGGCGAGGCGCGGATCGATGTCATCTTTGGCGGCTCGTCGGCTTACCGATCGGCGCGAGTCAAAGCCGCCCAATGAACCATCTACCGGTCGCCGTTGGAGGCCCATCGGCGATCCCCGCAAGTGGTGAGCCACCATCACCTTCTCTCCCGGGCGCCCTCCAGTATGGCTCGAGACACGAAGACCGCCTTGGTGTGACCCGACCATCGGCAATACCACGGTCGGGCGCGTCATGGTCGGCGGCGACTCTCTAAACTTCTGCGGCGGAGCACTCGACGGGATCTGATTCCCGGTCGAAGTTCAAGGCGTCGCCATACCCTTCTTCGGGATCGTTCCCGGGAGCTCGACCATTCCCCTGGGGCAGGTGGTCTTGCCCGTGACCTTCGGGGACTCGGACAACTTCCGCACCGAGCTGGTCACCTTCGAGGTGGTCGAGGGCGACCTCCCGTACAACGCCATTCTCGGGCGGCCTGCCTTGGTCAAGTTTATGGCGGCCAACCATTATGGCCATCGATGTATGAAGCTGCCTGGCCCGAACGGCATCATCACCGTGCGGGGCGACCTGCAGGCGGCGCATGGGTGTGAGACCAAGGCCTTGGCTCTTGCGGTATCTTGCCCAATATGGTCCGGGTGCGGCAAAACGCCCGCCGGATAAGCGGCGATCCGGCAGTGGGCGGCGAAGGCCGTCTTGCGCTTCGAGGAAGCGACCCGACCAAGTGCATCCGTCTCGGCCGTGAGTGTCAAATAGGAACTCGAGCTCGTCACCTTCCTTCGCGCCAACAAGGGTATATTCGCAGGAACCCGCGGACATGCGGCGTCGAGGTGATCGAGCACAAGTTGCGAGTGAGACACCTCTCGACTGTCTTGCCCGAAGCTGCGTCGTTTTCTCCGAGAAGGTCGCGGTCATCAAGGAGAACCTCGACAAGCTCCACGAAGACCGGCTTCATCCGTGAGGTTAATTACTCCGAGTGGCTAGCCAATCCTGGTCATCGTCGAGAAGAAGGAGAAAGTGGAGAATGTCGTCGACCATACGGGGTTGAACTCGGCTTGCGAAAGATAACTTCCCTTCCGCGCATCGACCGGATCGTCGACTCCACATAAATGCCAAGATGTTGAGCTTCTTGGATGCTTACTCGGGTTACCACCAGATCAAAGTGGCGGTTGACGGCGAAAGCAAGACTTCCTTCATCACACCGTTTGGCACCTATTGCTATCGACAATGTCATTTGAATCTGCGCAATCACGGGGCCACATTTCAACGTCGATGACCAAGACATTGAACCCCAGATCGGGCGAAACCTTGAGGTCTCGTGGGCGACATCATCGTCAAGAGCCCTCCGAGGCGACCACGTTCGCGACCTCGAGAAACCTTCGCCAACACGAACGAGCACAAGATCAAGCTCAATCCGAAAAGTGCGTGTTCGGCGGCGTCGGGCAAGGTGCTTCGGCTACATGATCGGGGCTCGGGGTTGGCGAATCGGAGAGAAGAATTAATTAATTTTAAAATAATTTTTGGAAAAACTAGAAAAACTGGGATGTTACATATGATCAAAGTTTGCAATCCTAAGTTGATAAGTAAGCAATTCAATTCTATGAATGTAAATTGCAAGAAATTAAATAAGCAATAGAAAGCAAATCACAATTGACACATAATCTTTTTATCGTGGTGTTCGAAGACTTGCCAGTCTCTCCTAATCCATGTTGAGGTAAGCCCAAACAAATTAGACCAGCTCCATGAATTAAGCCAAGCACCTCAATTCCACTATGGTAGCTCTTCCCCTCTAAGTAGGTGAACTTTGACCTTCACAAACCACCGAGCCTTCTCACAACCTTCTTGAAAAGATTACTAGACCACAACGCCTCTACACCATCTAGATGTCGGCAAACACCAAGAGTAATAGGTCAAGCCCCTTGCTTGATCCTCACCAAGTGCAACACATGCACAAGGATGCTCAATCCCTCTCTAGATGCAACACATGCAACTAGAGACCTTCTCTCTTTGCTCAAAGGGTGCAACACATGCATAGTTGAGAGGAGAGGCTCACACTAGCTCAAGTGAATGCAAATAAAAAACAAAGAGATTCTACACAAGAAAATTCTAGTTCATTTGCATCTCTAACTCAAATATGGTTCTATGAGTTCTTAAGTTTTTGCTTTCAAAAGAATACCAAATATGGTTCTATGAGTTTTTGAGCTTTTACTCCCACAAGAATATCTCAATGGGGTGCATAAGCAGTAGCCAAGACTCCCCAACTCAGCCTCTTAAATAACCTCTCAAAAACTAGCTGTTGAAATAAAATCAATGAAAAAGAAAATTTGGACATCCTGAATAACCTAATTCGGACATTCTCAATGGTAAAATAAACACTAGCCGTTGCATGCCAAAATTCGAACATTCTAGAGTCCAAAATTTAGACATTCCGAATTCTAGCTCCAAAACACAAGTTATGTCAAAATGTCCTAAAATCAAAATTGGACATTCGAATCACCCAAATAGGACATTTTGATAGCACGATACAAAAATGATCTTAACTTTTTATTACGAAGTCCGATTTAGGTGATCTTGAACTCTATGGAAAGCTTATCAAGAGAGCTATAATTTTCACCATTTTTAAGATTTAAGTAACCGTAGATATTTTCAAATATCACAAAAATTCTAATAAAGCTACTCAATTTTAAAATCTGATTTTCTCGAAATTACTCACAGAGACTTGGACAAGCAGGATTGAGTCATCAATACATGATGAGACTCAAGTTATAAGACTTAACCCCTCTTAATATTACAATAACCTATACTAGCAACCTGGTCTCCTAACCAAACACCGAGACTAGTAAAAGATTATAAACACATCCTTAGCACTATGATAGTTATACATTTGTCTCGCGCAACCACTTAGAGCTTTCAATGAAGACAATCATTCTCTCTCCAAGTGCGGGTCTTTGTCTTTTTTCATCAACACATGATGAACTCCCTTCTTCACTTCGGGATTCTTCCTTGATGCTCACCAACTAATGATGACATCCTTCATCCCGAGTCTTAATCAAGGTTGGACAAACGCAGTTGTCCCAATCATCAATGCACACCATAAACACATAATGGTTGCCCTAGATCCCTTGATCTACTCCTTTGATGATTGATGACAATCCAAATCAAGTTTGATTTAAATTAAATTGATCTTGAGTATACTAATGCTACTAAATCTTCATATACTCAATTACATTCGGTTGTCCTTAATCAACAAAGCATACCATCAACACATGATGGAGAGCCTAGATCCATTGATCTAGTTCTTTGATGATTGCACGACAAACCGAATACCACTTAAATTGAATTTAAATTGTTGTGAGTATATTTCAACTAAGTTTCATATACTCATGAGATTAGTTCCAATGTAATGATCCTTACAGTATGGAATAATGGAAAGGGATAAATACCATTGAGACCATTAAACATTGAGTAAACTCCATTTAAATGTATGCACACATATAATTAAGTTGGAACCAATATGCACATGTTCGAATTTGAGATTGCTTTGGAGTTTATCTTATATTTAACTTATCACGAGTATATTACTACTACATAAGTTTTATATACTCAAGGATTTGTTTCACAGTAAAGATCCTTGACATATTTGGCAAGATGAAAATGAATCAATACTATTGAAATTTCAAGATAAAGCATGAATTCCCGTAAATGTGAGCATTCATGTATATATGGAATTAGAAACAATATACACATCTTAAGGTTAAAACTATGATGGAGTTCACCCTTTAACTTGAATCCAAGGAATGCACCTAGAAATGATAGAGTTATATTGAATGCACATCTTTGGGGTTTTCATTTTTTAATAAGATGAGACTAATAAAAAACATAATAAACAAGTTAGTCTCATATTTGGATTTATCAATATGATAATGAATTTTATATCCAAGGAGTGCAACAAGATATGATAATATGAATTCATATGCGCACCTTTGATATTTCCATTTTTTCATTCAAATGAGACTAATAAGAATTAAGCTCAACAAAAAGAGTTAGTCTTACAAGAAGATTTTCATTAATTAATAATTGAGACTAATCAATGTTATAATTATCAAAAGGGTTAGTCTCATAATTAGGTTTGTCATTAATACTAAAGCCAAATGAATGGAGCTTGAACTTTCAGCCAGCAGCATTGATTGGAGCTCCCCTCCCTCGCACCTACTCCTAGGGCATGTTGCGTCACCGGGTCTCCCTCATCCCTACCTGAGAGCCTCCTCATTGCCACTGGTGGTCGCTTGCACGACCATAGCGCCGGCTCCCCCATTCTGAGCCAATCTAGTGGTCATTTCCCACCTCTTTCCCCCTTTTCTTTCTAGTGAGATGTAGATAATTATTATGCCTAGTTGCTTGATTTTAATTGAGTTTTTTCACTAGTTGATGATGATTTTGCGAGTTGTTGCTTAAGATTTGGCTATGCTGCAATGACACCCAGGAACCTCCTGTACACCGGGAGTACGAGGCGGTAGTTGGGCACGCACAACGCAACCTCTAACGCTATCACTCCTAGACCACTAGTATTTCTACCCATATACTATCTACTCTCCCTATTGCATTTTGTTGATTGGTCTCTAAAATTAGTAAAAGTATTGATTGGTGTCCACCTAGTGATGGTGGGGTTGTGATGGGGATGGTTCTAAATGGTGGCATGGTGATGGCGAGGTACTGGTGGTCGGGTTGATAGCGATGTGGCTGAGCTTACATGCTCTTCCTCCTAACCTCTTGGCTGGCTCCTTCTCCTGGCATGCTCAGCTTGGGCTTGCTCTTGGTTGCTTCGATTGCTCTGGGCTTGAATGGTTGTGTGTGTGGGGGATCGAATAGACTGGAGGGGCTGGTTCTGGTTCACTCTCCTTTTTAACCATGCCCTCTTTATCTTTTACCATATGAATGCTTGTCTTTTTACTAGGTGATATTTTAGCACTATTCTCATATAGCTATGGTTATCCAACTACTTGTAGGTTTGTATTTTGCCGGATGATGAAAGCCAATCTAGCGAGATGTGTCAATCGGCCCCGAATAGTCTAGTATCTCGATGAGTGTTATTGAATCATATTCAGGTCTGACGATAATTAATTCCTCACTTTTTATCTGCTTACATTCATTTGCATTTGCTACTACTAACTATTTTTGGTGATCAACGTCAAAGGTCGTTAGAAGATTATTTTTGGTTGTAAGTCACTTGAAACCTTTTTGTATATTCTATCTGTTGTATTTAGCAATTTGTACAACACTCCGATGTATGAAATTTTATCTATATATGTTGTATTAATGGATCAATAAAGGCCCCTTCGTTTCAGCTTTTGTATTATGGATTTTGGATTTTAAGAGAAGCTAATTTTAATTATGGGAGAAATGGACCGGGCCAACTACGACTTCTAGGTTTTAGATCGAATAGCGAGAGAATCAAGAAGAATCATCGAGTTTCAACCAGATTTTGATTCTATGTAGAGGGTAGCTTCGATTGTAGGAGAAGTCGTCTAGAATCCTCCCGTTCGGTAGATAATCTGCTTTTTAAAGTAGAAACTATGTAGAAGCTAAAACGAAGGGGACCAAAGTGATGTTTACTATTGTTATTGACTTTACTTAATTGTGTTATTATTCCATTTATGTGTTGTTTTAATTTAGCTAAAACATTCCAGTTGTTTCAACTTATTTCCCCACACAAAGTATTTAAAAAGGGACCATTGGAACCTAGGTTAGCTAGCACACCAAATGTACTACGAGCTAGTAGGTCGGTAAAAAAAAGCTCGATGCTTGCTCTACGGTCAATTTGAGCTTGGTTCAAGCTCTAAATTAGCCGAACTCATGTTTGATTCTGAGCTCACGAGTTTATCGAGCTGAGCTCGAATAGCTCACGAGATTACAAATTACATGTTAAATATTACTATATGTTAACTCTTATCGAGCTTATTCAAGCTGAACTTGAGGTTAAACTTTTTTATTGTTGAAAATAATGTATATTGAATTGTTTACCATTATCGAGTTTACTTGAGGCGAACTCAAGCCTACTCAAGCTTGGGTCAAGCTAAGCTCGAGCCTGAGTCTAGATCCGAACCCCAACTCGAGCTCGTACAAACTCAAGTTTTTACCAAGCTTAGCTAGGCTCGTTTACAGGCCTACTAGCCAGTAGATCTCAGTTGACTCCTCAACATTCTTAGTACAAATGTAGTACTTGACGCAAATCCATCTTTTGGTACTCGCCCGAGTAGGGGTGAAAATCGAGCCAAGTCCTCGTTTTTTCGCTTTTTCTGAAATTGACATAGTTTGATTTAATATCATTTTATCTATAATTTGAATGTATTTTTAGAATCGAGCCAACGAGTCGAGCCGAGCTGAGCCAGGGTAAAATCTAATTTCATTCGAAATTGACTCATTTCAATATTTAACCAAAAAGTGAGTGTAATTGGAGCAATTTTGAATGAGCCAACGAGCCTCACCACCGAGCTTTTTTTCCAGCCCTACGCCCGAGTCACAAATAGTTGTCATTTTGGACATACATGTGATCATACTTTCAAAATTTTAACCATAAATATCCTTTTAAATATTTAATCTGGATATATGAAAATCATATATATATATATATAGATTTGTCTTGAAAAGTTTTTTATAATATTATAATTTTATTGGGTTTTATAAATGTATTATAATAAAAATTAGTGATCAAAATTATGTTTTAAATACTGTATCGTTGTAAAAAAACAATAACTGTTTGTGCCCTGAGAGAGTATTGAAGATGAGTTTATTCAAATACCAAGCTGGGCTCCCTGTTAGCACGTTGCCACGCTAGGATTTTTTTTTAAGAGAAGAACATCATAGCATGATAATTGGAGCATAATGATGCGGTGGTGGTGGTAGAGAGAGAAGAGAAGCCTAGGAGCGCCTGAAATGAAGGCCGGCTTGTTGGACCAAAAAGCGTGGTTTGTTGGGGGCAAATCTTTTCCCTCCCAAATTCCAATCCCTCATGTGTATCCAGCTCAAGCTCTATTAAATAAATCTAAGCATTAAACTAAGCTAAACTAAACTAAACTAAAGGTCTATTTAATTTAAAATCAATTTTGTTATAACTAACTTTACAATAATAAAATTTAACGACACAAATTTGGCTAAACTAAACTAAAGGTCTATTTAATTTAAAGTCAATTTTGTTATAACTAACTTTATGATAACAAAATTTAACACCACAAATTTCGCAAAAATTTAAATCCATGACGCGTGAAATATGAAACTAAGGGAGTATGATAAGCCGTAGTTATAACGATGAACGAAATATTCGTATTAGAATCTATGATATACCCAACCTTAGCCTATGACAAAATTAGCTTGAACCAAACAGCGCTTCAACCGTTCTCTCCTCTCCTCGCGACACAACACAAAACACAGGACAGGAGTGCTTAAAAGAATCCAAAGAAAATAAAAAGGGTGAAACGAAACGAAGGCAGAAGAGAGCTGGCCCAATTCAGCCTCTCCAGTTTCGACACCAGAGTCCACATTGTGGTACTGGCGAGGGGGATCTTTAAAATCTGCCCAAAATCCCCCGCATTGCTCGAAATCCGCGGCTTTGCTGTCCCGTCCGCCGGATTCCGGTAGGTTCCACCCCGAAAGGCGCCTCCTTTTTTGAAAAACTTTGATCTGTTCACACCATTTCGGTACCAATCTGTATTTTTTTTCTTGTCTGTGGCTGTTTCTTAGGTGGAGATTTGTAGCGCATTTGATCCGGGTTGGGTTTGGCCTGGCTCCGGCTCTGCTCCGGTGAGTGGTTTCTTTGATGCAATCTTGGATCGTTCGTAGGGGGAATGAGGAATTGCTGCTACTGTTCTTGCGTGTTCTTGATTTGTTCCGAGCTGTGTGCGTAGATTGATGCAAATGTGTCTTTCGCTTACCTTGGTCTGGATCATGCTAGGGTTCTTGATTCGTTTCCTGTCCCAAGCTGCGATTTTTTTAATCTCAAATTGCTCAAGTCATTTCATAAAATTTCCACTGCTCAGTGCATCACCCTCTTGTCGTCCCCTCCCTCTTTGCTGAACCTTCTTTGTTGATCTCAGCTGAACCCTGGGCGACACTTTGCTGACGATCCGCCGACAGCAACTTTTCGGAGAGAATGCTGCTAGTGGACTTTGCTTGAGAGGGACTAGGCAGCTAAGCCTGGACGAGTGGAAGGGGAGACATTTGCTTCCTGTCTTTGCTTCGTTCAGAGGCTCATATAACGGTATTCCTGCCTGTCATGGCCAGCTTCTCAAACCTACCTGAACTTGTCTACTCTGAGCACCATTTTAGTTAGTCAATGGAATGCTTGGGGTTTAAACTTTTAAAAATTAACATGTTTTCTTGAATTGACTTGTTGTGGGTGATTCAAGCTTACTCTTGATACCAATTTTACCAATTACTTTCTTTTTTCGGCAGTTACTATCTTCTCTGTTCAATCCATTTTCTTCCCAGCTCTATTCTTTCTTTTGAAAGGTGCAGACCGTATGTTCTCTATTAAAGAATAGTTATATTCTTTTTCCCTGAATGTAGGATCTTCCTGAGATTTCATTATTGCAAAGGATCCTTTTACTGATTGTATCTGAACAATTGAGCATTGATTTTTGTATTGTTCTAAATAAAGGCCGTTAGGCCTTGAAAAAAGGCCGTTTACAAGGTAAAGGTAGCCCATCTGTTACGTTAAACTAAATTCAAAGGTTAGGTCGATATAAAGGTCCATTTATACAGTTTAATGGATGTTAAACGTTTACTAGGGCCATTTTATAGTGTAAATCTCTGTTTCTCATCTGGAATTATAGCACAGAACATCTACTATGAAGCATTTAGCAGGCATAATTTAGTCAACTCTTCCCCTTTCTGCCACTGTCATGAATAATTGCTGGGAATTTTGTTCTATGTATAGGAAACACGTATTAGATGCTTATTTTGTTACTGTATAAATAGGTATATAACCATATGACTTTAAGTACTAAAAGTCTAAAACTGTGTACAAGGCCGTGTAAAAGGCCGTTTACAATATGAAGTATAAACACTAAAAGGTGGGTGACTGTTCATTAACCGTTTACCGTTATTTAGAACATTGGATTTTTGGATCCATTGAACCAAATGCTATTATATTTTTGATAATTTATCACTTATCGTAATTCTGTGGTTAAAGATTATGTCATTTCAACAAAACAAATAAACAATCTGCAGGCTTTCCTGGAGTTTTTATGTTTAGAATATGTCATTATGACTTAAGAAGCAGTAAATGATTTTGATTGCAATGTTTGGACTAATACAATAAATTAGTCAGTCAAAGTGATGTCACAATTTTTTCTGCACATTTGTTGCCATGCTTTCTTCCAGTACTTGCACAAGTTTGCTGAACTGATTTGGCACCTCATTGAATGACATGCATGATGAACCTATAACTACATTATTTATGAATATTCAGAAACTAGTTTTGCATTTTATTTTAAGAATGCTTGGAGTCTCATTTAGTTTCTTTACTTTTGTTGTTATCTGCTTGATTTGCAGCAAAAGCCGTGCTTATGGGAAGTTGCCTAATATCTCTGAAAATATTGTATGTATTATGCATCCAAGCAATGAGTAAACCAAGTCTCTAGCGGATCGCCGTAGCCATCGATAATCGCCGGTGGCGTTCAGACACCAAGGCGCTAAGCCGACAACGTTTCGTTTAGCCCGTTAAGGGCCCTATCTCATCCCCTGTTGCGTGTGCGGATCGTGCACGTAACAAATGTTATGGGTCAAGCGAGCCATAAAGGACGTGGTGCATGGCAGCATGTCATTAATTAGGATTAGAATAATTAGTTTCCTTATTATTTGGGTTTGTTTCCTTTTAAATTATTTCCATGTAATAGGGATTAGTTTCCTTAATACAAGAATAGGTTTCTTAGGGGTCAAGTCTAGCCATCCCTATAAAAGGGACAACACGGTATGTATTATGCATCCAAGCAATGAGTAAACCAAGTCTCTAGCGGATCGGTAGCGCCATCGATAATGGCCAAGTTAGCTTCAAAGACAATAAAGGCGCTAAGCCGACAACAACTTCGTTTACCACGTTAAGGGCCCTATCTCATCCCGTTCGCGTGCAGCGGATCGTTACACGAATAAATCGGTATCGAGCCAGCGATCCGACCATGGTTCATCCAAGATCGTGTCATTTGAGTGGAGCAGGTGGCAAGCCGAATCTGCGGCGCATGGGCGTGAGCAGGAGAACGCCATGGAAGCAAGAATTGCCGCATTGGAGAGTAAACTGGACAAAAGGATGGACGACTTGATACGTCTCCTAGGCAAGAGACCGGTCGAAGGCATCGTCCCTGGAACGCCAGCCTGGCCGCTGCTGGGTCTGTGGTATCTTGGCCGAAAGCGTGGTAGGAGGACAATGAGGATAATATTCATACGGAGGCGCGCCTGTCTCGGGCGATCAATCGATCGCGGTGGACTCAGTGCCACCCCAGTATGAATCGCCGACTTCACGATGGGTCGAGGATCCTGTTGTGGTCAAGCGGTCTGGCGCTTGGAAAAATCTACCAAATCCCCGAAGCAGACTACGTGAAGATGGCGGGCACTCATCTGAGAGGGGAAGCACAGGAGGTTTTGGATAATTGGGAGTTGGAAGATGACAATATCAGTTGGAAAGAGTTCTTGAGACCTTCCTCCACGGTTCTCGATACTCATCATCGGGACCCTTGGGCGATCTTTCCAATCTCAAACAGGGAAAAGCAGAGTCGAGGTGTACGACGGGAATTCCAGCGCTCCTCATGCGGACATCGAGGTTGAAGAAGGGTGACCAGTGGAGCCGTTTCACCGCAGGTTAGCGCCACACTGGCCGCGGAGGTTCGTCGGGATCGTCCGGGACTCGCCGTCTTGTTGGGTAGCACGAGGCGAGCGTCGGGAAGACGTCTCGTTGGCTAAAGCGGCGCAATCTTTCCACCGCTCAAGACCGGCGTTTGGCCGAGGCCAGGGGTTGGTCGCGCCGTCATCTGGTAGTGGCGGTCCCGTGGGGGGAACAGGGCGACCTCCGGGTCCCGTCCCTTCTTCGGTGGCTGAATCATCCGCCTCCACCCCACGCATCGCACCGGTACCGCGAGTACGCAGCGTCCACGCGCCCGGAGGACGCATCACACCGGGGGGCTCCCAGATGTCCTCCGCAGCATCGTCTCCCTATCGCCGTCGCCTCACCCCAGATGAAATGGCTGAGAGACGGGCAAAGGGGCTCTGTTTCAATTGCGATGAAGCTTTCTCCCGTGGACATCAGTGCAAACGGCTGTTCCTGTGTGAAGTGATTAATGAAGGTGAAGAGGAGGAAGAGGAAGTTCTAGAAGAGGAAGAAGAAGCGGCTGCCCTTTCTGCCATGGCGGTCAAGGGGCCGAAGAGAGGCAACACGATGCAGGTGACTCTGTCTATGGCAGGTCGGCAACTTTTGGGGCTAGTGGACAGCGGCAGTACGCACAACTTCTTAAGCAGCTACGCGGCGGCAGTGATTGGGATGGACCAGGAGTCCGGCGGTTCCCAGAAGGTGCGCGTGGCCAATGGGGAGGAGCTGCCTTGCCTCGGGCGGGTGGCGGCAAAGGACTTCTCCGTGGGACTCCACAAATTCACTGCGCTTTTCCTTGTCATCCCTCTCGTGGGTTCGACGTTGTTCGGGGTGCAAGTGGCTCCGCACACTCGGAGATATTCAATGGAACTTTGATTCGCTCAAAATAGCGTTTGGGTTGGTTGGGCAAAAGGTTTCCTTCAAGGCCACATACCCGAGCAAGGCGCCATGAAGTGTTTGAGATGGAGGGATCTTGACGCTGGTTGAGACCCTTCGACGATGAATTCAGGATCTTTTCGGGAACCACAAGGTCTACCACCGCTACGGCATTGCGATCACCAGATTGTCGGGGTGAGGGGATCTAATCCAGTGGTGGTGCGACCCTACCAGATCCCTACCTAAGAAAAGGATGAGATCGAGAAACAAAGTGCGCGAGATCTTGGCCAGGTATCATTCGCCTAGTAGATCGCCATTTTCGCCGCCATTCTTGTTGGTGAAGAAGGAGGATGGAACTGGCGGTTTTGTGTGGACTACCGTGAACTCAACCGTAAGACCATAAAAGACAAATTCCTATTCGGTGGTAGAAGAACTTCTCGATGAGTTGCACGGCGCTCAATTTTTTCTCCAAAATTTGGACCTTGATGCAGTTATCACCAAGTCGATGCGCGAGGAGGACATTGAGAAGACGGCTTTCCGCTCATCACGGTCATTATGAATCCTCGGTTATGGCCTTTGGTTTATGCAACGCTCGTCCACCTTCCGTGCTCTTATGAATGAAGTGCTCAATGACTTCCTCCAGAATTTGTCTTGGTCTTCTTCGACGACATCCCGGTGTATGACCAACAAGGAGGAACATCTCTCCCACCTTCGGCTAGTTCTGGAGCGCCTACGCCACCATCAGCTCTATCTGAAGCAAAAGAAGTGCGCCTTTGCATGCGGGGAGGTGAAGTATCTTGGCCACATTATTTCGGGACATGGCGTGGCGGCCGACCCTGGCAAGGTGCAGGACGTCGCGGCATGGCAGGTACCTACATCAGCCTCAGCCGTCCGGAGTTTTACGGCTCACGGGACTACCGCCGCTTCATTGCTCATTATGCCAGCATCGCCGAGCCCTTGACCAACCTCCTTCGGCGTCAGGCCTTTGTGTGGACAAAGCGGAATGAATCGCCTTCCGGCAACTCAAAAGCGGGCCCAGCAGCTCCGTGCTTAGTCTACCCAACTTCGACCTTCCGTTCATTGTGGAGTGTGATGCTTCTAGCCATGGGGTGGGCGCCGTGTTGCAGCAGGAGGGTCATCCGGTGGCATTTTACAGTCGCCGACTCGCCGACCGTCATGTCAAGCTGGCCGCTTATGAGCGCGAGCTCATTGGACTTTCGAAGGCTATTCGCCATTGGAGACCTTACTTATGGGGACGGATGTTTGTGGTGCGGACGGACCACGCTAGTCTTAAATATCTGTTGGAACAGGCCTTGGTCACGCCCCCGCAACAGCATTGGGTCAGCAAGCTCATGGGGTTTGATTTTCGTGTGGAATATAAGCCGGGGCGCACTAACCGGGCGGCCGATGCCTTATCCCGGGCCTTCGATAGTCCAGCCAGTTGTAGTGCTCTCTCCATGCCAGTCGGTTCTGTCTGGGATACTTGGTATTCTGCCCTCCGCGCCGATCCAGAGATTCAGCAGAGATGCGCCGAGCTTCCGCCGCCACCTGCTTCACCTCGACGAACACGGCGCCCGCCTACCACCGCCCAGTTCAACTTGGACCACCCAGGAGGGATTACTATACCGCTCAGGCCGGGTGGTGGTCCCCGCTCAGTCTCCTCTCCGGCCATCCATTGTAGCAGCTTTTCACGACTTGACGCATGAAGGAGTACACAAAACGGTCCATCGTGTCAAGCAGCATTTTTATTGGACAGGACTTCGTCAGTCAGTGGAGGAGTATATTCGGCAATGCTTCATTTGTCAGGCTCACAAGGCAAGTACTTTGGCTCCAGCAGGTCTATTGCAGCCCCTCCCTATTCCCCAGCAGGTATGGGCCGATGTTTCCATGGATTTCATAGTTGCCCTTCCCAAGTCCGCAGGCAAATCAGCAATTCTAGTGGTGGTGGATCGTCTTTCTAAGTATAGCCATTTCATCGCCCTCAAGCGCCCTACTTCTGCCCCGGTGGTTGCCGATCTTTTCTTCGGCCAGGTGGTCCGCTTGCATGGGATGCCAGAATCAATTGTCTCAGATCGTGACCCTGTGTTTACTAGCGCTTTTTGGCAAAGCCTCTTCAAGCGTTATGATAAAGTCATGACCTCAACGCATACCACCCGCAAACGGATGGCCAGACAGAAGTAGTGAACAGGACGGTGGAAATGTATCTTCGCTGCTTAGCTGCCGATAACCCCTCCTCCTGGGTCCAGTGGCTGCCATGGGCCGAGTTCTGCTATAACTCATCTTATCACTCCGCCCTTCGTCTCACTCCTTCGAAGTTAGTCTATGGTCGCCTTCGCCCACCTTTTGCTCCCATATATCAAGGTTCAACCTCGATTCTTGCGGTGGATTGTCGATTGGTTGATCGAGATGCTTTATTAGCACAAAGCGAGGCAACATCCGCTGGAGATGTTGGTTCTAGGTCATAGTTGAATAAAATAAGAGTACATATGTAGATGTTTTTCAAGCTCTTGCCAATTTGAGTACACTGACTTTCTGGCAACTGGCATAGGTTTTCCTGTGGTATTCGGTAGCGTGTATACATGGTGAAATTGTTGGCTGCCTGATCCATTCTGATACATGATGTTGGGTCTTTAGAACTTATTGGTAGCTACCTAACCAGAAGGGTTAATTGATAACTTTCTTCTTATCATGTTATTTGACATTATGGAAAAATACTGCTCAAATTAGGCAGACAACTCAGTTCTACCCTGTAATTTTGTTCAGTTCCTTTGTAGAGCTGGTTGGCTCCTCTTATCCGTATTAATTTTTCTGTGCTATACTTTCTTGGATGACACATCAAGGAAACATCTGTGTTCATATTTTATACTCCATATTACTATATAGAACTATACATCACTGGTTTTAATGATATGCCACTAAAATACTGTTTGATAAAATGCCATGTCAAAGTTACTTCTTTTTTCTTTGAAAATAGAAAGGGCATTGTCATTTACATATTAACACTGAATGATCTATCTGGTTTTCTCTGCGCTTAGTCGAAATGTTCCAATGGTTTACCCCTTTCCACTAGATTGTACTTTACGATTGCTTCCCACTTCATGGATCTGTTGCTCCATCGTTTTTGCATATTATTTCTCAGGTAGACATGTAGTGTTAATGCTTTTTATTGTTTAATTAAACTTCGCATATGCTATTCAGTTTAGGCTACCTCAACTTGTTTGGGACAAAAGGTTTGGTTGTTGTTGTATATGCTATTCAGTTATATCAGTTTGTTATATTATTGGTTACTGATTTACTGCAGACTGGAGATACTACATCTGTCTAGATGGACATTGCTTCCTTTTAATCTTTCACTATATCTCTTGTTCTTCAATTATGGCAACTATGGTTGAAGGGTGTGTTGGTCCAAGTGAGCTTCACCTGAAGAAGGAACTTACAGCCTTGCGAAAAGCACGGTTCTTGCGTGATCCTGAAACATGCTCTTCCTGGAGGTCCCCGTTGAGTTCTAAATCATTCATGACAACTTCTAGTGCTATACATCACAATGAGATTGCCGGTAATTTATCACAACAGCACATGGAGCCAACCGCTGTGCCCCCAAAAAGTGAAAAGAAAAGGAAAAAGGTTTATCTCTACAATTGGAGGCATCACTCTAACAAATCCAGTGTTAGTGGGATAAAGTTAGATGAGGATGATAGACAAGCCTCAGCAGACTGTAGCCTGGAAAGCCCATGCATTTCTAATGGTGTGAACTCTAGGAGTGACACATGTCTGGAAGTTCCTGTAAGCATCTACAGTGTTCAAGGCTCAAATTCAGGCACTCCTGTTAAAAGAACTGTTACAAGGGTGAGGAGGAGTTCATTCTCAAAGAAAGGAGCAATCAGAAATTCAACAGTTTCAAAGTTGCTAGATCTCCATGTTAACTCTGGTGAGCAATCTGAGGACACTGAGAACTGTAACTCGGAGAATGAGGAGCTGCTTCAGAAGGGAGGCTACTTTTCTCGCTCTACATCACCCCTATTTGCTGCTTCTGGATGTCTCAGCTCATCAAATCCCTCTAAACTGTTGAAAGTGCCAAGAAGAGAAGGGTCTTCCTTTTCTTGCACTCCAGTCTCCACTAGCTCTTATTACAGGTACAAAGGCAGGAATACCAGCAACGTTGGTTCATGGGACGGAACAACTGCTGCTTCACTTGATGAAGATGGGCTGAACCAACCAGCATCGTTGAGAAGTCAAAGGTGTGGTATTCCGTATTGGTCAAAGAGGAGTAAACATAAAGGATCTGAAAGAAGTTGTTCTCCTTCACTATCTGATACACTCAGAAGAAAAGGCAGCAGCCTATTGTGTGGAAATCAGACAATGCACAGAAGGAAGAGATCATCTAGCTCCAATAAATGTGGGTATCTTAAAAAAGCTTCCCAGGGCATGCCGCTCATGGGTGATAGCTGCCATTTTTCTTATTCATCATTTGATTCAGCAAGTGATGGAGTTTCAACCATCTTTGGAGAATTAGATTTGGAAGCTTTGAGCCGGTTGGATGGTAGAAGGTGGTCAAGTTGTAAAAGCCAGGATGGGATTGCGCTGCCTGTGAGTGGAGCTGGTCATGCAGTTTCAGACCAGAGAAGCTTGAGCCAAAAATACAGACCAAGGTTATTTCATGAAATTGTTGGTCAAAACTTTGTAGTACAATCACTTAGTAATGCCACCATAAGGGAAAGAATAGCACCAGCATACCTGTTTCATGGGCCTCGTGGGACAGGAAAAACTTCTACTGCAAGAATATTTTCAGCAGCTTTAAATTGTGTTGCTAATGGAGAGAACAAGCCCTGTGGGATTTGTACGGAGTGTACTGACTTTTTCACTGGAAATGGAATTAATCTAATTGAAGTTGATGCTAGCAATAGAAAAAGTATAAACAGAATTAGGCACTTGATTGAAAATATACCATCGTCAGCAACTTCTTCACGATACAAGGTGTTTGTTGTTGATGAATGCCACATGGTATCTTCTAAAGTTTGGTCAGCATTTATGAAATTTCTTGATGAACCATTACCTCGTGTTGTCTTTATATTTATAACAATAGATCCTGAAAACCTCCCTGGTGCTGTCATATCACGTTGTCAGAAATACATGTTTTCCAAGATCAAAGACATTGACATAGTATGCCGGTTGAGAAAAATTGCTGTGAAGGAAAATCTTGATGTTGAATTGGCCGCTTTAGATTTGATAGCGCTAAATTCAGATGGATCACTAAGAGATGCAGAGACAATGTTAGATCAGTTGAGTTTACTGGGGAAAAAGATAACACCTTCACTTGTAAATGATCTGGTGAGTTATTTTTCAGAACATTAGCTATTCTTTGAATTATCAAGTGTGCTATGTTATTTGTAGTTATGTTTGCTTCCTTGAAGTTTTCTTTGAGACTAGCACAGGTCTAAATGGGAGCTTGTATGTTTGGATTAATTATTATGTTTGTGTTTGATGACTTCGATCAACAGGCCATGAATGAACTAATGGGATGATTACCATACAACATGTAGATATGCCGAATATGTTTTTGTTTTTATTCAGTCTTCTTTACTCAAGATCATGCCTTTCCCCTACAGTTTTGAGTGTTAGGCTGTAAGCTTTCTGTTTTCTCTGACATGAATATTTACAAACACATTGAATTGGACTGTTAGAATGGACTATTTTTGGTCAAATATTGCAGTTAGTTTTTTTTTTTCATTAACTATGCGTGAGGCTTTTATTGGACCTTATTTATCTAACCATATTGCAACTCTTGCTTGTCAAAATAGAAGAGCAAAGAAATTAGCATATAATGATAATCAAGATTACCTTCAGGGATTGACATAAGTTCTGGCATTTGCACTGTAGTGGAAAGCAGAACCCAAAGATTTTCTGTAGCAAATTGAAAGCCACAATGTTGCCCAGCAGCAAAACTGTTTACCAGCTACTTAATATTTAACACTATTCTAAAAAACGGCCGTTAAGGCCTTGTAAACAGCTGTTAAAAAGGTAAAGGTCCCCTACCTATTATATTTATAGACATTTCAAGGTTTGTTGGTTTATCAGGCCGTTTATTCGGTTTAACGCCCGTTATCGTTTAATAGGTCCGTTTTATCGTAGGCTGGCCCAACTAATAGAAAAGGCTTACTCTATTCCATGTAGGCACGATCCCCATAAGAGAACTATCTCATCTCTCTAGGGTTCTCTCGAGGCTCGACTTTGTCTTGAGTCCAGTTAGTGAAAGGAAAGGCAGATTATGCCATTGTGATGTCCTCTCATTTCTGGAATCAAGTATCTTTGGCTATAAAGATCTTTGGACCTTTAGCGAAGTTGCCTCGTGTTGTTGATGGAGAGCATGGGTTTTGGCTAAGGTGGTTTACTAGATGAAAAAGAGTTAATTAAGCGGGTCTTCAAAGATGTGCTTGTTAACTTCAAGTCAATCATAGAGACCATTGACTTCTACGTTAATGGGAAGCTTGATAACTCACTTCATATCATGTCTTACTACTTAAACCCCTACTACTTCTATAGGGATTGTAGCATGATAGAGAAGACAGAGTTATGGAAGGAGTCTTGTCATGCATTAAACATTCCTATCCTGATTGATCTGACCAAGTTAACATATCAAAAGTAGAGGTGAGAGCATACAAGAATGCCGCTGGACTATTTGGCAATCAAAGGAATATTTTGTTACTGCAAACAAATGCATATATTTCCTGAATTTTAAATAGTAAAACCGTTTACAAGGCCGCTTACCATATAAGCACTAAAAGGTGGGGTGGCCGTTCATTAACCGTATCCCATTATTTAGAACATTGATATTTAATCAATCGAACTTCTTGAACTGTTATTTGAATCCTACCTGACTAAGCTGATCTTTCGTTGCTTGTTTTTCAATTTTAAAATATAAATATTTGCCCTATTCAAACTAGGTACACAAAACTTTGAATTATATGTTTTAGGTTACCGTATCCCGTTATTTAGAACATTGATATTTAATCAATTGAACTTCTTGAACTGTTATTTGAATCCTACCTGACTAAGCTGATCTTTTGTTGCTTGTTTTTCAATTTTAAAATATAAATATTTGCCCTATTCAAACTAGTTACACAAAACTTTGAATTATATGTTTTAGGTTGGGGTTGTGTCAGAGGAGAAATTGCTTGATCTTTTAGAGATAGCCATGTCATCAGACACTGCTGAAACAGTTAAAAGGTCTAGAGAGCTGATGGATTCTGGTGTTGACCCTATGGCATTAATGTCTCAATTAGCTGGGCTCATAATGGACATCATTGCTGGGACCTATAGATTAGCTGACCCTACGTGCGGTGGAGAAGGAATTGGTGGTCGAAACAGTGAGTATTTTCATCTTATTCATGCAATTCTTTCAAGGCATACTTTATTGAATTATTATCATCCATGCTTTACTTCATATTGACAGGGTAGATTAAACTACTTCATGCTCTCATATCTTTTATATCTGTACCGAGACGTTTCTGTTTTTAGAATTTGCTCTCTTTTATTATGGAGGCATTGTATTGTACTTATGGTTATTATGTCTAACAGGTGTTGATTTACAGTTTTGTCGATCTTTTGAAATTGCGCTAGTGATACTCTGCACACAAGTAAAAGAAAATGTCAGGACAAAGTAAACTGATACATTTCGTTGGACTAGTGTTGTCTAGCTGCAATAGTAATCCTTTGAAACTGAGCTAGTGATGTTTTAAAGTTTTAACACATGTATACAGAAATATCAAATGAAGTAAGTTGATTTGTGTGTTAAGGCAATATTTTCTCTGGGAAAATTTTGTTGCTAATTAGATGAAGAATTATTTGAAATGACTTTGGTACCAAACAGATAGTTATACCCACCTTTTTTTGCCATCAATAGCTTTGCAATATCATGCATCAATGCATGCCTCAATAAACAAGATTCACTCTAGCTACCCTAAAAAACATATTGAAATCCACTTGAATCAAATTTGATGGACAAAATGTAATATGTTCTCTGTTTTACCATCTAACATCGCTAGTGTCAGTGTCTGATTCATATTGACTTCGAAAGGTGCACATCCCCTTACCATGTGTTTTTTTTTTACCATTGAGCATACTTAGGAAGACTTCGCTTGAAAATGATATACAGAAGTGTGAAAAATATAAAATTAATGTGGTTTGCTCCTAAGTGTTTCAGTTGTGCATTTGTGCTTACCATTATTACCATCATGCAGTTGCCTATCACACAACTACCAATCGAAATGTTAAATTACTTTTGTGCAAATCTTGATGCTTACAAAAAAAAAAAAGGATTTTAAGATCAATCACTTGGTGAGAAGGCTATATATTTATAAAAAAAGGATCAATACTGTCATACCATATAGTGTGTGCCACCACCTCATTATCTACTTTAGTGATATGTAATTGTCAAACGGGTTGCTACGAAGTGCATCTTTAAAAGATGTTTTCGTCTACTCAGTAGGGTTTCTATCTATCTGAAGTTCTAAACACATTTTTTGCCATCTGTAGTAACTGATGCTGAGTTGGAAAGATTACAACAAGCATTGAAGATTCTTTCTGATGCTGAAAAGCAGATAAGACTTTCAAGTGAGCGTTCGACATGGTTCACTGCAGCTCTGCTCCAGCTTTGTTCTGGTCATTACTCAGAAATAACCCAGTCAAGAAGCAGCAGTAAACAAAGTGCTAAAGCAACCAGTGAGACCGTGATTGAAGCAGTGAGAGAATCCTCTGCTAGCAGGACTACATCTCATCCTTTATTCAATTTTCGCGGTTCAAAGAAAACATTGGACCTTAGAACAACCAGTGGGCACTTCAGTCCTCAGGGCCTTGGTTCATTATCTTCCAGGATGAGGCCTAATGACAACATAGTTTATGGAGAATGTAGGTCTGTTGATAGAGTTTTAATGGATTCTGCTCAAACAAGTAATTCTTCTGAGCGAAGGCCTATAATTAATGGAAGCTCAGATAACCTTGCCCGAATTTGGAGAAAATGCATAGAAAACTGTCACTCCAAGACATTGCGGCAGCTACTCTGTGATCATGGTAAACTAGCATCTGTCAAAGAATGTGAAGGTAAAATTTTATTGTGTTTGCTTTCTTGCTCCATTTAACGATTTTATGCCTTCCATGGTCAGGCTCTAGGTCCTACCTTCTGGATTAGTGCCAGAGCTGCCATACCATGTAGGGTAGCTCTACTATATATGTATAGAGTTGATTAACAACTAGAGCCAAAATAGCTGGAGGTCTTGCATTCCAACTTCCAAGATGCTATAAAAACTATATATAAGTAATTTGCTTAACAAGTTGAACAAAACCACATTAGATTTGTTACTCACAGTTCCTATTTCATGATAAAAAAATTGCAATAATCTGAGTTGTCAGGGGTTCCAAATCCAGGTTCTAGCTGTCTAGCTTCTCACTTGGAGTCATAATTTCGTAGTTTAAGGCTTTAAGCTTCAAAATAGAAACTGGAGCCAGAGCTTGGTGGTTGGCCAAACAGAAAATGACATTTTTCTTATATATACTGTACTTGGTTGAATTAGCAATAATTTTTGCAAGTTGCAAATTCGACAGAAGCTGCAGAACACATGGATCATATTGATTTGTGTTTTGATTTTGTGCATGTAAACTATAATTGATGAAATCCATGCGACACACATCATTTATTTTATCGAACCAACACATGCATGTGTCAAACATGGGGCTGAAAGCCTGGAAAAGTAAAAGCCAAACTACTTTTAATGTTTTAATTGTTTGTCAAGGAACTGAGTTGAATTCAGTGGTGAAATTGAAGAAAAGCAGATGTAGTAAGAAAAAGAGGATAAAATTTGATTATTCAATCTCTTGAAGTTATCAACTTGGATATACTCCTTCATAGACTTATGTACTGCTTTTTTTTGATAGTATCCTATATTATCTTGTATAGAGATCGCTGGTATCCTGTATTGTCTTGTATAAAGATTGCTAGTATCCTAGTTTGCCTTACATAGGTATCACCTTGTATAGACAGTATTGCTTTGTATAGGTTTTCCTTTTATATATGTGCTATTCGTAACATGGTATCGAGCCAAGTTTTTAGGGTTAGTTTTTTTTTACCGGTGTTGCACTTGCGCCTTTTCGGTGGCTCTTCTTGCCATGTCTTCTTAGCCTGACCCCTCCTCCGGCCGCCAACTGCCCGCCGATCGCCTCCCGATCGCTACTCGACTGCTTAGTCTGTGCCGTTCCAAGCCTAGGTTGGTGCCGTCCGCACCTCTGCCCACGGCCTGTGGCATGGTCGTCTCATGATGCCACCTGATGCCTCCTAGCTCGACGCTGCCTGTCGTCGACGCTTGGCTGCTTATCTCGATTGCCTGATGTCTCCTAGTCGCCTAGCCAATACGTTTGGCTAACCGACTCCACGTGCCTATCTCGACCCTCTCGACACCTCCTGATCGCCTAGCCGCTACACTTAGTCGGCCGTCTCCGCGCTCTCCTTGCCCGATGCCACCCAAGGTCTCAGTCGCTGGCCACCTAGCCACTTCGCCTCTGCTTCTTTTGGGCAAGAGGAAGAAACAGAGTGTCTATAGTTAGCTTGGTTGGACCGCCAAAAAAATCAAATAAAAAATGTCATCATCTTTATGTTCTTCCTCAGGCACCGTCTTTATTCCTCGCTGCTCGATTACCTTCAATGGTCTCAATTATAGAGACTGGGTTCTCTATATGTACCTTCACATGCATGGTCAGTATCTTTGGGAGTCTCACCGGCGAGCTACTTTCCGTCTTGTCCTGCTCCCCCTACCACGCTTGTTATTTCGAAGGAGACTGATGATACTGCTCAACAGAAGGCGTCCAATGATTATGGGATATCGTGGATTATTTTCAGACCCAGTTTACTACTTACAAGATGTGGATTGATGAGGATGCTCGTGCCTCCGCTATTTTGGATGCTACCATGGAGATGCATTTCACTGGAGATGTGGTTGCTTTGTCTTCGGCATAGTTCATGTCGGCACATCTTCGCGACTATTGTGAGCCTGCTGGTGATTCCTTGTACCTTACCGTTGTACGACAGGAGCAGTCGCTGCAGCAGTGTGATTCTACTGTGGATAATTCTATGCGTAGCTGTCCTCGATGTGGTGTTAGCTTGATTCTCTTGGACTGAAGGTTTGTCGCACTTGCCTGTGCTCTCAGCGTCAGTCCTCTCATTTGGAGCTTCGCCACATCTACGACTTCTTGACACATCTTCGGGTTGAGTTTGAGTAGATTCTTGCCTAGCTGCTCGCTCGCCATCCTTGTGTGACCTTATTGGAGGCCCTTGCAGGTATTCGTATTGATGTCTGCTGATGTCTCCTTCAGTCTTGGCGGTGTCTCGCATAACTCCTACATCAGTGGCGCCTACTCCAGTGGCGACTGCTAGGGGTGGAGGGCTCCATTGCACCTGCTGCGACAATAATGGACATGTGGATCAGTTCTGTTACTGTAAGAAAGATCTTGCTCGTTGAGGTGGATGCCCTTGTAAGGGAATTGGAGGTTTGGGTGTCGCCCCTTAGCGGAATTTTGTTGGTTCTGACTCCACACAGGAGATTCTTGTCGGCGATTTTCGCCGACCAGCTATTATGCCTCGAAGGGACCCGAGGTTCGATAGAGGGGATCTTCACGGACGGACACCTATGGGCTCTCTCGATGGATCCATACAAACAAAGACTAAAGAACACGTCGATGTACCCAGGTTCGGGCCCCCGATGTGGGTAATAGCCCTACGTCCTGCTTTGGCTCTTATTAATGTGTTCTGGGAGGATTACAAGTGCACAATCCACACCCCGGGTTCTACTTGAACCCCCTAGTTGTTCTTCTTCCTTCCTTTCTACTAGTTTTCTTTGGTTCTATGTTCTCTCAGTGCTCTCCTTCTCTTGCCTTGATCGTTCTCCTCTCCCTCACATGCACCGAACCCTCCTTATATAGGCCGGGCTGGCTCGGGCATGTGAGAAGGATGACATCACAATGATTACACTTCATTTATTACATCAGTCACTGTAGCCCCATCTTCTGGCCTTATTCTTTGCACCATCGTCCAACTCATCCACCGTAGCTTGGCCTAAAGAAAGGTGTAATTCTCAGAGAAGTCGGCGAATCCAACGACTTTCACTCAAAGATTAGCAATTACTACTCGATATTCACCTCAACCTTTGGAGCGGAGACGGTAGGTTTGCCGCTGAGGATTCAAGAAACCGAGTTGTCCCGAGATAGACGCAAAGCCGGAAGTAGAACGCCTAGAGTCGGACAACTCCGCCTAATCAAGATCTCTGAATAAGCCGTTAGTGTGGACGACGAAACGATCGAGAAGTGCGAGACCAAAGTCAAGAGTACCCTTGATGTATCGTGAAGATACGCTAACAAGGGTTAGATGACACTCCCTCGTCGTGCATAAAGAGACAAGCTCGCTTGACAGGCATAACAGATATCCGGACGAGTTAATGTAAGATATCAGAAGGCGCCAAGAAGACTCTGTCTTGAGAAGGATCGATGATCGCGGACTATCTTCGGCAGAAAGCTTGGACTGAGTATCAACTGGAGTAGTGGTAGGGTGACAGTCACTCATGCCTGCTCGCCGAAGAAGATCAACAGCATACTGACGCTGAGAGAGATCCATACCAGAAGCAGACCGCTGAACTGATATGCCAAGAAAATAGTGAAGGTCACCAAGATCATCATAGAGAATTAGCGGTGCAAAATTTGGTCAAGTCGTTCTTTGAAGTCAGGAGAGGAAGCTGTGATAATGATATCATCCACATAAAGCAAGATATAGGCAGTCTCGGCGCCAGAGCGAAAAACAAACAATGATGTATCAGACACAGCAGCAGAGAATCCCAAAGAGGTGATATAAGAAGCAAAACGTTGGTACCAAGCGCGAGGGGCCTGTTTGAGACCATAAAGGGATTTGATCAGCCGACAGACGTGACGAGGATGAGTAGAATCAAGAAAACCAGATGGCTGCTCACAGTACACAACCTCATCAAGGGTGCCATTGAGAAAAGCATTCTTGACATCCAATTGTCGAATAGGCCACGCCGAGAAACAAAGAATGCTAAG
>CM070520.1:40038553-40184676 GCA_036346375.1 Guadua angustifolia
TGGCATCCCGCCATCCCATCCGATTGTTTATTTTAATTAACTACCCCTTGATTTGTAATTCGAGCATTGCTCAATACGAAGTGAAACGGCTATCCGAATAGATTGTACACTCTGCGAGAGGTTATGCACTTTACCCACATGATACAACCATACCACACAGTGACGATCGTATATGAAGCCTTTACAATGCATCCTCTTAACCGGTGCTACCGCTAAGGTTTTAACCTTTGAAGGGCTATACCATCTGTGAGGGCCCCCTCTTGCGCCATGTGAGTTTCCTCCGTGAACGGGACCCACACCACCAAGATAGCACTTAAGCTAAGCATTTGCAAATTAGTCATTAATTTGTCCCATTCGGACATGTGGTTGCAAGTTAGACTCGGGTCAAAGGCTGCAAGGTTAAGTCCTTAGTTTTGGTTGAGGCAAGACTAACCAAAAGTGATCTCAATAACCAAAACCACATAAAAACCAAATCATGTTGTCCAATTGCCACTCTTGGCCCACGAAACAATCTTGCCACTTGCCCCGGTCTAAATCATTTTTCCACCCAGTTGATTACCAAGCACCATGTGCTATACACAAATCAATATCGTTGCGTGACATCCATCATACAACAACTCAATCTCATCGTGTGACCACATGGCACACAAATTCTCATCATTGTTCCATATTCCATTAGTCAAGATTATTAAACCATAATTCATGAACATGTGATGACATGGCATGGCTAAGCAATTCTATTCCGTTCTAACCATCCATGTTGATTTTCTATTAACCAACTATAATTAACCAACCTAGGGTGACAATGAAGCATGGCATACAAATAACAAGGTAGGGTATAATCCAAAGGGTATGATAGCTAATCCCAAACTTAAGTTGAAAACATTTATGCGCATAAAATAACAAGTGATAATGTAAATCAAAATAGCATGCAATCTAATTTATGGGTGCAACATGATCAAAGCACAACTTGCCTTCGTTAAGCTCGGCTCTGATCTGGAAATAATTCACAGGTGAAATCCTTCAAAGCCTCGCACAATTCAACGTCTCTGTGAATCGAAAGAAAGCAAATAAAAACCAAAATCAAAGAGCAAACAATTTCAAAAATTCAAATAAAAGCCACCATTAGAAAGATCTCATTTTACAAATTTTTAGAATTTGAATCACCTCAATCCGAGTTCGTATCACGAAAGTTATAAGGTTTTGAAATTTGGAAAATCTTGAAAATACCACGAAAATGGAAATTCGAATTTAGCGAATTATTTTTATAAAGGAAATTCAGATTTTTGCTGGCCGACCACGTGTCTCGGTGGGCTCTGTCACGGCAATTTGGGCCCGTGTTTGACGTCGTCAGTACGCATGCGACCACATAAGCGCCCGCGACGCCATTTCGACCCTACGGTCTCGTGGCGGACCGCGTGTCGCGAAGCATCAACCCACCTCGCGGCGGCGTGGGCGATTCTGCGCGCCGATTAGAATCCGGCGGCTAGCAGAACTCCCGGCGGCAATGGTGGCGGCGGCGAAGTTCTTCCGGTCGAGACAACGATACCTCCGGCGGCGTTCGCGTGCTCCGGACGAAGAAGCGGCGATTCGGCGAAGCGGCGTGAGGAGTTGAATCCATAACCCACTCGGCGGAAGATACTCCGGCGATGAAAATCTGGTGAATTCCTCGGCAGGCGTCGCGAGACTCGGCGAACTCCGTGCGTGCTTCAAAGCTTCTCGGTGATGGCACAAGAGGAAAAGCGCGGAGGCTCAAGGTGAGTTCGGGAGGGTCGGAGCCTCTATTTATACCGGTCGGCTGGCTAAACTCGGAAGGTAAAGGCGGCGGTAGAATCTGGCTCGGATCGTGTTGCATTTCCGCTGGAAAGACTTAGATTCCTTGCCAAATTTGGTGCTATTGCTAACTTCGGAATTTGGATTGCCCACGTTTCTGAAGGAACACTACTACGAGACTACCTCATCGCGACCCCCATCACTGCCGGGTAGGTCCGAGGCGGCGATGATAATATTATCCTCTGGGTTCCAAATTCAGCGGCGGTGATAATATTATCCTTGCAGGTTCAAACTTCAATCGGCGGTGATAAGAATAGTTTCAATTTCTGCAGCAATGGAGGTAATATCATTGCGGTTTAATAGAGAAGCGGCGGTGATAAGAAGATATTCTTGCCGGTTTATATGTAAAACCGGTAGTGATTTATTATTGCGGTTCTATAGTAAAACCGGCGATGATAAGACCATTTTCCTTGCGGTTTTACTATAGAACCAACGATGATATTCTTGTTTCCCATTATTAGTTGATTGAGAACATAATAAACATTGTAATTTATCTGCATGAGAACATATGAAAGCATAATTAGTTAAAAAAACAGAACATATGAAAGCATAATTAGTTAAAAAACAGAACATATGAAAGCAAATTTGTAATTTGCGGGATATGTATTAATTAAAATAACATTTACAAAGCATAATATTTGTTCAGCATTACATATTTAGTCCTAATTATAATAGTCTAATGGCGCGAAGCCCTATATCCAAAACTCGTCGTCGTCGTCGTCCTCCTCCTCCTCCTCCTCGTCTTGGGCTGCCGCTTGATGTCTTGGCGGTGCTCAAATCCTCCTTCTCATCGAATCCGATTCGGTGGCGGAGTTAGTCTTGCCCCAACACCGCGATTCCTCGCCGCCGTCGTGTCGTGCGTCATCATTTGTCGTCGTCCTCCTCCTCCTTTGCCTCCTCTTCCTCCTCCTCTGCCTCCACCTCCTCCTCCTTCTCCTCCTCCTCCTTCTCCTCCTCCTTCTGTAGCGGATCGGTGGGGCTCACGACCAACTGCGTGCGTGCGCTTCTTAGGGGTGCCATTGTTGCAACAAAAGTGGATTGTGTGGAAATTGCAACAAGAGTGGATTGTGTGGATTGTGACAAGAGTGGATTGGATGCAACAATCTTGGCATTATATAGGCGAGAATGGGAAGAACAGCGATTGGCGAGAGGAATGTGAAGCATAGCGCTTGGCCTTGGCGGAAGAGCGAACAGCGCGATGGTTGGTTGGCGGGAGTTGGAGCGTTCGAGTATCCTTGCGGTTTGTATTACCAACGGCGGTGATAGCGACTATCCTTGCGGTTAATACCTATAACCAGCGGTGATATATTCTTACGGTTAAATTTATAGCGGCGATGATATTAAATTTCTTTGCCGGTTCGTATATTCAGCGGCGGTGATATATATTTTCGCATAGCAGCATAATTTTCCCGCGTAGTATGACCTTATCACTTTGCGGTTACGCACGAAGCGAGCGGTGATAAATATTTCAGCGTAATATGACCTTATCCTTTGCGGTTCTTGGCGAGCAGCGATGATAAGCTATTTATATAACAATCCTCACGACCGATGCATTTCCCGGTAGAAGCGAAGAGAGGCGCTCTTTGCTCGGGTGTATTTTTCTGGGAGAGTCTTTGCCGAAATTTGGTGTCGATATTTTGTTCATATTTTTCATCGAATCGACATCTTCTCCGCCGAGCAAAACAAAAGAGGCTGTATTATCTTGGGAGTTCTTTGCTGAAAAATTGTATTAAAATTTTTGAGATTCTTGACTTGATGTATGTTATATTTGTCGTAAAATTTTACTTTCACAGTGCTATAGATGTTGATAATTGCTGATTATGCGGTGTGAGCAGGTTTATGTAAGTCTTGCTCAAATTAAGATCTAGCTAAATTATTGAATAAATTATAATTCATATTGTAGCTAAATTATTGAATAAATTATAATTCCTTTGCCGATTTTTAATAGTAAAGGATTGCTAGATGATCAATTATAAATAGTGAAATTGCTAGTTGAATATTTAAATAATGGGAAATGGTAGATGGATTTTGCAATAATGAAAGTTGGAACATAAATAATTATTTAGAAATATATCCTTATATTCAATTATATGCTTGTTAATTTGTTGTAGATTAATTTAATTTAATAGCTAGCGCTACATAACAAAATGAAATGAAGAAATCTTCTAAATAATTAAAAAATGCTAGATGGATATTTAAATAGTGAAAAAGGTTTGATGTATTATATAGGCAAAATTGCTAGATGTATTTGTAAAACTAATCATTTACAATTATATATTGTTATTCTTGATAAATTCATATCCATTTTAGTGATGTAGTGGATGTTTAAGTAATAAAAATTGCTAGATGGACAATTATGCATAATTGTAATTAATTTAATTAATGAAAATTTGTTATATGGATTTTTAATAGTAAAGATTGCTAGATGATCAATTATAAATAGTGAGAATTGCTAGTTGAATATTTAAATAATGGGAAATGGTAGATGGATTTTGCAATAATGAAAGTTGGAACATAAATAATTATTTAGAAATATATCCTTATATTCAATTATATGCTTGTTAATTTGTTGTAGATTAATTTAATTTAATAGCTAGCGCTACATAACAAAATGAAATGAAGAAATCTTCTAAATAATAAAAAATGCTAGATGGATATTTGAATAGTGAAAAAGGTTTGATGTATTATATAGGCAAAATTGCTAGATGTATTTGTAAAACTAATCATTTACAATTATATATTGTTATTTGCGATTATATGCTTATAATGTGTTTATCGTTTTAATTAATTAGCAATGCATGACTCTTGTAAAGAATAAATTATTTTGATATCGTTTGTTCATATCTTTGAAATGTAGTTTGATATAATTAACGTAGATGGACCGAAGGTGGATGTATGACCACGGACCGTCGTGGTGCGAGTTCTTTAATGGTGTGACTTGTTTTACGAATGCGGGTGCGGCACAAAGTCGAAACCTGGCGGACTATATGTGTTGTCCATCGTTGATTGCAAAAATGAGAAGATGTTTTGTAACATAAGTCGATCGTGCACACTTGCTTGAAAGGGTTTCAAAGTGGCTATACTGTTGGGTGAGCACGGTGAAGATGATATTGTACATGAAGGGCAACACATTGATGAAGATGATATTGTACATGAAGGGCAACACATTGATGGAGATGGCGGAGACAACGATATGGCCGGTGGAAGATCGTTCGTTGATACCCACGAAGATGATCTAGATCAAATCTTTGCGTGATGGGGAGGGACTTCACGAGTGAAAGGGAGTTTCAAAAGTTCGGCGTATGGTAGAAGACTCTAGCGCCATTGTGCGGGTACGCAGGAGGAGCCTGAAAGCGCATCCGTGCTTTCCTCTGCGATTGAAGGCAAGCAATGGTTGGTCAGATAAGAGCTTTCTTGGTGTTATGTCTCTTGGGGACTTGCTTCGAGAGGGTAGCGTGTTGCCTTCAACTCGTGCCGAGCCAAGCGGGTTATCGCCCGTTGGAATTGGAAGTACAAAGAATACGCATGTCCAAGCGATTGCATATTGTATCATAATGAGTTTGCGGAACATGGATACTGTGTTGTTTGCAAAGCAAAGCGGTATAAGAACGCGGCAGCGATATCGAGCGAAGATGTCGGGGTGCGTAGAAGAAGAGGTGTCCCGTAAGGTGGTGTGGTATTTCCTATAATCCCGTCTGAAGCGATTGTTTGCGAACAAAAGGCATGCCCAATTGCTACGATGGCGCAGAAGGCGTAAGAAGGATGGAATGCTCGGACACCTGCGATTACGTGCAATGGAGGAACATCGATAGAAAATATAAGCGCTTTGCATATGATGTGAGAATATAAGGTTGGGTTGAGTGCGGATGGGATGAATCCTTTTGGCAACATGAGTAGTAAATCCGACACTTGGCGGTGACTTTATGCATCTACAACCTTCCTCCTTGGCTTTGCATGAGCGAAAGTACATTATGATGCCACTATTGATCCAAGGGCCGAACAACTTTGGCAATGATATCGATGTGTACCTCAAACCATTGGTTGAAGATCTTCTAATATTGTGGACCGATGGTGTGCAGGTATGGGATGAGTATAAAGAAAACTTTATCCTCGGGCATTATTGTTTGTAACCATTAATGATTATCTGCTCTTGGCAACTTTGTCGGGCGAGACGACAAAAGGCTTCAACGGATCGTCGATTGCTGGATGATCTGACTAGCCGTGGTGAAGAACAACCAAAAAATGGCTTACATCGGCATCGTAGGTTCCTCGTAAGGATCACCCATCCGCAATAATAAGAGAGCTTTTGGCGGGACAAAGGCGCATTAGCTCAGAAGAATCGGTGGGAAGCAGATATTTGCGCTGTAAAGGACCTTACAATTATTCACGGAAAGGGTGCGGCAATACATCTATTCCGACTTCCGGGATAAGGCTCCTTTGTGGAAAAAGAAATCAATATTTTGGATCCTACCTTATTGGCGGCACACGGAAGTTCGACCGCATAATCGGCGTCATGCACATAGAGAAGAGCGTGTGTGATAGCTTGCTTGGTATCTTCTTGGACATACTAGCAAAGCGAAAGATACACTTCAAGCAAGGATGGACCTCGAAGATATGGGCGAGGAAGGAGCGCATCACGAAGAAATGGATCTGGGCAAAAAGTACCTTCCATGACTGCTACACTTTGAGCAAGAAAAGAAAATTAGCGTTTGCGAATGCTTGCGGAATCAAAGTTCCGTCTGGTTACTCTGCTAACATAAAGAGACTAGTCTCAATGAAAGACTTAAAGTTAATTGGTATGAAGTCTCACGATTGCCGCGTGATGATGACGACACAGATGCTTCCAATTGCAATTAGGGGGTTACGCGGAGAAAGTCAGAGACCCAATTATCAAGTTGTGTTCATTCTTCAGCGATTTCCACGAAGGCCATCGATCCATTAATACTAGACAAGCTGCGGAAGGCGTGGTTCACACTGCATGCGGGCTTGAGATGTGTTCCCTCCATCTTTTTTGATATTATGGTCCATCTCATTGTTCACATTGTGAAAGAATCTGAATTCTTGGTCCGTATTTCTACATCGGATGTACCCATTCGAGAGATTCATGGGGTTATAAAGAAATATGTTAAATAAGAAATCGACGGAAAATTGCATTGCCGATGGTTGAGAACCAAGGAGGTCATTGAGTTCTGCGTCGATTATATGGATCTCAAACCGATTGGTGTTCTGTATCTCGGCATGAGGAAGGCTACGAGAAAGGACACTAGGCGAGAAATCGATGCGTACTAGCAATCTATTTGCATTTACACAAGCACATTTCGCGGTTTTGGGACAATCGGTTGTGGTGGCCCCATATGTCGACATGCACAAACGTGCTATCCAAAACAAACCGGGGAGGTCGAGAGGTTGGCTCGCGAGAACACGAGAGATAATTCGGCGATTGGTTGTGTAGACACATGATCGTCTGAGCGGTGCACTCGGTTGAAATTGTTGGCTCGAGGGACCGTCAACTACAATTCGGACATTCAAGGATCGACATAAATGGTTTTACATTTTATACAAGGCGCCAAGATAAAAGAGCACCAATCAAAATAGCGGTATCCGTATAGATGCCTATGACAACAATGGAAATAGGCAAACCTACTCTGATTCATAGAAGAGATTTGGGAGCTTGACTATGGTCCTTTGAAGGTCCCTCTCTTTCGGTGCCAATGGGTCGAGACTTCCGTGGCGTGAATATCGACAAATCACGGCATCACTACCGTGGACCTCAAACTCGTCGGATCTGAGAGAAGAACCATTACGTACTTGCTAATTGATTACACAAATCTTCTTTATGGCGGCGGCTAACAAGGGCGCCACGTGGTTATTCAAGGAAAAAGAAGGATTATCGGAGTTGAGAATGTTGTCGACGAGGAAGAGTACAACCAATTCGATGAGCTTCCCCTTTTGGAAGGGCGTTGACCTAAGTACCATGGAAGGCGTGTGTGAAGCTACATACATACGCCGCGATCATAACGAAGGTCGAGTCGTAGCTTAGTTGTAGTAATGAAATGTATGCTTTCTTTTGTATGAGCGACATGTTTATTTTCTCATATGTAACAATTAATGTAATATATGCAATAATGGAAATTGAGGTTATGCTTTCTTTTTATCAAATTGAAAGTTTTATTGCATTTGGATTTTTGTGATTTTTTTGCACTTGAATTTGTTCGAATTTGACATCATTTGTTGTTCAATTTGTGACATTATTTGATTTTAGAAATATTAAAACAATTAAAAAGTTAGCAATCTGATTTTTATATGAGCGGGTAACTAGATTTAAGCTGAAACTTTCATAAGTAACTAGGAAAATGGCAATGATGTTCACTTCCTTTCTATGCTAGTAAATCATACTCTTTGCTGCAATCCAACTAAGAAAAGTTTCCAAAAATTCGAAACAAAATCATGGATGTACATCTCATCTTACCCCATCTACATATAAAATTTCATGATCAAATTAGTCCTATATTAAGAGTAATAAAAAGACAAATTTTAACGATTACATGGGCAAAGAGCTTATCACTTTGCGGTTGTACAATGGACGGCGATAATATTCCACTATCCTTGCGGGTTGTACGATGGCCGTAATATTCCTATCCTTGCGGTTGTACAGCGGACGGCGTAATATACTATCCTGCCGGTTGTACAATGATGATATATTATTGCGGTTGGTATGACCAGCGGCGATGATATTCCCCACTATAAATAAAGCGCGCGCCTTCCTCTCATTTACCTTAGCCTAGCCGTGCCCTCCTCTCACTTTTACTGCGCCATCGCCTCGAAATCCACAGCGCCTTGCGCCTCGGACCACCGCCGTCGGTTCGCGTCGAGCTCCCGCCGCCGCCTCGACTCGGGCCGCCGTCGCCTCGCTTCGCCTCGGACCGCGCGCGTCGCCTCGACTTCGGGGCGGCCCGCGTCTGCGCCTCGAACACGTCGCCGTCGCCTCCCCGTCGCCTTCACCTCCCGCCGTCTCCCACCGTCGCCTCGACCTCCCGCGTCTCCCGCCGTGGTACACCTCTTGCGAAATTATAGCGAGAGGCCGAATGTTCAATGTTGCTTGATGTCCCCGTCGCCTCGATCTTGCTCTTGCGATGTGTGAATGTGAATGTGCGAGATGTGAATGTGAATGTGATTGTGAATGTGCGGATGTGCATGTGCGGATGTGAATGTGCGAGATGAATGCTAAGGGGCGATCAATTCGTTTGGCTTAGGGACCTAACATGTGGGGTATAGTGTTGATGAGGATTTGGGACTGAAATAGACAATTTGTGACACACTATTATTTTTACATGGGCAATCTACATATTTGGTATTGAAAAAGCGCATGCTTGATTGGCAATGTTAATGCTTCCTTGTAAAAAGGTAGTTATTCTTGCTTATTGATATATGGCTTTCTTCATTGTGCTTCCATTAATATGTTAATGCTTCCTGATAAAAAGCGTGCCTCATTATGACTGTTACGCATAACACAACACTTACGGTAATTTGTGTTGACTTACCATACTTGTCTTTGTGTATTGAGCAAATTCATTGAAATAATGGGAGGCACGAGAACACCTTTGTGCAATATGGTTTCATTCTTATATGATAAGAGTAGGAAATGCGTGGTCAACTATGATAGATTGCATAATATCATGATGTGCAAACTTCACTTGGTTCATTTTAGTTATACTTGTATTTTATGCATTATTGTTAGTTTGTTGCGAAGTATTAAGGTATTACCGCATTATGCTTATGTTAAAATACAAACTGATATTTTTGTTAATGCTTCACGGTATTGAATTGCTTCATAGTATTGAGTTAAAAAACTCAATTGCATTGCTTATTAGTATCAAAATTCAAGCTGTACCTAATGGAGCATCATCATCTCTAATTTGCTATGGACAACTCTTCAACAAACTGAGCGTGCATTTATAATTATTGTAACTTTCCTTGTATCACTATGCTCGCCTATTCTTCATGAATTTTTCTACTTGTTGATATTGAGTTTCATGCGAACAAACACACAAAAATTATGATGTCTTGCCACTTGATGTCCTTTATTGATTCTCTGCATTTGACTTAGTTACTTCCTAGCATGTAGCCTCTATACTTTTAGCTACTATTTATGTTAATGTGATGTTTCAACAGGATCATATAATCTTTTAAACTTATAGGAGTAAATGGCTTGATAGAAGCATATACTTCCATTGTTGTGTACACCTGACCACATTGTTTAAATATTGTTTGTGGTTTGTTAATCATTGAGTTTTTGGGCATTTGTGTTTGATCTTTTGGTTAACTCTTTTGATATATTAATCTGAATTAATTTACTTATTTGGGAATTAATCAATAACTAAGGTAAGGTTGTCACAAATTAGTCTATTACTCGTCCCTTGTGGCGAGGAGGGCCTTTGGGCAACCCGACATCTGAGAACACTCAAAATAAACAAGTTGAGCTTTATGCTAGTTGCCTTGTGAATTCACATCTGCACATGTCTTTGTTTTGATCATTTTGCTCTGTGGTTATTTATATTGCAGCCAAAAGTAAACTTCAATTTGGTGCTTTGTATATCTTCTTGAAAGATGTATACATGTGTTGTAAATATTTGTTTAAGTAAAGATGTATACATGTGTTGTAAATATTTGTTTTGTGCCACTAATTGTAATAGTAAGTAGTTGTAGTTCATTTAGTTCATAGTTGTGTCACTAATTGTAATAGTAAGTAGTTGTATGAAATTTCAAGATTCATTATATCTGAGAGTTACAAAAAGAAAATTCGACAAGTTTATAGAGTTTAAACTTGCGAATTTTCTCTTGTATAACTCTCGATATATAATAATTTGATCTAATTTTATGTGTATGTATATTTTGTTGACAAAAAATGTATGTGTTTAAAAAAAATAAGCCCTGCAAGTTCAAGAAGCATGGGTGTCACGAGAGCGTCTGGTATTTGAGGCGAAGCCATGAGGAGACATGCTAAGCAGAAATGGACTTGGGACTTAGTTCTTCTTGTCTTCTTAGCGTACCCTTGTCTATAGGCTTCCTCCGCTCCTCTTCTTCATTGATCATGGAGTCTGCGTGTCCAACTTTTCCAATGAAAAATTTCATGTTCTATCATGTTCTAAATAGAACATGAAATTTTCATTGAAAAGTTGGACATCCATGATCAAAAGAAAAACATCAAAACTAGTGTGGAATATATTCTTAACAATATATGAATTTTTTCATTTAGAGATGTATATGTATCATGTGATTTTTTCTAATGTATAAGTATCATTTTAAAGTTACATGTGCACATGTTTGTAGCATGAGGTGACAACATCACTTATTCCTCTCAACTCTAGCAAATTACCATCGTTTGAATTCACAAGATTGATGTCATGTAGCAACCATAAATGAATGCAATATAATTAACCCAATAACATTTTGGATTGCTAGGAATGGCCTCGAATCGGGGACAAGTGCGAGAGGAGTTCGGCCCTCGAATGTACCAGTAGGAGTGGGTAGCCCAAGTGGCTACTTGAACCTCTGAGGATATTGATATGGAGCAAGGCGGCGCCCTGACCATGGACCAAGCCCAGTGTTGCCATGGACCAAGTAGCGCCCTTGCCATGGACCAGGTGGCGCCACTAACATGGGCGAGTAAAGTATTAGTGCGTTGTGATTCCCAAAACATTGTAGGGTCATCGACTAATAACAAGATCAATTGTAGGCTCAAGCGTCGGTGAACAAAGCGTAGCAGTGGTGGTCGAGCAAGATGCCTAAGGCGTTCACAACATAGTCCAGCTCTCGGAAGTCGGGAACTGCTATACCAGCGTCGGCGTGGCGCCGTCTGGGAGACGACTGCGGAGTACTTGCTAGGGATAACGTGCCCATCATCTATAGATCATGGACCGCGCGAAGGTGATCGATGGGTGGTTCGATGACTGAAGGACTCGCTATGGGGCAAGCTAAAACAAGTATTCCATTTCCCCAAGGGTCGAGTTGGTTGCAAAAGCGTGCACTAGGTATCATGTGCACATCTTTGGAAGAATTGGAAGACTCATTTGAATAAGACCTATGTGAAGAAGAATGTCACGCCAAATTTTAACATGTTTCCAAAGATAAGAGAATTTTGGAAGGACTTTGTGGAGTCTGAGAATTCGAAGAAGCCAGACAGTGAGTCGGAAGAACAAGGCTAGCAGCGGATAAGAATATGTACCCTCACACACTAGGCCTTTGGTGGCTAGATGAAGAAAATACTGCATGGGATAAGCGCGAACAAGAGCTAATCCTCAAGGCGTTACTCTGCGGCGGCGAGTTCCTTTGCGATCAAAGCCTTGGTTGCTTGGGAGGGACTTCTGTCTCGAAGATGGCGGCTTGAGCCGGGAGGCGATAGAGCCGGGAGGTGTCGCGAAAATATCGGATGCTCACGTGGAGTCTTCCCAAGGGCTTTTCATGCCACGAAGGAGAATGATGGTATTTGTTGCCACAGGTAACGAGGGAGCATCTGGCGCTTGCAGGAGTTGGTTTGGTGCCGTGGAAAGAAGGCTTCCCGGATGACACATTCGTTGTACAAGCGGCGAAAAGAATAAGAGAAGATGAGCGCAAAGTCAAATACAAGATCTTTGTGGCAAGGCGTTAGAGGAAGAAGGCGGTGGATCAAGTTAATGGAGCAAGCGATCTGAAAGCTCTCGAGCTCACGACCGCCACTCGATGATGACCCTCGAACCTCGATCACGGTGTTCTTAAGAGCATTGCAGCGTCATAGCGATTCGGAGAGCATCGACTCCATTTTCGATGGATGACATCCGCAGAACCGACACCGTGCAAGCTGCATTTGTCGCACATGGCATTACCATCAAGGTGGTGATGGTAGGGCTTGGCCATCGCCTCCTCGCGGGTTCTGCTGCCGCCCAATACGGCTGGGATTCGCCGGGGTCGAAGTAAACGATATAGTCCGACAATATCGCAAAATGGAGGTAGAGATTCTGGCGAGGCGGAAAAAACAAACTTGGAGAAAGCGTGCATGGCTTCCTCGCGTGGCGCAAGAGCTTGATTATGTTGGCTCGGACGATGAGGCCGACAACGGCAGCGATGATGATGAGCCGCACTCTCCACCGCGGACACATAAGCCTCTGAAAAGTGCAACTCCTCCGCGGCACCGGTTAGGACAAGTCCAACTCCTCATGGCACCATCCACAAAGGACCAACTCCTCGCGGCACCGGCCGAGAAAAGTCCAACTCCTCCGGCACCATCGAGAAAAAGTCCAACTCCTCCTCGGCACCGGCCGAGAAAAGTCCAACTCCTCGGTAGGCACATAAGAAGAGTCGAACATCGGCACCATCTCGGAAGTCCGCATCGTCTTGTACCAAATCTCGGTCATCTGTGAAAGCGGCCTGACCTCGAAGAAATTACGGCGATATGGTGAAGAAAAACGCAAAAAAAACAAGCGAAGGCGAGGTAACATCTCACTTCAAAAGGTGCCATCACGAGAAGACTAAAAGTCGATGCTAATCGCGAGGAGTTTTTCTTGAGTATGGCAAAAGCCAAAAGGCAGGCGGGCTTACAGACCTTGAAATGTCGGACTCTGGCGCATCTCGAAAGCAAAACTTGAAGATGGCTAGTCTTTGAGGCGTCGATGTCGCAAGCTCAAAAGATCTTCTTGAACAACGTCGTAATTCGAGCTAGGTCTAAGTGGAAGTACATTAGGGGCAGCAGATGGCTCCCCAAAAGATTTAGAGAACCTAACAACAAAATTGCGGCGCGTCCATCGATTATTACATGCAGCGGTGCCAAGAGGGTATGTGGGCGATCGGTGAAATACAAAGATTCGGATTTTCACAATGGGGATGGCATGTTACAGTTAGAGTTCTGCGAATTGTATATGTTGTATCGGCGGATGCTCGGGGGCGTCCTTTGGTCGGTATGGACTTTGTAAGTCTCTATTTATATTATTGTATATTCTTCTACCGTTCAAGCTGTATGTCTAACTTCTTTTTTATATATGTAGAATGGAATCTGAGATGTGTAGAAAAAATAAGGATGAAGATTTAGGATTTCTCGATCCGGGGCTTGTCAACGAGACACTTTCGTCGTGATAACCCAAAGTTTGTTGAAGACTATTTATTTAAGACTTTCTTCAAGTGAAAAACAAAACCTCCGTACTTGTACCCTATAACTTTCGATCGTATTACCCTACTTCTAATATTGTTTTACTATTTTTCGTGACACGGTGTGGGACTAATAGGCTATGTTAACATATATGTCTAGTTATCCTTTGGGTCCTCCTCGTCATCGAGTTAGAAGCTAGCGGGGTTTATGTCTTGGACTCGTTGAGAAAAGAACTTGATGAGTATGAACATAATTTTTGGAAGATGATGAACAAGTAAACTCGATCGTTGCGTTATTGCTCTAGTAATATTTTATTCTATTGTATTTAAGGTTAATTAATTACTATTTAAAATCATTCACAGCGCATTCTGCGGTATTGCAAGAAAGGTGGTCCGCATCTTCCCTCTGAGGACAACTTTCAAAATAATAACAGACTTTCCATGCATGAGGCAGGACCCGGAAATAGTTTATCGCATACTACGTATGTACAAATTTACATGCAATTGTCACGAAGAGTATCGGCTATAACGAAGCCATGGTATATAATTACACATTCATGCCTACTTTTCTTTCATTTAACATCTATCATCATTAATTAAATTTCTCTTTTCTTCAATACAGCGCTCCAAGATGAGAACCAATCGATTCTTGTCGAAAGAAATTTTAGCAATTCAAGAGCATATCATTTGGATTCATTAACGAACATGTCATCGATCCAAAGGCGAGTTCCTGACGGCGAAGCTCGATCTAAAGTGAGCGAGATGTACTCACACTACATTTGTGAACAGACTATTGTAAAAACTAAATATTGTGATGCTTTAATATATTTTAATTATGATCTATGACGCTTCATATACTATATATTTGAAGGCAACATATCATGTGCACAGGCCTTCCGTGTACACATCGTGCACACCAACTAATAAAAGTCACGAAAACTACGAAAAAATTTGTAGATGTACTTCATAGATTACTCTACCTATGTATAAAATTGCAGGTTCAAATTCAATGCATATGAGGACTTACAAAAAAGAGTTTTTGTAAGTCTCGTATGCATTAATTGAACTATATTATACATAATAGGTAAATAATCTATAATACATCTAGAAATTTTTCAATCGATTATCCTTGCCGGTTCGTCGAGGCCGGCGGTGATCTCTATAGATCCTTGTCGGTTAAATCGTATAAGCGGCGAGATATACATATATCCTTGCGGATTCTAGGTTGACCGGCGAGATAGATCGAGTATCCTTGGGATAAACCGGCTAGTAGTAAACCTGCGGAGATAGTCGAATATCACTTGCCGGTTGTATAATGAACCGGCGGTGATATCTATATCCTTGCGGTGGGCGAACCGGCGTGATGACCTCTTCCGTAGTAGTGGAATCCCTCGCTTGCCGACCAATCGTGTCTGCCCGGCGCCCAGGCCGTGCAAGCGATAATGGCGTGGGCGAAGTCTCCGGCGATGATGACCTATTTCTTTGTAGTAGTGGAGTAAAATTTTCCAGAAAAACCCCAAAATTGCCCTGGAGGTATTACGGACTCAGATAAAATATTTTTAGAGGAACTTTATTTTAAACTTATCTATTTATAATTAGTTTTAGACAAGAGACAATATACTTTTAAGATAATCCGAATAAATCTCGAGGAAATTCCAATAAATCCGAGAAATTCATGAAAATCATAAATTGCAATAAAATAATATCAAATATTTAGAAAATAAAAAAATTGGGATGTTACAAACCTCCCCCATATGGAATCTCAACCCCGAGATTTAGGGCTGGCTAGAGAATATGTTTGGGAATTCCGCATTCAGATCTTCTTGTAATTTAACGGCATCTGTTCTATTGACATTACTTGAGTTATGACACATGGAACACATCATGCACTCCTGCTAATGACTGGGCAACTCCACTGTCTCGATGCATCACAAGAATGTCAAAACTACTCACGAACATCGGCGATACTATCATGGGTGCGGATGTTAACAGCTTTCGACTCACAAAAACTTTTCTTTGCACTCCGGCGTACATACAAACTTCTTTTCCCAAAACTAATCGCAAATGCTCCGCATGCTCTTCTTGACTTAGGATACACAAGGGTATCGTCTATAAAATAATCACAAATTTATCCGGTATTCCATAAGCTGCTTTATTCTTTCATGCTTATAACTCAAAATTTGGGTCTTTAGGCGTCGTAAAATTCTTGACAGTTTGAACCATAACTAGCGATAACCTAAAACTTCAAAGTACTACCTGACATATCTCCTTTTATTACAAGAACTGGACCTATAGATCTTATGATAACTGAAATATTAAATTGGCAACTACTACTTTAAAGTGCGACAATTGACTATGAATCATGATCCTAAACATCGGCTAATCTTCCTCTTCACGCCTCCATTGCAGGATATCAAGCGGAGGTCATGAGCTCTTGGATAGCTATCTTCATTCTCCTTATTTTGATTATCAAAGAGAGTCATCCTCTTCTTGATCGGTGGCAATATTGACTTGGTATTTCGGCTAACTTCTCGACGTCTGGTGCGCATCAGCCGTGATGTGATTGATTCTTCCGCATTGCCGTTTGAGCGATACTCTGATTATCTTGGTACTCGGTTACTTCACATTCTTTGGGGTTTAAGTGGGGGTAGTTCCTAAGTTGAAAGGGCGGGGTAACATTTCCCTTCTTCGGACACTTATTGGCAAAATGTCACGGCTCATTGCAAGAGAAACATTTCTTGACAATGGTGACTTCTGCTGGGTATTGCCCTCTCGGTCTGGGGGCTTCAATAGGGGCGGAGTTAGGATTGACTCGAATCGATGTGATCGCTTTCTTTTGAGGGCACTTATTGGCAAAATGCTCAGGTTTGTGGTGATTATAGCAGAGTCTAGGGTGAACTTTCTTTCTTGAGCATTTGTTGATAGCATCTTTACCTAGACGCCTTTTCCTCGATTGGTTTTCTCGGCAAGTTTCTTCTGCAGCTTTACCGCTCACCCTTGGCGTTATATACTGGACGGAAGTAACTTCTGGTATTCCCATGGCTGTAGGAAATACTTGTTCTCTCCGTGGGCATTGCTTAACAAAATGGCCTTCTTCCTGACAGTAGTAGCACAACCGTTTGCATTGTATTGCCTTGGTGGGTGCAACTGTGTACTCATCCTCATTCTTATAATCCAGGGTTGGTTGCTTTAGAGGGCACTCTCTAGACCAATGATCTTCTTTATCACATAAGAAACATGCCGTTGGTGATTGCCACTTACTGCTTTCCTGATTAAGGTTGTCAGGTTTAGGAGGTTGTGTTTTTAATTCTCAGCGACATCTTACGGCGATTAACTTTCCCCTCTTATTGATAATTCTCGAGCAACTAGGGTTAAAAGTAGATTCTTACGTTGATGTTGTATCACGGCGGTCATTATCGGATCTAGGGACATTGAGGTGGGCGATGATCTCGACCTTCACAAAGGTAACATGTGATGTTTCCCATAGGACATTCTCCGGAGAATGGCTTCCTTCTAGCTGGAGCAATTGATCGCATTCTCGTCTGCGATGTGTCCTATCTCTCCAATGAATGCATACGATCTTTAACTTCGTCTAGCTGTCCGGATCTCAAGCAAGGTACATTGGTGGTATTCTTCTTTGAATTTATTGCGGCCATATCATTCTCGGTGATATTGCGGATTTGCTCGTCATTGCTTGCATCAAGCAGAGTCGAAGCGGCCAAAAACTCTTTGAAGTTACAGTATATCTATCGGTATTGACGGTTGAGAACTAATCCATCCTTAGAGTTTCCTTTGGTTTGGTTTCCACTTTCACTATCTCCATTGCTATCACTATTACGAACCATCGCTTGATTACCTCAAGGGTTAAGGAAGCGAAATTAGCATAGATAAGGAGCAAGAATCCTAACACGAGGGAAGATAGGTTTACACCAATAACTTTAAGCAATCAATATTAATAACTTGGTATGGTTGCTTATATAAGCCTAAAAGCTTTGCAACACATCGCACTGCACACTCGACAATTAAGAAGAACCAATTCACCTAAACACACAAAACTCATCTGTCTACATGGCGACACTCCAATCTTAAGGAGCAGCGACTCCCACATGAGTCTCAAGCGGCTACTCGAATCTTGAGTCTTCTAACTCTTGATACACTTCATTGATCCCCTCTTCCATGAGCTTGATGATTCCTTCCGTCATGATCATTATGGTAACCTTGAACTTTCGATTTCTCTCCTAAAGTGTGGTATATCGTTTTCTTACTCAAGATAACTCGAGGTAAGATTTTTAATTCAATTTAGCGGAGGTAAGGAAAGAAATTTCAGCGGGGAAAAAGAAAGAATTTTCCGGTAAGGCGGAGATAGAAGAATGAGATAAGTCAAGAATACATTATTCTTCTAGGTTGGGTCTTTTACTTTTAGAAAATAATTTTGAAGGACCTCTGAGGCGACCAACCATCTAGGGGCAAGACCTACGATCGGTATGGCTCGATACCACCTTTGTCGGGACCGAATATGCAAATCCGGACCCTCTGTGTATCTTGCACTAGTCGAGGATCACGCTAGTGCACACGAGCTCAACATTAGCGAATATCATAATCATACACAACATAAATAAGGCGAAGACATAATATACTAAATATTAGCGGTTGTATGACCTTATGGTCAACTTACTTAGCAATGCCTCATAAGGTGAACAACAAATTGAGCTAGCGACGGAATGAAGGCGTAGATAACCCCTCGGTATACCACGAACCAGCTGACAAGGCTCGCACCTAAACATTACGTCTCTTCATGGTACTCCTTCTTGACCTTGATGATTTTTTGTAGGCAAGGGTGAGTACACCAACACGTACTCAACAAGTTGTGCCTGAGAATGCAATTCTATCATAGCTATATGCAAGGCTTATTCCAAAGGAATGGCTAAGTGGTTCTTAAGCGATGGCGGCATTTTCAAACATAAGCAATATGTAGATTGAAAAGGCGATAAAACAAATAATAACAAATCACGTAGATTCCATTGTTTCTCAAATCAAACCCAAGTTCTTCATCCTAAATCAAGTTCCATTATCCACATGGCATCCGCCATCCCATCCGATTGTTTATTTTAATTAACTACCCCTTATTTGTAATTCTCGAGCATTGCTCATCTAGTAAAACACGGCTATCCGAATAGATTGTACACTCTGCGGAGGTTATGCACTTTACCCACATGATACAACCATGCACCACAGGCGAATGATCGTAACAAAGCCTTTACAATGCATCCTCTTAACCCGTGCTACCGCTAAGGTTTCAACACAAGGGCTATACCACCACAACAGGGCCCCCTCTTGCGCCATGTGAGTTTCCTCCGTGAACCGGACCCACACCACCAAGATAGCACTTAAGCTAAGCATTTGCAAATTAATCGACTAAAATTTGTCCCATTCGGACATGTGGTTGCAAGTTAGACTCAGGTCAAAGGCTGCATAAGGTTAAGTCCTTAGTTTTGATTGAGGCAAGACTAACAAAAGTGATCTCAATAACCAAAACCAAATAAAAACCAAATCTGTTGTCAATTGCCACTCTTGGCCCACGAAACAATCTTGCCACTTGCCCCGGTCTAAATCATTTTTCCACCCGGTTGATTACCAAGCACCATGTGCTATACAAAAATCAATGTAGTTCACGTGACATCCATCGCCACAACAACTCAATCTCATCGTGTGACCACACATGACACAAATTCTCATCATTGTTCCATATTCCATTAGTCAAGATTATTAAACCATAATTCATGAACATGTGATGACATGGCATGGCTAAGCAATTCTATTACATTCTAACCATCCATGTTGATTTTCTATTAACCAACTATAATTAACCAACCTAGGGTGACAATGAAGCATGGCATACAAATAACAAGGTAGGGTATAATCCAAAGGGTATGATAGCTAATCCCAAACTTAAGTTGAAAACATTTATGCGCATAAAATAACAAGTGATAATGTAAATCAAAATAGCATGCAATCTAATTTATGGGTGCAACATGATCAAAGCACAACTTGCCTTCGTTAAGCTCGGCTCACGATCGGAAATAATTCTGAGTGAGAAATCCCTTCGAAGCCTCGCACAATTCAACGTCTCTGGCGAATCGAAAGAAAGCAAATAAAACCAAAATAAAAGAGCAAACAATTTCAAAAATTCAAATAAAAGCCACCATTAGAAAGATCTCATTTTACAAATTTTAGGAATTTGAATCACCTCAATCGAGTTAAGTATCACGAAAGTTATAAGGTTTTGAAATTTGGAAAATCTTGAAAATACCACGAAAATGGAAATTCGAATTTAGCGAATTATTTTTATAAAGAAATTCAGATTTTTCGCTGGCCGACGCGTGTCTCGGTGGGCTCATCACGGCAATTTGGGCCGTGTTGACCACGTCTTGATACGCATGCAGACCACATAAAGCGCCCGCGATACCATTTCGACCCTACGGTCTCGTGGCGGACACGTGTCGACGAAGCATCAACCCACCTCGAGCGGCGGCGTGGGCGATTCTGGCGCCGATTAGAATCCGGCGGCTAGCAGAACTCGGCGGCAATGGCTAGCGGCGGCGAGTTCTTCCGGTCGAGGGGAGCGATACCTCGACGCAGCGTTCTGGCGTGCTCCGTGACGAAAAAGCGGCGATTCGACGGCGGCGTGAGGAGTTCGAATCCATAACCCACTCGGTGGAAGATACTCCGGCGATGAAATCACGGCGAATTCTCGGCAAGGCGTCGCGGACTCGGCAAGCTCCGTCGTGCTTCAAAAGCTTCTCCGGTGATGGCACAAGAGGGAAAAGGCGGAGGCTCAAGGTGAGTTTGAAGTCGGGGCCTCTATTTATACGGTCGGCGCTAAACTTCGGGAAGGTAAATGGCGGTAGAATCGCTTCGGATCGTGTTGCACTTCCGCTTGGAAAAACTTCCGATTCCTTGCCAAATTTGGTGCTATTGCTAACTTCGGAGATTTGGATTGCCCGCGTTCTGAAGAAGTCCTGCGCTAATTTTGGCTACATGCGGCAGATAAACAGCGTGTCTCTCCCGGAAGACTCCGATGGAACTCGGGCCGTCGCAGTGCGATCGACCACGCAGCGGAGAATGGAAGGAGTTCGTCTTGCTGAAAGTCTCCGGTCCTTCCATTGCTTTTGGTGCCAAATTGGAAAATTTCCTTTGCCACTCTGTGCGGGCGCCGTGGAAATCCGGCGGACCTTTCGGGAGTTCAAGCGAGGTGATTAGCGCCGATTGTTTCTGTAGCGAAGAAGCGATTGCGACGTACAACTTTGTTCATGCCTCTTTTTATTTTAAATAATTAGAGTAAATATTTGGATTTGTTTCGGGCATCAAAAATACCGATAAAATTTTCGAGAAAAACCCCAAAATTGCCACTGGAGGTATTGCGGACTCGAGATAAAATATTTTTAGAGGAACTTTATTTTAAACTTATCTATTTATAATTAGTTTTCGACAAGAGACAATATACTTTTAAGATAATCCGAATAAATCTCAGGAAATTCCAATAAATCCAGGAAATTCATGAAAATCATAAATTGCAATAAAATAATATCAAATATTTAGAAAATAAAAAAATTGGGATGTTACAACGGGGTGCGACAGGCACGACCATACAAGGCTTCATATGGCGACATTTGCAAACTAGCCTGATAACTATTGTTATAACTGAACTCTGCATATGGCAAACATTTATCCCAAGAGGTGTTGTATGATATCGCACAAGCTCTCAACATATCCTCTAAAATCGGTTAACTCTTTACGTACGGCCATCATGCTCATGGATGATAAGCGGTCTTTGAAATTCAAACGAGTTCCCATTGCTTCATGCGGTTTATCCCAAAATCTTGAGGTAAATTGGGTACCTCGATCCGACACAATTTTCTTAGGCACACCATGCAAACATACAATTCTTGCCATGTATAACTACGCTAATCGATCCCCTGAATAAGTTGTCTTCTTTGGAATAAAGTGAGCAACTTTAGTCAACCAGGTCAATGATGACCCATATTGAATCATAACCTCACCTTGAGTCTTGGGCAACCGGTGATAAAGTCCATTCAATTTCCTCCCATTTCCATTCGGAATTTTTAATGGCCAAAAAGTCCTGCGGGTTTTGGTGCATTGCTTTTACCCTCGGCACACATCACATAATGCAACATGTTACGCTACTTCACGCTTCATGCTCGGCCACGAATCTCTTTTAAGGTCTGATACATTTTGGCGCTTCGGGATGAATAGAGTACTTGGAATCGTGTGCTTCCTCAAGAATCAAATTCTTAAGCTCCTTCTCATTGGGCACACAAATTCGGCCTTTGAACCATAGGATTCCTTGTTCATCTACTGAGAAATCTTCTGCCAAACCCTCTTCTTTCCTGGACTTGATCTTGCTGATCTTCTCATCCTTACTCTGCTTCTCCCTAATTTGATCTTCTAGGGTTGGTTTTACTTCCAAGACAGCTACAAATCCTTGTGGCAAAACCTCCAATCTCAACCTCGAAATTCTTCACACAACCCGGTTGATCACTTACTACCAATGAATTCTGCTGTGGCTTTTACGACTCAGGGCATCGACTACCACATTAGCTTTTCCAGGGTGATAATGGATTCCAACATTATAATCCTTAATCAATTCTAGCCATCTTCTCTGCCTCATATTAAGATCTAACTGGGTGAATATGTACTTGAGACTCTCATGGTCCGTATATATCTCTACATCTATTGCTTAACGAGATAATGGCGCCATATCTTTAAAGCATGCACTACATTACCGCTAGCTCCAAGTCATCGTCGGGTAATTCCCTTCATGCGGCCTCAAGCGCCTTGATCGTGAGGCTACCACTTTGCCATTCGCATCAACACACAACCAAGACCCGCCTCGGCGTCATAATAAATGTCAAAGCTACTGCAAGCACATCGGCAATACTAACACCGGTGCGAGATGTTAGCCTTCTTTAGCTCTGAAAACTCTCCTCACACTTCGGTGTCCATGCAAACTTCTTCTCTTTCTTCAACAATTGCGTAAGAGGTCTAGCAATCGTCGAAAATCCTTCTATGAACAAGCGGTAATATCCGCCATTCCGAAAACTACGGTTTGAGTAACGCGTCTTGGTTGCTCCCAATGCAACACGACTTCCACCTTACTTGGGTCCACAACAACCCCTTTAGCGGTCATTATATGGCCAAGGAATTCCACCTTCTCCTTCCAGAAATCGCACTTACTGAATTTAGCATACAACTGTTGTTCTTGCAACCTTTCCAGAACCAATCTCAAATGCTCTGCGTGCTCTTCTTCTGTCTTGGAATACACAAGGATATCGTCTATGAAGACAACCACAAATTTATCCAAATATTCCATGAACACCTTATTCATCATATTCATGAAATATGCAGGGGCATTGGTCAGCCGGAAGGACATGACTGTGAACTCATAATGCCCATAGCGAGTAGAAAATGCGTCTTGGTATATCTTCCTCTCGAATTCTCAACTGATGATACCCAGATCGGAGATCTATCTTGGAGAAAACTCCTGCTCCTCTTAGCTGATCAAACAAATCATCAATACTAGGCAAGGAATCCTAGGCAAGGGGTACTTATTCTTGATCGTCACTTCATTAAGTGCACGATAATCAATGCACATCCTTAACTTCCATCCTTCTTTCTGACGAACAAAACTGGTGCACCCCACGGGGAAGAACTTGGTCGAACGAACCCTTTCTCAAGCAATTCTTCAATCTGTTTCTTCATTTCTACTAACTCATCGGTTGGCATCCTATCGACCTCTTTGCTATTGGTCTTGTTCGGTACTAACTCAATGACAAACTCGATGTCCCGATCCGGTGGCATGCTGGTAAATCCTCGGGAATACTTCGGAAATTCTTTAACTCTTCGCACATCTTCTAGATTAGCAACCTTCACATCATTGACCATTAGCGACCATCACAAAGCGGTTGCATGTACTTCCACTTTCTTGCCACTAGGGCTTTCTAGGGATACCATCCTTTGACCACAATCCAAAACAGCCTTATGCTTGGATAGCCAATCCATTCCTAAAATCACATCCAAGGTTTGGGTATCTAACAGGATAAGATTTGCTAGAAACTCTATCCCATTCATAAGCAACTTAACTCCCAAACACCCAAGGCAAGATCGAAATTCAGATCCTGGGGCTTGAACTAAAAGCACACATTTAAGATTCTTAACAGCAAATCCATTCTTCATGGCAAAACGCCGAGAAACAAATGAATGCGAAGCTCCGGAATCAAATAAAACTGTAGTTGGTACTGAATTAACCAAGAACTTACCCAGTACGACGTCTGTTGCTCCTTGGGCTTCATCTGCAGTGATATGATTAATCCTTCCACGCATTGTTGTGCAGGCGGCGCTCTGTTGCTGCTGACCGTACTCGATTTCCTCATCCTTTGGAGCTTTGGCTGGGGTAGTGCCCAGGTTGAAATGAACTGGAGTAATATTTCCCTTCTTCGGACACCTATTGGCAAAATGTTCTGGCTCGTTACAAGAGAAACATTTCTTGATAGCGGACTGCTGACTTCCTGCTGGTGCATTGCCCCCTGGAGCTGGTGTTTGAAAATTCTGGTTAGCGGGGCGAGATGATGAAGCTGATGTCTTGCCTGGCAACTGCGGCTGAATCCTGGTGAACTGCTGGGGTGACATCCTTAATCTGAACTGAGTAGGCCGTTCAGCTTGACTAGCCATCCTACGCTTACGATCCTCACCCAATTCCTTGCGCTTGTCCTCAAGGATCAAAGACTTATTATTGACCAACTCTGGAAATCGGGGAAGTTGTGGGTGTCGATCCACACAGAATCGAGTTTAAACCCTTCAAGAAAGCGGGGATGTCTAGCCTTATCTGTGGGCCACATCCTCTGGTGCATAACGCTAGCCGAGTAAACTTGTTCGAGTATTACGCCACCGGTGGCCTCCTTGCTTCAAAGCCACGAACTCTTCCTTCTAAGGTCCATCATCCAGGCACATGATCTTTGGCGGAAGGCAGGTGAAACTCTTCCGGGTAATCTCTGTGGTGCTTCATGTCTTGCACAATAGTTTTCCCACCACTCGGTAGTTCCTTCGGTGCGAAGCATACAACACCTTCTCATTACCTTCACCTGCGTAATATCTTTGTTTCCTCTCAATGGTCCTCAACCAATCATCGGCCTCCAAAGGATTAGCGTTACACGAAACGTTGGTGTGCGGGTTCTCATGAAGTCGACTGACTTAGAATGAGAACAGCGGCCCATTATTGCCTTGTTGCACATTGTTGTAGCTGCTGACTTGATTGGTCATATTCTCGCATTTGTTGCATCATCGTTTGCATAAGCCGAGTCTGTCAATGCTAAGAAAGCTCCTAAGTTCTCGCATGTCCACCGGTGGTGCTTTGGTACTGGTGGTGACGCTTCCCCATTGAAATTATCATTCCGTGGCCGCTTCCTGACAACGCTCCATTGTTACCACGAGTGTTCACCATCTGTTGAGTTCTTTTTAGGTTAGGTAAGGTAGAAATAGCATAGATAAGATGCAAGAATTTCTAAAGCGGGGGAATAGGTTAAACCCAAACTTTAAGATTTTTATTAATTATACTTGGTATGGTTGCTTACAAAAGCCTAAGGGCTATGCAACACATCTTGCATTAATTCAAACAAACATTAAGAACCAAACTAAGTACACAACCTTAACATCTATTACATTTGGGTAAGATTATTACGATGGCGTGACTCGACACTTGAGTCTCAACCGCTAAATCTAACGCTCACTACTCAAGCTCTGACTCAGGTTCTGATTCTTCAGGGTCGGGGTCGTGCAGCTCCATCTCTTGTTCTGGCTCCGGCCCGTACAATGAATCCTCTAACTCACGGACCCTCTGAATAGATGAGAGATTTCAGAACTTGCCACCTTTAAAATTTGTTTTTTCGGTATTTGACACCCTGGTCCACTGTCATAGACTTAGATGGACCCACATGTCATACAGTGAAAGGCACACAATTGGGTGTCATTTTCTAAATTTCACTGAATAGATTGAGCTAGGACCTCTGTGGTGAGTCTTCACCTCCTTGGCCGTCGCGGGTTCTTTGCAGCTCTGAACCATTTTATCGATGGCATCCTCCTGAGCAATGACATAACTTGCCAGATGGGTGATCATGGCATCCTCCTCTACTATCGGCTCCCAGTCATGGCGGTTATCTCGGCGTGGATGATGTCAGAACACGGTGCCTTTCAACTCCCTAGAATAGGTACGAGCAATTTGCCTCATCGCCAGCCGTGCTGCCTCCTGGATCCCGACGTCGGACGTAGACCTGCTGACGGTGATGCGGATGGAACGACTTGCCCTTGTCCTCTCCCGGGCGTAGATCATGATCTGAACCTTCCAGCCCATGTCGAGTCCGGCCCGTACTATGGTATTTCCCCAGTAGATTGGCTTGTCGAAACCTCCGAGAAATCGCATCATACGCTATAGCTCAGCTGCGTAACCTCCCTCACGCTCCCCGTACTCTTGGATCATCCTCATCTATTCAAAAGAGAATTTTAGAGAAGTCCTCAACTCTCAAACAGCCACTCAGAAAAAATTTTGAGGAAAATTTCAGCAAAGATAAAGAGCGGAGAATAAGATAAGTCAAGAGGGTTGTTTTAATCTATTTTAAATTTTCCCTTTAGAAAATAATTTTGGACACTCCTAGGACACCACCATGCTAACTAAGGCCAAGTCCTACAACAAGATGTGCTTTGATACCACCTCTGTAAGGACCCGAATTCACCAATTCGAATCCACTGTGTTTTACCGCACTATTCCCAGGATCAACGCTAGTGCACACAGCTTAACATCGGTAAGCATCATATCATACACAACGATAAGAATAATAAGACTTCATTTATTTAATATAACTAGTGTATGATCTTATGATCACTTACATTATTCGCCACATGGGCTAGACTCAAGTAAACTTAAACAAATGCAGCGGAAAGTATAGCAAAAGACGTAGATGTCCCATCAACACACCACAAAGCATCGACAAGGATTGGCCTAGTGACTCGTGTCCACCGAAAGTCCTCCTCCAATAATGGCGATGATTCCTCCATTGTTGTTGGTTGTTGATAGGCAAGGGTGAGTACAAAAGCACTCAACAAGTTGTGCACAGAATGCATTTCTACCATAGCTATATGCAAGGCTTATTCCAAAGAAATGGCTAAGTGGTTTACTTGCAGTAAAGCAGCATTTCACAAACACATACAGTGCGTAGATTGAAAAGACAGTAAAACAAATAATAACATTAATAGATTCAAAGATTCTCAAGTAAATCAAGTTCCATCCTGAGTCAAGTTCCATTATCCATATGGCATCCTGCCATCCCATTCAGTTGTTCATTTTATTAAACTAACCCTTGACTGTAATCCCCGAGCTTTGCTCAATACCGTGAGCACGGCTATCCGAATAGTTTGTACACTCTGCAGAGATTATGCACTTTACCCACATGATACAACCATGCACCACACAGGCGAATGATCATAACAAAGCCTTTACAATATTCTGCCTTAACCCAGTACTACCCGCTGAGGTTTCAACACTGAAGGGTTACACCACCACAACAGGGCCCCCCTCTTGCGCCATGTGAGTTTCTTCCGTACACCCGAACCCACACCACCAAGATAGTACTCAAGCTAAGACATTACAAATTATTCAGCTAGGTCTGCCCATAATGAACATGTGGTTGCATGATTGACTCAGTCAAAGGCTCGCAAGGTTAAGTCCTTAGGTTTGATCAAAGCAAGACTTGCACATACCCTCTGCCCATTGGGCCCACCCTAGCACACTTGCCCTTACCATTTGCCTCAATCTAAGTGATTACCAACCCCAGTTGATTACCAAGCACCACGTGCTATCCACAAGTCAACATCGTTGCGTGACCTCCTCGCCACAACAACTCAATCTCTTTGTGTGACCACACATGACACACAAGTTAATATCATTGTTCCATATTCCATTAGTCAAGATTAATAATCAATGATTCATATACATGTGATGACGTGGCATGGCTAAGCATTCTAACTCGATCTAACCATCTATGTTGATTTCATTATTAACCAACTATAGTGAACCAACCTAAGGTGACAAGTGAAGCATGGCATATAATTAACAAGGTAGGGTGTAATTCAAAAGGTATGATATCTAAATCCCAATTTAGGTTGAAATCATTTGTACGATTGAAATAACATGCAATATAGTTAAAACAAAATAGCAACTATCTAAACATAGGTGCAACATGATCAAAGCACAACTTGCCTTGGTTAAACTCCTGATCTTGGTCTGTAAATTGCTCTTGAGTTGCCAATTCCTCCTCCGAAGCCTCGCACAATTCAACGTCTACGCAAATCGAGAAGAAATAGCAAATAAACACCAAAACTAGAGAACAAACAAACTCTAAAAATCCAACAAAAATCACCATTAGATAGATTTCAATTTTACAAATTTTTAGGAATTTGAATCACCTCAATCGGAATTCGTATGAGGGAGAACGAGTCCTCGAAAAATTTAAATTCCTGAAAAATCCATAAAATTAGAAAATAAAAAATATTCCGAATTATTTTTGTAAAGAAAAATCCGATTTATTGCGTCAGCTGACGTCAGCACTGCACTGATCCGATACGGCTGACACGTGGCGCGATCTCGACCGCTCAAAACCAATCTAACGGTTACCGTTCACTCTAATGATGTGGCGGTTTACGGCCCCCGATTCGATCTAACCAGAGATCTTTACCGAGCCATTTACTGTTGCCCTAACTAACGTGGCACGATCATGATCGCTCATCCAAGATCAAACGGCTGAACTTACCCGAGCGGTTTACTGGTTCCCGAAGCGACGCGGCACGATCTCGACGGTTCGATGGCGATCCGACGGTCGGTGATGCTCGGCTTCGTCGATGGTGAGCGGTGGTGAATCTTCACGGACTTGGAGATGATGACCGATTTGGCGATCTGGCGACCTCCGGCGACCAAAAAGTGGCGATACGCGAACACGGCAACCGCGCGAATAACTGAACCCCACTCAAACGGCGGAAGAGTTCGGTGACGGCTAAACGCGGCGAAAACTCCTGAACTTCGACGAGTGTGCGACTTCCGGTGATCCTCGCGACGATGCAAGAGGGGAAAAGAGGCGGTCGTGGTGAATCTTGGGAGGTGTGCCGAGCCTTAAATACCCGACGGGTGCGAAATTTGAAACTTTATGGCGTAGAACGAATCTGGCGGCGAGTTCGATTTCGGACCACGAAGACAGACAGCCATACGATCTTGATCCGACGGCCCAGATAGAGTAGGGTTTCCGAATCAGTATCGCTTGATAAAGACCGTTCGATGAGAATCCGATGGCTCGCATGCGTTAGGGTTTGGCTGGCGACGCGGCTTGATGAAGTCCGTTGGATTTTAATCCAACGGCGCGCATTAACGCTCTCGAAAACCATTGGCGGCTAGGCGAACCTCAGCGCCTGAGAATGGGCTTCGGCCGTATCTTGTTCGAAGGATTTTTAGGGTTTTTGATTTAAAATAAATAAGGAAAATCATTTGATTTATTTAGGGCAGTAAAAATATCAAGAAAAATCCTAGAAAAATCTCAAAAATACTTTGAGACATTCTGAGCTCAAATAAAATATTTTTGACAAAACTTACATTTAAACTCTCCTATTTATAATTAATTCTTGACAAAAGGCAATATATTTTAATTTAAAATAATTCAAATAAATCTCAGAAAATCCAAATAAATCCAGAAAATTCACAAAAATTATAAATTGCAATAAAACATTATTAAATAAAATAAAATAAAAAATTTGGGATGTTACAACTGTGGGCTCTTAGGGTACAGGTACGGGATGCTCACAAATGCGAGTACTTCATTTTTCACTACTTATTGTTCTGCACCATAAATGATTATTGAGCCGTTACTAACCTATTGGGGCAGAGTACAAAAGGAGCCAAAACTTGTACTCACTGCTAGGGGTGGGCAATTTTTAACCGAAACCGAAAAACTGAACCGAATCGAACCGAATTAATCGAAAAAATTGGTTTTTTCGGTTTTCGGTTCGGTTTATATTTCGATTCTATTCGGTTTTCGGTTCGGTTTATATTTCGATTCTATTCGGTTTTCGGTAGTCGGTTCGGTTTTTGAATCCGAAAACCGAAAAACCGAGAAACCGACGAACCCATTCGGTCGGTAGTTTTCCCCAAATAAGACGCCAAGACGGCCGCCTAATCCCCATTTTCCCCGCATGCCAAAGACTAGCGCTCGCCCCTCGAGCTCCCCTTCCTCTGGCTCGGTGACCTCCACCTCCTCCTCACCTCCTCCTCCGATCGCTATTGCCCTCGCCCGCGGCTCCTCGCCACCGCCGATCGTCGATCGCCGAATCGCGCCATTGTCCCCCCCCCTCCTCCCTCCCTCCCTCATCTCGTCGCGCGTCACCACGTTCTTCAAGGACGCCATGGAGGCGGGGCAGTCGACGGGGTCCAGGTCGCGCAAGATGATCACACCATCGCCATCCACCTGCGGCGACGAGCGGGGAGATGAGGAGCTAGGGTTTCGCGGTGGAGGGAACTCGTGCGACTACGAAAGGTAAAATCTTTCTAATCCAGAAAATTCACAAAAATTATAGATTGGATGTTTGATTTGGGGGATTTGTGAAGGGATTTTGAATTTTGATGGGTGTGGCCATGTGGCATTGATTCTGTTGATTGTGATTTGTGATGGCGGTGGCGGCGTTGTTTGGTTTGTGTGGCAACGACGCTGGCGGGGAGACGGCAATAGCAGGCACGGTGCGTGGGATGGCGATAGCGGCAGGCGTGATCTTGTTGGTCGAGGCCATGGCCGAGGTAGGGTCAGGGCGTGGGTGTGACTGCGCGAGCTAGCAGTAGGCAGTAGCAAATCTGGGGCTTGGGTGCTTCGGTGAACCGAAAAACCAAACCGAATTTTTTTCGGTTAATTCGGTTCGGTTTTTAATTTTATTCGGTTCGGTTCGGTTAACAGTTTTCAAAAACTGAATTTTTTTAAAACCGAAAAAACCGAACCGAAAAACCCGAATTAACCGAATGCCCACCCCTACTCACTGCTTGGATGATACCGAGAGTGTGTGGCTAAATCACTCGCACAAAACTATGTATATACGTTACCCAAGATTCCTTCGGAGGGATCACCCATACTGCAAGATGAAGAAACAATTTGACAGAATGGTTGAAAATAGTTTAGCTCTAAAGCCTTTAAGTGGGACAAGCATTCATGATATGGTTAAGAAATTGGATGTTGCGCTTGAAAAGGGATGTAAATCAAGGACCCGTGAGAAGACAATGTGAAAAAAGAGATCAATATTTTAAGGCTTACCTTATTAGGAGCACCTAGAAGTTTGGTGTAGTATTGATATGATGCACGTAGAGAAGAATATTTGTGATAGTTAGATTGGTCTCTTACTAAACATGAAGGGCAAAACAAAGGACATTATCAATACATAACTTGACTTGGTCGATATAGGCATCAGACCTGAGTTAGTACTGAAAGAGACCGATAAAGGCCAAACGTACTATAAACATGCTTGTTACACTCTGTCCAAGGCCGAGAGAACTGAACTGTGCCAATGTTTGTATGGTGTCAAAGTTCCATCCGGTTACTCATTCAATATGAAGAGACTTGTTTCGATGTAAGATTTGAGTTTAGCTGGCATGAAGTCTCATGATTGCTATATGCTTATGACACGATGCTCCTCGTGGCAATTAGAAGTATCTTCTGAGCAAGGTCCAATAGATAATCACAAGGTTGTGTTATTTTTTTAACACAATTGCTCAGAATGTCATTAATCCTAAAGGACTAAATGCTCTGCAAACTGAGGTGGTAATGACTATATGTAATCTTAAGATGTATTTTCCTCCGTTGTTTTTCGATATCATGGTCCATCTCATTGTTCACCTTGTGAGAGAGATAAAGATATCTTGGTCCGTATTCCTATGTAGTATGTACCCATTCGAGAGGTAGATGGGAATTCTCAAGTCTTACATACTGAATCGATCTTAATCGAAGGGTAGCATTGTCGAAGGTTATGCAACGAAGAGGTTGTTGAATTGCATAGATTACATGGCTCGGATCGAGCCAATAGGTGTGACTCGATCCCGCCATGAGGAGGCTCCAGTATCGGGGCCATCGAAGAAAAACAATCACGCTCGATTCAAATTGCATGCGCTAAAGCCAATTTTACAGTTTTGCAACACATGGCTATTGTGGCCCCGTGATATTGATGAGCACAAAAACTAGCTATGGCAAGAGAATTCATCGCAGTAGGAGTCCTGGATCATCAGAGAGCATAACCTTCAGTTCAACAGATGGTTGAAGGAGTGACAACCAGTCAGTGGAAGCTTGGCCAGAGATACGCTGACATGGTTGGCAAAAGGGCTAGCATTTACAGTTGTAATATAGAAAGGATACGACTTAAATACTTGATTTTGTATATGTAGATACATGATCATGGAAGCAAAAGCAAGGGAACAACTGTGGGTTTCCTCGACCCACACGTGGTGTCCAAGCAAACTATGGACAAAGATTTATAAGTCATCCGCGAGTACGTGGAAAGGGTATTGCTGGCTCAATGGGACAGAAAATTCATACTTCTACCCCACAACCCGGGGTAAGTGTTTCGTCTAGTTGCTATACTTATTGATTTATACTATGTAACGCAGCTCGAAGTTAGATTCAATGCTTCGATTCAATGACCATAGTGACATATTTGTGTAGGTTTCACTGAGTTTTACTCGTAATTATGCCAAGACAGAACTAGGTAAGTTACCTTGATTCCAAAAAGGGTGGCACCCAGACTTGGCGTCTATCAGAAATTTACTCGACGCGTCATTCGGTGTCTACAAAGCTTGTGGAGGGCTACACATGAAGGACCCAACGATGCTAAAGTATATTTATAAGTTTTCGGTATCTGCTAATACGTAATAATCTTTCACACTCCATAATAATACCTTTGGAACTAATTAACCTATTATATTTTGACAGTGCCACCAGCAGCCAATAGGCACTAACCTATGTGGATTCTACATTTGCCATAATATGTAACTCCTTTTTGGTTCAAAGAAGATCAAGGTCATATATGTTTGCCAATCTTGTAACAATTGTTTCCACTTATTAATTTATATACATGCAAGACTTTACACTTCTCATCGACAGGCTTGGAAATATACTAAATCTGTGTTGGAACAGACTGACCTATTAGGTATTTGAGGATAACTCTGTGCCTTTTTGATGCATGAGGTTATAAATCTAAAAGACGAATACCACTCAAGCATCACTTGATGAGCTTGTGTTGTGGTTATTTAAGAAATTTGGTATGCTTCTTTCTTTAGCCTGGGGCCATGGCTGGTAGAAAAAAAAGAACAAATGGACTGGTACAAGTTTCTTTGCTTAGTCCAGGAGCCATGAGGTTGTAAATAGCTCAGAATACTTGTTTACACATGTTAATGTGAACTGCTTTGTGTTAATGTCATGTTGCTCCATTTGTATGCTAATATGAATTATGATTGTTTTTTGTTAATGTCATATTAATGCGAATTGCCCTGCCCTTGTAGCTGATACTTCATTGTTTAGCAGATTCTTTCGGGACTAGCTGCATCCTAGTTGTTGGGACCCGAATTCACAATCCGGAAACCCTCTGTGTTTTCAGCACTAGTCCTGTGATCGATCGCTAGTGCCACAGTTAACAAAGATGAATATCACAAACATACACAATGGAATAGTAAATAAAGTATTCATCTTCTAATATAACTTATTGAACAACCTTAAGGTCAACTTACAATTGTGAAGCCTAGATGGCTTCAATTCGGAGTAAAACGAGCAAGCGATGGAGCGAAGAACGTCGGTGAATCCCATCAAAATACCACAGGCATTTGACAAGGTTCAACTCCTAGATATTCGCCTTCTTGCAGAACTTCTCCTTCTTCGAAGACAAAGACTTCTCCTCAACTGGTGATGTTTTGTTATAGCAAGGGTGAGTACACAACCGTACTCAACAAGTCATGCCTGAAATGCGTTCTATTACTACATGCATGGCTTATTCCAAAGGAATGGCTGAATGGTTCTTTTGCAATAAAGCAGCATTCACAAATAATCATAGTAGATAGAAAAGCAGTAAAACAATAATACCATAATAAATTTTGTAATCATCTCAAGTAAAGCATTTCTCATCCTTAACCAATTTCCATATCACAATGTCCACATTCCCAACCTCATTTCATTTTCAAAACTCTACCCCTTGACTGTAATCCCCGAGCAATGTCCAATACCGCGGACACGGCTATTCGAATAGTTTTTACACTCTGCAGAGGTTGTACACTTTACCCACAAGATACAATCAACTCACCACGTCAGCCGTGAATCGCCATACAACAGTATGCGAATGAGCGATCATAACAAAGCCTTTCAGAAACTTCTAGCTCAACCTAGGAACCTCTCCGTGTTGCCTTCACTATCACTTCCCTCACTCGAGCCAAGTATAGGACCGCGAACACCGTTGGATGGGTACCAAGCCGCAGCACAGGTACGCTCCCCCATACAGTCACCCCTCGGGTGACTGCCACCCCGAGGTATCAAAGGTGAGATATCAGAATCCTACTACACTAGGTCCGTCCCATAACAGACATGTGGTTGTACGAGTGACTCAGTTCAAAGGCTTGTAAGGTGAAGTCCTTAGGGTGACCAAGGCAAGACTACCCCGAACAATTCACCAACAATACCATCACATAATTCACCAACAATACCATCACATAATTTACCATCAACACCGCCAAATACCAAAGTGACATATCCAATGCCACTCTTGCCACTTGCCTCGGTCTAAAACATTTTACCACCCCAGTTGATTATTGCGCAACATAATGCCAACAACAACTCAACATCCATGCAGAACCACACTGGTTCCACATATCAACATCATCGTGTGGCAACACGTCACACCATTTCACAAACACATTTCATAATCCATTAATCAGTATTAACCTTTATTTTCAAAAGACATGAGTTGCGTGGCATGGCTAAGCAATTATACACGTCTAACCAACCCACGTTGGCAAGTAATAACAACCAACTAATAATCAACCATCTTAGGGTGACAAATGAATTACGGCATACAAATAATCATGGCAAGGTGATATTTAGCAATTGGATTGAATAACTAATTCCCAAATTCATTTAATTCATTTTAATCTTGAACTAGCATGCAATAATTTGAATCAAAGTAAATTTGTAAAACTGGGAGCAATATGATCAAAGCACAACTTGCCTGGCCCTTGCAATTTATATTATTCTTTACTCTTTATCTTCGATCCTTGATCCTCGATCTTCAATCTCCGCTTGCTTGCTTCTCAGCTCCTTCGAGCGACTTACAGCAACGCGTCTAACGATAAACAAACGCAAATGCAACAAAACTTCAAAAAGCAAATCAAGTAAACTCCAAATTAAGAACGAATAGCATCGGGCACAACGGCTGGATGAAATTAGAAACTCGGATGGATTAGGTCGATGATTAGACAAAAGAGAACGGCTTTTAGAAAATACACTGAAGAGAAGGATTAATAACTGGGAAAGAAGGAATATTATTCCGAAGAAGATTATCTTGATTGGATTCAGATACAAAGCAAGTTATAATTAATACATTTTTTTAGAATATGGTAGTATATATATCAGATAATGTTTTCCAGTTATTCCCTCATGATTTTATATTTATATGCGATATTCCACAGACTGCCGAAAAGGCTTATACGACCACACTTTTAGCGCTATTACGGTTCAGTTTTCTTTCTTTGTTTGCGGCTGCACCAAATGGGATAATGTAACCATTTTTCAAGGGTTATTAGGGAATATCCCTAAGAGTGTTTTAAAGTTGATTCCGCGATATTTCTCATTCGTTCAAGGTGTTTTTCTACTGAATAGTGATTTCGGCTTAATATGAGCTGAACTCGAAGTTGATCAAACTGATGTTACTTTTGTATGGTAAGCTAAGGCATATCATTTCTTGGTCATAGAAGTTGGTTTTATCGAATTTAAGGTCCGTTTGCTAAAGTTACGACCATTTGTTCATTTTACCGATTGCATGTTTGGCTAATGAGCAAATAGGGCAAACTAATGAATAATCTAAATATTTTTATATATTTATGACCTATGCAATCCTAGAAGCGCAACTAAACTGGTTTCACTAAATTTTAAGCTTGTTTAATTCATATTTTAACCCTTTGAATCTTGCATGAAAGAAAGGCTTTCTACACTTAATTTTTGATCCAAATCACATTGAAATCTAAATGTTTATGCAAAAATGGAACATGTAAGGTTGCAGGAACATGTCATATTTATTTCATGATTTATGGAGCAAGGTATCATATAGGTTCTTCATAACGCTTAAAATGTGACTTTCATTCAAACTCAAATTGAATAGGTTTACTGCAAGCAACATATAACTTTTTATTACATATTCTGAATCTATACTGAGTAACTCAAGATTAGGAATTGAGTTTGCATTAATCGGAGTTTCACAGCAAAAGTTATAAGCGTTTCATTGCGTAAGGCGAAATATGAAAAATAAAAAAATAAAACGCTGGTGTGAGGATTCGAACTCACGATCTGTGAAAACAAGCACTGGTGACTTAACCACTACGCCATGCATTGCCTTGTGACAAGAGTTCAAGCCTAAATACTTAAGCTTACCAACACAACCCTATAGCTCCACAATTTCAGAAATGGCGACGCGGCTGGCTGGCTTCGATTGAACGGAGGAAGCAACTGCAGGGAAGTGTGGTTCGGCTGGGGAGGCTGCATGCAAGTTAGGGGAGCAAGATTTAGGAGCTGGTAGTGAGGCCATTAGTGAGATGAGGCGACAGAAGAACTCACGGCGAGACGCACTGGGAGGGAGCTCACCGGCGACGTGGTTGATGGCTGGCTCGCCGGGGAGGTAGCAGGAGGCCTAGCTCGGCGGGAGAAGCTGGTGGCTGGCTCTACGCGCAACAGGAAGCTCGGCCTGGGGTCTAGCCGCGAGGGCGCTGCTTCCCTTCCTGTGCTTTGGCAAGAACTTGAGCTCGCTAGGGGCCTTTGGCTCAGCTGCATGCAAGACACAGAGCGGGCTCAGAAGGATGTGTGGCAGCCGGGTGTGTGCAGAATGAGGTAAGATCTATTGCAAGGAGCTCACCTGGCGTGATTGCTACCGCATGCACGGCTCGCCCAGGTTGCTCCGGCGTGGCCTGCTGCTGCTCGTGGGGAAGGTGGAGGCGTTGGGGCTTGAGGCAGCAGGGGGAGGCGCCACCAGGAAGAGGGCTGGAGGAGGAGGCTTGCTGGCTTTATGGCAGCGCAGGAGAGGTGAGTTGGGCACCGTCCAGACCAGCCAATGGCGCAGGGAGGAGACCACGTCAGGCGCAAGAAAACGAGGCCGTGGCAGCACTTCGGGCAGGGAGCTGGAGAGGGAGAAAGGAAGGAGAGAAGGGAGGAGGGGTTGGCCAGTGGGCCCAGGCGTGCATGGGACCACCTGCCAGAGGCTTAGCCCAAGGATTCATCGAGTGAATCGGCTGAATTCAGCAGCTGGCGATTTTAAGGGCTGAGTTGACATGTCATTTGGGCAGGCTTGAGAAGGGGTGAATACTTGGTTGAAAAATTCTGCAAATATTTGAGTAAGTAGTGCAAAGGTCCTACTTTCCATTTTCTTTGGTTTCATCTCAATATCTATTGTCATTTAAGAACAGTAATTCATCAAAGTTGGCTGATTTTCAATCTGTTTTTGAATTTTAGAGATATCTAAATGGTGTTGAAAAATTCTATAAAAATTATATTTATTCTCCATTTGGACTCTAGTATTTTACAAAATTATTTTCTATAGCATGTTGTTTGAGTTTTCTTTGAGTTTCATTAAGGTGTTGGATTTGGCAATTAAAAAGTGACCGCTCCAAATCCTTGTTACCATTTTTGATTTTTTTAAGAGTAAATAAAGTCTATTATTTTTGAAACATTGTTTTTCAAATGAATTTGAGCTAAGGATGCTTCTGTAAAATTTTCAGCTCAAAACCTTACTCCATTATTTAATAAAAATTCTAACATTGCAGATTTCAAGTTTAAGTGATGTCTGCTTTTGAATTTTAAACGGCAATAAAAGTAATTATTAGTTTTGATATTTTTACCATGAGTTAAGTATGTTATGAGGAAGACATGATAAAATTCTCAGTGAGATATAAGCTTCTTTAATCAAATAAGATTGAAGAAAAAATTTTGGAAAGCTAATTTAATATAAATTTTGAAAATCCAAATTTTGGGATGTTACAAACCTACCCCCTTACAGAATCTCGTCCCGAGATTCGGCTGACTAAGGAATAGGTTCGGGAAAACTCGACCTTGAGGCTCCTTGCACTTGCAGTCAATTGCACACTTGACAAGATTGCTTAGAGGTCAAACGCTGGATAACATCCTTCTACTGGGTCAAATTCGGATAGGCTGCTCTTGACAGCGAAAGCAACTTGCTATTCTGCAGTCTTGATCAAAGATTAAATATCATTTCTGTTGAGCTGGTTCTTGAGAACAGCTCTTGATCTGAGGAACTCAAGCTGATTGATAATTGCTTCACGGCAATTCAAAATCTTGAACGATTCATTGATCCTTGCAATTCACTACCAATGACCTCCGGAGTAAAGAACACTGATCGAAATGAATCTGATAACTTCTAACATTATGACTGAGTCCTGGAATCCTGGAGATTCTGAATAAATTTTATCTTAATTGACTTTTCGAAAGCATGGATATGAATAACATCCTTGTTGATATGTTGGTCTGGTATTACCTTTGTCGATCTGGTTCTCGAGTAGCGACTGAAAATTCTATATCAACTAGATATTCTTTCCATAGCGAATTAATGCTTCAGTTACCACTGAAGTAAAGGTACTGGTCTTCAATATGCTGAATCAACAAATTTTTGTCTCTACATCACATTATTGAGAACTCGGGCTCTATGGCCAACATACACATGAACATTATCGATAAAGTGAACGCTCAAAGACATATCAAATCCTTTATTGCCATTAGTACTTGTGATTTAGAATTCGGGTACATTTATTCCTCAAATAGGAATTCTTTGGGAAAATTCCTTGACATTACTCTTATAGACTAGAGTATGACATCACGGCTTCGAAACTTATTGGTAGCTTCATCAATCAACCGTCTTTTCTTTAACCGCTTCTTGGAACAATCGCCGTTGTTGCTTCTTGCATACTTGGCAATTCAGGCTCAACCGAGGTAGCCGGGGACAATTTCAATTTCACAAGGTACTTTATATTTGAGCGGGCATTGCTTGGCAAGGTGACCTTTTTCACGGCGGGCATAGCATAATCGATTCTTTGATCTTTGCACCATGCGATCTTGGTGTTATGCTTTGAACCGAACCGACTTCGAGATGGTGAAGGTAAAGTGGATGCTTGATGCTTCTGGGGACATTGTCTGACATAGTGACCTTGTTTACCACAAAGGAAACAACTTCCTGGTGACTTTGACTTGCTTCTTTTCCGAGGTGGATTGCTAGATTCTTGGTATTTTTCCTTTAAATGCTCGAGATGACAAAGCATGGGTAGATGACAACATGCCTTTCTTTGCTAACTCTTGAACCACAATGGCTCGAAAATTTTTCGTTGACGTTGCATTGCAGAGGTCAATACCGAATACATAGCACTGCGGCTTGGGCAATGATCTTGGCTTTCACAAATAAAACATGTAATCTTATTATTCGGACATTCTCCAAGAGGATGGTTCCCTTCACAACTGGAACAATTGATATGATGCTCGTCCGAGGTATGTCCTATGACTCCACGACGGATACATGCACGATCTTCTGACTTGCTTGGTTGGCAACACTTTAAAGAACAACGTCCAGATTGGTTGTGGTATGCAGGGGTTGCATATTCCTCTAAATTGGTTGCACCTTTCAATGGAGTATGAAACTCACGGAACGCAGTAGTGAATTCCTTCCAAGTGATAATCTGATTATTACCATAGATGGCATTTTCCACCAAGCTAATGCTGCACCTTCTAACTGACTGGTGGCATATATAATCTTATCTTTATCATCACACTGTATGGAAGATAGCTTCTTCTCCATGACTTGAATCCAGGTTTCTGTACTTTGTAGAGAGGTGATTTCTTCAAAAACGGGTGGCTTGGTTTCTATGAACTTTGCAAACTTGCACTGAGAACGCACTGTTGAATTTTCAACCGGTGGAACTGGAGATTGCTTTTGGTCAACATCGGCTCTAACACTGATACTGGCGACAACATCTGAACTGACTTGGATTGCTTCAGGAATACTGCCAAGGCTGTCACTGGAAAACTTCTCCATTTGTTGACTGATCAAGGTTAATAGGCAAGAGGGAAAAGCATAGATAAGTATCCAAGAACTACTACGGGGATTAGGTTTAACCCAAAACCTCAAATTATACGATCATTATTTACAACTTGGTATGGTTGCTCACAAAAGCCTAAGGGCCATGCAACACATATCTTGCAAACTCAAAGAAGCGAAAACCAAATTAACCTAAGCACACAAGTCTAACGTCTAGAAAGGGTAACACTCCTAACTTAGACAGACTTAACTCTCACACATGAGTCTCAACGGCTACTCAAGCACTGATTCTTCGAATTTTCTATACACTTCATTGGCACTTGTTCTTCTACCTTCTGGAATACTTCATCGGCACTCTTTCCTTGAGCTCGACGATTCCTGTCTTCACGATCTTGATTCAAAGAACGGCATCCGATGCTTTCTCCTAAAGTGTGAAACATCGTAATCTATTCAAGACAAGCGAGGTAAGATTTTCACTTAAATCGGCAGGAAAGATAGAGATTTCAAAGAAAAGAGGAAAGGAATGGAAGAATAAGTCAAGAACTTGTTATTCTTCAAGTTAAATTTTCTCTTTAGAAAATAATTTTGAAGTTCCTAAAGATCGGCCAAACTATCTAGGGTCAAGACCTACAGTCAGTATGCTCTGATACCATGTCTTGTCGGGACCCGAATTCACAATCCGGAAACCCTCTGTGTTTTCAGCACTAGTCCCAGGATCAGTCGCTAGTGCCCACAGTTAACAAAGATGAATATCACAAACATACACAGCGGAATAGTAAATAAAGTATTCATCTTCTAATATAACTTATTGAACAACCTTAAGGTCAACTTACAATTGTGAAGCCTAGATGGCTTCAATTCAGAGTAAAACGAACAGCAGTGGAACGAAGAACGTCGGTGAATCCCATCAAAATACCACAGGCATTTGACAAGGTTCAACTCCTAGATATTCGCCTTCTTGTAGAACTTCTCCTTCTTCGAAGACAAAGACTTCTCCTCAACTGGTGATGTTTTGTTATAGCAAGGGTGAGTACACAACCGTACTCAACAAGTCATGCATGTAATGCGTTCTATTACTACATGCATGGCTTATTCCAAAGGAATGGTGAATGGTTCTTTTGCAATAAAGCATCATTCACAAATAATCATAGTAGATAGAAAAGCAAGAAACAATAATACCATAATAAATTTTGTAATCATCTCAAGTAAAGCATTTCTCATCCTTAACCAATTTCCATATCACAATGTCCACATTCCCAACCTCATTTCATTTTCAAAACTCTACCCCTTATTTGTAATCCCGAGCAATGTCCAATACCGCGGACACGGCTATTCGAATAGTTTTACACTCTGCAGAGGTTGTACACTTTACCCACAAGATACAATCAACTCACCACGTCACCGTGAATCGCCATACAACAAAGATGCGAATGAGCGATCATAACAAAGCCTTTCGAAACTTCTAGCTCAACCTAGGAACCTCTCCGTGTTGCCTTCACTATCACTTCCTCACTCGAGCCAAGTATAGGACCGCGAACACCGTTGGATGGGTACCAAGCCGCAGAGTGCGCACGCCCCCATATCACCCCTCGGTGATCGCCACCCCGAGGTATCAAAGGTGAGATATCGAATCCTACTACACTAGGTCCGTCCCATACAGACATGTGGTTGTACGAGTGACTCAGTTCAAAGGCTTGTAAGGTGAAGTCCTTAGGGTGACCAAGGCAAGACTACCCCAACAATTCACCAACAATACCATCACATAATTCACCAACAATACCATCACATAATTTACCATCAACACCGCCAAATACCAAAGTGACATATCCAATGCCACTCTTGCCACTTGCCTCGGTCTAAAACATTTTACCACCCCAGTTGATTATTGCGCAACACAATGCCAACAACAACTCAACATCCATGCAGAACCACACTGGTTCCACATATCAACATCATCGTGTGGCAACACGTCACACCATTTCACAAACACATTTCATAATCCATTAATCAGTATTAACCTTTATTTTCAAAAGACATGAGTTGCGTGGCATGGCTAAGCAATTATACACGTCTAACCAACCCACGTTGGCAAGTAATAACAACCAACTAATAATCAACCATCTTAGGGTGACAAATGAATTACGGCATACAAATAATCATGGCAAGGTGATATTTAGCAATTGGATTGAATAACTAATTCCCAAATTCATTTAATTCATTTTAATCTTGAACTAGCATGCAATAATTTGAATCAAAGTAAATTTGTAAAACTGGGAGCAATATGATCAAAGCACAACTTGCCTGGCCCTTGCAATTTATATTATTCTTTACTCTTTATCTTCGATCCTTGATCCTCGATCTTCAATCTCCGCTTGCTTGCTTCTCAGCTCCTTCGAGCGACTTACAGCAACGCGTCTAACGATAAACAAACGCAAATGCAACAAAACTTCAAAAAGCAAATCAAGTAAACTCCAAATTAAGAACGAATAGCATCGGGCACAACGGCTGGATGAAATTAGAAACTCGGATGGATTAGGTCGATGATTAGACAAAAGAGAACGGCTTTTAGAAAATACACTCAAGAGAAGGATTAATAACTGGGAAAGAAGGAATATTATTCCGAAGAAGATTATCTTGATTGGATTCAGATACAAAGCAAGTTATAATTAATACATTTTTTTAGAATATGGTAGTATATATATCAGATAATGTTTTCCAGTTATTCCCTCATGATTTTATATTTATATGCGATATTCCATGATGCCGAAAAGGCTTATACGACCACACTTTTAGCGCTATTACGGTTCGCTTTTTCTTTCTTTGTTTATGCTGCACCAAATGGGATAATGTAACCATTTTTCAAGGGTTATTAGGAATATCCTAAGAGTGTTTTAAAGTTGATTCGCGATATTTCTCATTCGTTCAAGGTGTTTTTCTCTTGAATAGTGATTTCGCTTAATATGAGCTGAACTCGAAGTTGATCAAACTGATGTTACTTTTGTATGGTAAGCTAAGGCATATCATTTCTTGGTCATAGAAGTTGGTTTTATCGAATTTAAGGTCCGTTTGCTAAAGTTACGACCATTTGTTCATTTTCTGATTGCATGTTTGGCTAATGAGCAAATAGGGCAAACTAATGAATAATCTAAATATTTTTATATATTTATGACCTATGCAATCCCAGAAGCGTAACTAAACTGGTTTCACTAAATTTTAAGCTTGTTTAATTTATATTTTAACCCTTTGAATCTTGCATGAAAGAAAGGCTTTCTACACTTAATTTTTGATCCAAATCACATTGAAATCTAAATGTTTATGCAAAAATGGAACATGTAAGGTTGCAGGAACATGTCATATTTATTTCATGATTTATGGAGCAAGGTATCATATAGGTTCTTCATAACGCTTAAAATGTGACTTTCATTCAAACTCAAATTGAATAGGTTTACTGCAAGCAACATATAACTTTTTATTACATATTCTGAATCTATACTGAGTAACTCAAGATTAGGAATTGAGTTTGCATTAATCGGAGTTTCACAGCAAAAGTTATAAGCGTTTCATTGCGTAAGGCGAAATATGAAAAATAAAAAATAAAACGCTGGTGTGAGGATTCGAACTCACGATCTGTGAATACAAGCACTGGTGACTTAACCACTACGCCATGCATTGCCTTGTGACAAGAGTTCAAGCCTAAATACTTAAGCTTACCAACACAACCCTATAGCTCCACAATTTCAGAAATGGCGACGCGGCTGGCTGGCTTCGATTGAACGGAGGAAGCAACTGCAGGGAAGTGTGGTTCGGCTGGGGAGGCTGCATGCAAGTTAGGGGAGCAAGATTTAGGAGCTGGTAGTGAGGCCATTAGTGAGATGAGGCGACAGAAGAACTCACGGCGAGACGCACTGGGAGGAGCTCACCGGCGACGTGGTTGATGGCTGGCTCGCCGGGAGGTAGCAGGAGGCCTAGCTCGGCGGGAGAAGCTGGTGGCTGGCTCTACGCGCAACAGGAAGCTCGGCCTGGGGTCTAGCCGCGAGGGCGCTGCTTCCCTTCCTGTGCTTTGGCAAGAACTTGAGCTCGCCAGGGGCCTTTGGCTCAGCTGCATGCAAGACACAGAGCGGGCTCAGAAGGATGTGTGGCAGCCGGGTGTGTGCAGAATGAGGTAAGATCTATTGCAAGGAGCTCACCTGGCGTGATTGCTACCGCATGCACGGCTCGCCCAGGTTGCTCCGGCGTGGCCTGCTGCTGCTCGTGGGGAAGGTGGAGGCGTTGGGGCTTGAGGCAGCAGGGGGAGGCGCCACCAGGAAGAGGGCTGGAGGAGGAGGCTTGCTGGCTTTATGGCAGCGCAGGAGAGGTGAGCTGGGCACCGTCCAGACCAGCCAATGGCGCAGGGAGGAGACCACGTCAGGCGCAAGAAAACGAGGCCGTGGCAGCACTTCAGGCAGGGAGCTGGAGAGGGAGAAAGGAAGGAGAGAAGGGAGGAGGGGTTGGCCAGTGGGCCTAGGCGTGCATGGGACCACCTGCCAGAGGCTTAGCCCAAGGATTCATCGAGTGAATCGGCTGAATTCAGCAGCTGGCGATTTTAAGGGCTGAGTTGACATGTCATTTGGGCAGGCTTGAGAAGGGGTGAATACTTGGTTGAAAAATTCTGCAAATATTTGAGTAAGTAGTGCAAAGGTCCTACTTTCCATTTTCTTTGGTTTCATCTCAATATCTATTGTCATTTAAGAACAGTAATTCATCAAACTTGGCTGATTTTCAATCTGTTTTTGAATTTTAGAGATATCTAAATGGTGTTGAAAAATTCTAGAAAAATTATATTTATTCTCCATTTGGACTCTAGTATTTTACAAAATTATTTTCTATAGCATGTTGTTTGAGTTTTCTTTGAGTTTCATTAAGGTGTTGGATTTGGCAATTAAAAGACTGACTGCTCCAAATCCTTGTTACCATTTTTTGATTTTTTTTAAGAGTAAATAAAGTCTATTATTTTTGAAACATTGTTTTTCAAATGAATTTGAGCTAAGGATGCTTCTGTAAAATTTTCAGCTCAAAACCTTACTCCATTATTTAATAAAAATTCTAACATTGCAGATTTCAGGTTTAAGTGATGTCTGTTTTTGAATTTTAAACGGCAATAAAAGTAATTATTAGTTTTTGATATTTTTACCATGAGTTAAGTATGTTATGAGGAAGACATGATAAAATTCTCAGTGAGATATAAGCTTCTTTAATCAAATAAGATTGAAGAAAAAATTTTGGAAAGCTAATTTAATATAAATTTTTGAAAATCCAAATTTTGGGATGTTACACTAGTCCACAATTTTTGGATTAATCATCTGTTTGCCTCTTTTTCCTACCAGTTTCCATCAAACTATCGAAGAGAAAGGCAGACGAGAATCATATGTAAGGCTTCCACATACCATGTCTAGCTCTAATCTAATTCATTTGATCTACTTTGTTAACTGTATTGATTCTCTGCAGGTCCAGGTCCACTTCTTGAAGAGAAACATATCTCAATTTTCTGGTTTTGTTTGCATTGACATTCAAGTAAGTTTTTGGTTGATACTTTGTTATGTGAAACAAGTAATATTTTTGTAGGTACTATGCTCTTAGCTCTCTTTTGTAATGGATGCTTGCTTGTAATCTTGATTAGGAAAAATTGTCTGCCTGTAGCTAGTTGCCAGAGCCACACGTCTTTTAATGATCTAATCAGTAAACCTGTAGCAACACTGTTTGCTTTGTTGTCGATCTATTTAGAATTGTCTGATATATATATATATATATATATATATATATATATATATATATATATATATATATATATATATATATATATATATATATATATATATATATTATCACATACAGTTGTAACAACCATCTATGTGATGACCTATATATCATAGATGGTCATTCTTTAAAATCGTTTATGATGTCTCTATTTACAGACGTTTTTTGAACCGTCTATAATTTGGTCTTACATCATTGATGTATTGTTACTGATAGTTTACAAAATCATATATGATGAAGTTTTTGAACCGTTTATGATAAGATTTTCTTTATTAGTGATATGGGCTGTGAACATTTTGCGATGGAGGAGCTTTATGCACCTCAAATTAATCCCATCCCGCCACGGCCTTGTCCGTTTGATTTCTAATTGAATGACTCGTGTATACCATCGAAACACGCTCAGCGCCATTAAAACGCGTGGAGCATCACGTGAGACTGCGTATTAAGTTTAACGAGTTATTATCAAGTTTATTTCAAAATTGATGTAACTCAACATAAATTTATTTTATTTATTATTTAAGTGGTTATTCAAATTAGAATAAATCTATTTTACACCCTTAACTTTTTAAAAGTCAATTTAACACCATCAACTACAAAACTGGATATTTAACCCTTAAATTTATAAAACCGGTCATTTACACCATAAGACAGCTTTTGAATGATGGTTTTAATGATTTAGATCTCACTCAAAATAGTTTTCGCCATATTGACATCTACATCATCGAGTTTTGGTAATGAGAATCCAATTCAAGGTTAATTACATCAACATTATAGACATCTTTCTCACTCCTTTTCTATCTATATACACTTTATTTATTCTTCTTGTTATCGTTCTTTCTCTCATTTGGATCTACATAGCAGAACTTGATGATATGGCTGTCAACATAGCAAAAACCACAAAAATCACCTTAAGTTGGATCCGTGTCAGCAAAACGGTTTACAAGTTTGGGATGCTAAATACTCGGTTTTATAATTAAAGGTGTTAAATTAACTTTTTGAAAAGTTGAAGGGTGTAAAATAGACTTATTCTTTTGAAATTTGAGCTAACGAGCCACTGTCGAGCTGAGCCTTATTAACAATCTTTTTTGTTCCAAATGGACTCATTTCGATTTTGAACCCCTTAACTATTGTAACGGAAGAAATTTTGGTTCGAGTTCAAACAAGTTTTTTTTCTCGGTGCCACGTATGAGTCCTACAAAAACTATGGGTAGCTAAATAGTACAGCATGATCAGAAATTCAATTGATAATGATCACATGATTCATAGCTTAAATGTGACCTACCCAGCAGGTTCCAAATTTCATTTTCGGTTCATATCTCAGCACCCTCCAAAATTCGAAATTTCGGTAAAACCTCATTATTTCGGATGAAATTCGAACAAAATTCAAAAAGAAAAATTCAAATCCGGATGTTTTTGGACCGAAATTTCTGAAATTTTGACAAAAAAATAAAAATTGCGAAATCTTGGCAAAGTTTCAACTGAACGAAAAAAGGCTTAAACGATATCAAAAAATTTTGAAATTTTTTTGGAGTGTCCTAACACATTAGTGATGTTTCCATAAAAATTTCATATGATTATCAAATATGAGGAATTTTTAAAAATTTGAATATTACTACTGTCCTGATAAAACGTTGATCGGCAAGTTTGAACTAAATGAAAAATAAACCAAACCACGTTAGGAAATTTTGAAATTTTTGTGGATGGCCCTGATACATCTATAATATTCTCATAAAATTTTTATATGATTATCAAGCTTGAGGTGTTTTCAAAAAGTCGGACAGATTACTCTTGTCTTGATAAAAGCCTTTAAGAAACTTGAACAAAATGAAAAATAGTACAAACCATGTTAGAAAATTTTGGTCCTGATGTATCATTAATGTTTCTATAAAATTTTAAATGGAATCAAGCTTAAATTTTTTAAAAATTTTGACAGTTCTATGTCGTGATAAAAGCCCGATGATCAATATATAGATTTGCTTTAGCAACCAAAAAGGTCTAAAATAGTGCTAAGAAAATTCTTAAGATCTCGTAAAAATTGTGAATCATGATCAAACTTCAATGAATTTATAAAATTTTTACAATGCACTGTACTATTTATGTTCTTTTTCTTTTTTATTTTTGAAATTATTAAGATCTCGTAAAAATTATATTCATTCTATTTTTGATTTTTTAAATGCTAAATGAAGTTTAATTATTTTGAAAATTTTTATGTATTATTCTACACTACTAAAAATAGTACCATGAATTTTTCAGATCATTACCATGCATATATAATTTTATAAAAATCGATAGCGTTTTTGTCAAAATTTTAAAATATCGAAAAATTCAATTTTTTTAACAAATTTTCATAGAAGATGACTTTCTTAAGGGTTATTAGACCAAATCCGGATATAAAAGTTTAAAGAAAGGTGTTTTTATACGTTTTCTTTTGACAGTTCCATAAATATTAAAGAATGAACGAATGATAGATGGTGATTACTTACTCTTTTGATTGCTTCAAGATTGTGTAACTTGTATTAGAAGGGAATGTATTGAAGCACTACTCAAGTTTAAAAACCGGTTAAAAATCCAAAGATTTCGACGAAAATTTTGAAATTACTATAATAATTTGTTTTTTTAAAAAAAATTTAATCTGAACAGGACTTTAAATCTCGTTGTGGTCCAAAATCCTAAATTTTGGCAAACTTTCGCCGGTTTCCGGCAAGATTTCTATCCATGCCGACCAGCCTGTTAAAGTATATATACGCATCTGAGATCTGACTATCTGAGGTCCTGTGTGGATGGATTATGGATATCACACACACGGGCAAATAAAAGACTGAAGTTACTGGTGCGGGGGATATGGGTCTGAAGTTTCCTGGTGATGATCTCTACTGCTAGATCGATGCATGTCAGATATCCTGGGACGAGACCTGCAGACCAAGGCCGAGACCGTACACTTCTTCCATTGTTTCGTACCGGTACGTGCTACCATCGTGACGTGTGTGTATATGTATATATAGTGGACCTGGTCAACACTTTTGCTGATGCGCATGTCCAGGTTCGGCTCATGGGATCAGGCATGGAGATCGCCCTGTCTCGCTGACGAGCATACGTACTGGCAAATTATGCGAAAGGGTTTGTATAATGCATGCACCTGGCTTGTGTTGGGAACGGGGCTTCAGAAAAAGCACGAGCGAGAGCTCTACGGTCGATGCAAGTTTGGACGTATGTGATTAATACTCAACTTATGTCATCATTTCTCTAGTGTTTTATAATTTTTTTTTTCAAATATAACTTTCTTTACAAAGCAATAACAAAAATATCTCCATAGCTAACCGCGAGAAGGTGTGGCAGGTAACATGTGTTCTCTATCATTACTTTCACGATCGGAGACAAATAGTGGTGGTACTAGCATGCAAGGTTAGCCTAGAATGTACTCCCTATGATGAATTTTGTGCATTTGTAGCCTTGTGCATGCATGTTATTTATTTTGAAAGTAGCTGTTGTCGCGATAAAATAACAAAAGTGTCCTCAATTTTAGCGGTGGGGGAGAGCTGAATTTTTTTTACTAATTTCTAGTGGTTCTATTCCACTGGAACTTTTATAAAAAATTTTTGGCCGCTGGAAATATCGTTTTTTTATTTTTCAACGAATATATTCTGTTAAGAATTTTTTTAAATTTCTTTTCCAGTGGATCCACCGCATGTCACCGGCTGAGCTCCCCATTCAGTGCTTGGGCTATGCTCCAAAAGCTTGGGCATATGCATGCGTCCAATTCCAGCACTCTGCGTCCATTGGAAAGGCTCACTGAAAAAAGCATGCACATGTCTGGTCCCACCGATTCTAGCGCACCAAAACCGCTGGATAATTTCCAGAGCCAAAAAAACACCGAAATTATCAAGAGCTGCTAGAGTGCTGGAAATGGTCGAAAATTTTTCAGCCAGCTCTGGCCACTGAAAATTAAACAACGATTTCTCACCGAGTGGAAACATAAGCAAATTTTCAGCTATCCCCCATCACCGTAAATAAATAAATAAAATTTCAGCGGTACTCGACCGCATAATTTACGTGTTAGGGGCTAATTGTGCAATTTCATCGTGGGGGCAGCTATTTTCGAAAAAAAATGTGTCAAGAAAGCTACTACAATAAAAATTTCCCCTACAATCACAGATAATTGTTGTTTTAGATATTGATATGGTATTCAAAATATAATTTTGATCATTAATTTTTATTATAATATATTTATAAAAATAAATTATAATATCAATAATTTATCTTTTGAGACAAATCTACGATACGATTTTTATATATTTAATTTAAATATTTTAAAAGACATTAGGGGCTGTTTGGTTTGATTCCAATTATTGCCAATGTTTGCCTTACCAAATTTTGGTAGTGTTGACTAAATTGGCAAACATTTGGTTTGCAACCAAATTTTGGCTAGATTTTTTTCTCCATTGGCCAAATTTGGCAATCCTAGTTCATTTTCTTACCAAATGTTGGCCAAATATTGGCTACTAATTTGGTGATCAAATTTTTGGCATGCCAATTTTTAGTAAGGTTTGATTTGGCAAATTTGGTCTCCAACCAAACAGCCCCTAACAATCGAAGTTCAAAAATTTAACTAAGGCTAAAACGACAAATATCTGAGTGGAGGAAGTACTGCAGTTTGTACATTTGTACTCGTGTGTAGTTAAATCAAGAATAAACCATGTAGTCGTGAATTGCATAAGCATGAATCAAAATAAGCAGCAAACTAGTTGAATATGCACTTATCCTCGCTCTCTCCCGAGAAAGGGATCGACTGTCCTTACGAAGTACGGCAAGGTTATACATATATGTTCGGTTCCCTGGCAATGATGAATACTTCTCCATATCTAAGTAAACATATGTGATTACTTTAGCCTTAACGGACGATCTTGCCTATACAAGCAATGATAATACCCTGGCTAATGTTTTGGCTCGTGCATCAGCAGTGGCGGTTCTGAGATTTCAGGGGTCCGAAACGAGATTTAAAATAGAGGCCCTTTTAATTAATAATAATAATAATAATACGGAATTGCTACAGTTCGGATGTCTGAATTTTTTGGACGCACTGTAACATTTTTTTTCTACGTATGTAACATTTTTTGCTAATCGTGCAACATTTTTCTTCGACAAACAATGAATTGCGCACGATGGCGGATGTTGCAAGCGTTGAAAAAAAATATTTTAAGTGTTGAAAAAAAATGTTACAAGAGGCGTCCGATGAAATAAACAGTGTCGGATGTCCGAGCGCTAGTTCCTCATATATATAAGTGTTACTAATAAACACTCAAGGTGTATCCAAAAAAATTATTTATATTAAGCAATAGGTAAAGGAAAAAGTACATATTACAATATTACAGTATATACTGTTACATACACAATATACTAATACTAGTACATATACAGGGGTGAGGCCCCATGGTTTGAGGGGCCCGGAGCGGCGGCCCCTCTCGCCCCCCTCCAGGGCCGGCACTGTGCATCAGCAAGGTCTAGCTAGTTTGCTCCACTAATTCCACCTTAGTGAAAACAAAGATAAACCATAGGAATTCGTGCGTGCTTCCTGTCGTCTGCTACAATATAAATCACGATCAAGTGGCTAAACTTTTTTGTAGTAATTCTAGACTCATGTAGAACACAAGATTTTAGAAGAAACCATGCAGCAAAGTAACCACGTATAATGATTCTTGCAAATTTCCTGTTTTCCAAGCAGCCGCTAGGTTTAATTCCTCAGCACTAAATTTGCTTTACTACACTAGTACGCCCAGAGATTAATTAGTCTGTCTGTACTCTGTAGACAAACTAGTGCTCATTTGATGGGCAAAAGAACTAACTTTTCTATATTATTTTTTAGTGCTTCTATACATCGCTTTTTAAATAAATTATATAAATATTAAAGAAGACGAAGGGTCACTACAACAACAAAAAAACTTCACGTAGAGGCACTTCTCTTAGTTTTCCAAAGATTTTTTTATTTGTCTCCATAAATTATGGTAACATCTTGTAAAGACATATTTTGTGCCATTTTAGAAGCTGCCTTAAATGTAGAGACACTATTTTGAGATATTTTAGAGAAAGGGTCAAGAAATGTGGACGTAGAGATGTTTTCGAGACATTTTGATATTGTCTAAGTAAAAATGTTATGGATACATTTTTTCGAGACACTTCTTACGTCGACCTACAGCTGTAGAGATGTTATTTGAGATATTTTTTATTCTCTACAGACATTCTTTTATATTTTTAATATATTTTTGTGTACTACTCATAAGAATTTCAACATGAGTATAAACAAGCTGTGATGTGAGGTTGAGATGGTTATTTGGGCTTGTTTATTCCCAAGGTTTTGAGTTTGAGTCTTGGTTCCAATATATTTTAGAATACATTTTTAATTCTCTAGAGGATGTTAGAGAGTATAGAGACTTAATATAGTACATTTACAAAATGTCTCATATAGAATGTAAAGACATTTCAGAAAGTATCTCTTCGACTGTAGTGACACTGCACGTTGAGACATCATTGTGGTACTTTGAAAGATGGCTTTATAAAATCATATAGAGACATAAAAATATGTCTCAATTGTACAATAAAAAAGTCTCGACAAGTTGTTTCTCCTGTAGTGGGTAAGTAATCACTGTTTATAATTCATTCATACTTTAATATTTATGTAACTTTTAAATAGCGATACATTGAACCACCTCTTGCTTTTTTAATATATTCACCTTCGTTATCTTCTTCTGTGTGATTGACCATGAAATTAACCTTCCTTTAGGTTTCTTAATTTAGTGTCCAGTGAATAATCACGTGAAGCAATTAATCGGTAAGTAAATATTCTAACCCGATCGAGCATCTCGGTCCACTACGTGGTGCTCAAATGTGATCAGTGTCGGATATTAACACATGTGGTTAATTAACCATATAATTTATCTTACACGCAATGCTTAAAGTTGGAGATTTTCCCAGCTAACCTCACCCAGATCAGACTAATTAAGACAGCTGAGCCCCTCGTGTGTTGACATGTGTGCGACTTGGCTTTACCAGGTGCTCTCTCTTGAAGCATAAGGAAAGTAGATTACCGATCGAGCACATGCATCATTTAGTTATTCCTGAATTAACATCATGACGGACGTAGTCTTAGTAAGGCGTAGTTAGCTCGGCTCCACTGCACAAATTAAAGTTCCACTAGCAAGAGATATTCTTTGGACAGCTAGGCTGGTGGATACATCATTTTAGACATTAATACAGACTTTAATATGTAAACATGATCAATTGAAATAGTTACGTATCTATTTACTGCGGTCAAATTAATTTAGAGCAATTTGACCGCACCCATTCTAAAGCATCATATATTTTTTTAATGAAACCAGGAAAGGGTTCAAAATCTCGCCGAGATAAAAAAAATTGAAAATTTTCAAATTGCTACCAAATTTTCATGCTTGTAGGACCGGATTTAGCACCAAATTTTTTTGTGACAAATTGTAATGCCTTTCCTGAGGAATACATATAAAAATTTTGCAAAAAGAATATATACACAAATTATGTAACTCTAGCCCTAAATCCTAACTTGAACCTAACCATAAACCCTAACTTAAATTATGCAAATATATTAACTACAATATTTGGGATGGATTGGTATATTTCAAAATTTTTGGGATTAGGTCCTTTTATTGCATATAAGCTTTGCAAATGTTTGTGTTGGGGGATTCACATTTAGTTTGTTTTTACTAGATAAGAAAAACTTAGTGTGGAATATAATTTCTTATGAATTTTAGAGAAAACGTACTATTCTTAAGAGTTTCATATAGAATTCTTTGTTTTAAATTAGTATTTTATTCATCAGACTGTACTACTAGGGTCTTTTAGGTTTTTACTTTTAGAAAAGAACTATATATATAGTTTCAACTACTCGGTTGAAAGGATATAGTTTATAATTTTAGATAAGTGGTTTAACCATCGATTAATATTCAACTACTTGAACTTACCTATAAACTATAACCCTAAGTTAGTACTATTAATCATAAATCCTAATTAGTTAGTAGTAGTACTAACCATAAAGTAAATCACAGCAGACACACGTATCGATGACTAAGGCGATATTGATGATATATGATAAATATCTTTGGGTTATGGGAGATTTGCATGCCAAACTGTCCTCTTAGGGCAATTCCAACCCTCCACCTCAGCTGGTGTTCATAGAATTAATTACGCTGCCAACTAAGCAAAAATCTGATGTGGCATAGGAATTAAGGAAGGGAGAGAAGGAAAACCAAAGGAACCGTGTCGCATGCAAGAAATTGGGTCGGCGTGGGCATCAAGACGCAAGAAACGAGCAAAATCGGGGTTGGACGTTTCTGCACGCTGATCAAGCTGTGTTTGTGGTGCATGCATTGGTTTATTGCTCTCTCTCTCTCCTCTAGACACTGCTCATGGAAACCATGGGTTGGAAAACTATGCATTGGTTTATTGCTCTCTCTCTCCTTTAGACACTGCTTATGGAAACCATAGGTTGGGACTGCCCTTACGTCGTCGACTATGATGGATAGCTCAGTTAGAGCATGTACAAGACTAAATATAACTTCTACAATAAATAACAATTTAAGATTGTCTTTATGAGATCCTATAATCTTTTTATTATGGCATGAAAAAGAGTTATTGTAGACAATAATTTATATAATGATGTTTTATGTTGTCTATATGCTCTCTCTCTTCCTTCTCTATCTTCCGTATCAATAAAAATATTACGTGATAAACATATAGACAGCTAACGTTATACTATTATGTAGATACCCACCTTCCACATTATTAGGACCTATTTGGCAGAGATGAAGATCCTGATTCTCCAGTTCCTGATTCTCTATGGAATTGATTCTCTGGTGGAAGTGATTCTTATCTGAGAAATAGTTATGAACTTGGTGGGGATGTTCATAACTGGGAGGTTATGAATCAGGTAGGGAGTATGTTTTTTTGGCTCCCAGGCTACAAGTCAAAAAACATGAATCACTTCTTTGGATTTCTATGTGAAGCTGGTTGATTTTTTTTTTTTGGTTTGATAGAGCTCCTTAGTTTCTTATGGTGAAGCTGAATTTGGGAGCTCCGCCAAACACACGCTTAGTTACATTGATACTGTAAGATATAAGCAAAATTTGACAAAAATGCAAGGTGATTCTATCTGAAACTAGCATATCTATGTTCAGGGGAATTATATAGACTCCCTAGAAAATCCAACATGTTGTAGTGTGTCTTATGCTTTGCTTCCTAAGCATGCAAACCGAGGGCACATCTCCTCATACACGTTTAGTTTTAGTATCCCTTAAAAATCTAGAAATTTGTAGTGGCCGGGTTCTAGATTGTACTTCAGATTTGTCTTTCTTCTATATATGCATTTGTCTGTTCGGTCTGAAATCGGACATTAGATAGAAAATTGATGATGTGGCCCTATCATGTGTCATGTTTTGTACTAAGCGAATTCCTCACGTCTATCAAAGGCTCACATCATGAATGCAAACTTTTATTTTGTTGCATTGATGGTGCATATATATACTGTTAATTTAACATGCGAGACCTATTCAACTTTACTGTAAGGGTTTAACAGTCTGGCGAACAACAAAATATCTCTGCTAAACCGAGTGTAGTGAAAAAATTGACGCTAGATGTTGGCCCTACATTACAAAATGAGATAATATCATAGGCAAATGTCAAATCACGGAAGCATCAGCAGAGAAAAGATAAGCAACACGGCGATAAAGTGACACATATTTGTGATCAACAAGCTGTACACCATTACTTGAGGTGATATCACCTGTAAACAATTACCATTGGTTTCAAGCATGGTGCACCATCTTTTCAAACCAAATAAGTCGACTAGCTAGCTATCATGAAGGGTTCCATCGATCCTTTTCTGGGATCAGCGGTTGGTGCATTGGTTGCTTTTCCCTTCTTTTACAAATTAGGGTTTACACATGCATTTCAATTTCACTTGGCAGATATTTCACAGTGCAACTGCAAGAATATTACCTCTAAAATGCCGCAGTTGACAATTGTTGTGTATGTCCAACCAGAACGACGCCCAATTTTCTTGCCAAGGTCTATTGTTCGACTCTCTTAACCCTGTAATTAATCGAATAGTACTGAAATGCCACCGGAAACAATTCAGTGACTGCCAGAATCGAAAAACACCTACGTGTTCTAAATTAGGCCTTAATTAAACCAATTTAAAAGATGGCCTCTCCAAATCCACACACAAATAAAATAAAGATCCATCCTAGCCAGGAAGGAGGTAGGAAAAGCACTATCGATCGTACGTAGGATTAGCTAGCCGATCGATCAGGACAAGGAACAAAATCCATTTGTTAATCCTTGTGCAGGGCCAGACAAGGACAGGAACGCCTCTTGCTTTCTCCAGACAGAACACGAGAGAGGCTGGAGCGCCGCGACATGAAAACACGGAGCCAAACCCTAAACTAATCGGCCTGCTTCTCTAAACAAGAATAGTTATCACTTTCCGAAGATCGCCCTGCTAGCTGGCCGATATTCGGCAGAGATACCTGAACTGGCTGTTGGAGTGCAGACAGGAAGAAATTCGTGGAGATTCTTGTGCAGAGTATGGAGGTCAATGGCTACTCGGAATCAGAATGTCGCCTTCTTTCCTTTGTGCGTACGCTTGCCACGCACGAATCTACTTCTTGTTCTTCTGATCCTTTCTTTTCTTCTTCTTCTTCCGTCGCAGCGCCACTTCATTTGTTTCTGGTGTGAGGTTGGAATTTCGCCGAAATTTCACCGGCAAAATTAGGTTTTTGAGGTAGGTTCTGAAATACACTTGTCCCCGTTGCCGTTCGGTGAGTTCATTTGAATCTTTTCCCACAAATTCAAATTTTGTCCAAAATAACAAATTTTGTCAAAAAATCAAATTTTGTTCAACCGTTTTGTTCGAAATTACACCAAAATTTCCAAAAAAAAAAACTGAATCTCGGTGATTTTGATGTGTGCTGAAAAAATTTAAACGGAAATTCGAAGCCCTGTATCAGATACGCCGTGTCTGATGTCGACAAATAGTGGATAGAGACATCTGGTTTGTGTTCTGTTTGTTTACTCTGCGTGGTTGTTGCTCGTGCTTTTTTGTGCCACTGTGGTCGGGAGGCCTAGAGGCTAGAGGCACGGCCATGTGCCGCCGCATCTTGGCCTTGGGTCGGTCGTTCGATCGAACCCGGCAGCTAGCCCACAGTTTCTCGCCCTGTCTGATTTCCGGGTGTATCGAACACCAATGAACTGTCCACACTCCACAACCACAATGAGCATCGGATCCAAAAGGCACAGTGACACGCTGGATACAGTTAGGGATGAAAACGGAAAATGAATGGTCAGTAAATAGTTGTTTCATTTTTATTTTTATATTTTTTACTAATAACGGAAACAAAATCGAAAACCTCAGAAATGGATACGAAAATAGATAATAATGGAAATGGATGCGGAATGGAACGGAACGGAACGAATGTGTAAACAAAAGATATGCTCCCAGTTGTAACACCCTAAAAATTTGCAATTTCTTTAATTGAGAATTTAATTCAGATTTTATGAAAATTTTTCTGAATTTTCAGCATTTAATTAATGATTTTTTCTATTATAATATTTAAATAAATAATTTATTTGAGAAAAGTAAAACCAAAATCTTGCTGGAAATAATTTTCATAAGTTCAAAATGTTATAAAATAGTTTTTAGAATTTTGAACTCTATTTGATTTTTCTATGAAGCAATATATATTTATGGTATTATTTAAATTAGAAAACGAATTTTCGGTTTCATTTATATGGAATTTTCTTTTCCGTTTAAACTGGATCTCTCATTTCGTTTCCAATAAAAAATTTCATTTCGTTTTCACTTCCAGATCGATATTTTTCGACTTTGTTTCACAAAAAGCTTCGCTTTTCATTTTTCTCCAAAACGATTGGTAATTCTGTTTCCATTTTCAACCCTAGATACAGTCCATAGAGCAGGGGCCCATGACGATGAGAGTTCAATTCGCACCAAGCAATTAGGTAGGTTATTTATATGGATTTTCCACCTTAACTGTCCAGGAATTGAACCCTTGGCTGATTCCTTAATATTACTACACTAGTTAATTGTAATTTGAGATCGTCCTCTATTTATGACAAGTGATAGTACATCCTTTCTCACTCCACTTTCCTTCCGCCTCAAAGGCCTTCTCTTTATGACAAGTGACAACACCTCCTTTCTTTCCTTACTTCCGCTCCCCCCCCCAAATGCCCTCTCGTATGACAAATGGCAACACCTTCCACTACTAGAAATCCGGGCTTTTGCCACGAAATTTTTTACAACACCATAAAATCTGTTGCATTAGAGTGGTGTTATTGCCTCGATTTGGAAAATTGTGGCGATACGTTCAATATATTACCACGAATTACTGTGCGTTGCGATATTGTTAATTGTCGTGGCAAAAGGTTGGTCATATTGCAACAAAAAATAAAATCGTTGCATTAAATAAGATTTTATTGCCACGGGTAAATTTTGTTGCTATAATATTTTATTTCGTGGCGATTTTTAATTTTATAGCCACGATTTTTTTACGTGGCAATTTTCTCTCTGAACCAGGCCAGCTAGAAACTCAAATTTTTGGCGCATCCACGCAGCCTGCATCGGTGCATGCATGCGAGGAACGATTCGATCTTCCGCCACGCTTTCGCCTCACTGCTCCATTCCTTCGCCTCCACATTCCCGTGCCGCCGCAATCCGGTCGGTGAAGGGCTGAACAAGGTATGAATTGCAAAGTTTATTTTTCAGCAATGCAATCGTACATTATGATAATATACGGATCCACTATTTCTTTATCTTTGAAAAGAATAAACCGTGCTTTTATTCAACAGGAGGATACAATTTGAGCGGAGCGTCTGGTCTCATCGCATGGTCAAGTCAAGCAAGTCTGCAATGTGGAACAACCTATTCTCAAGTCACTAGTCAATAGATTAGTTCTGTTATCGCAATCTTAGTTGACAAATTTGAAGTTTTCGTTCAGAGATTACTACGAAATTATTCTATTATTGGTCTCTTTTGCTTGATGTTTGTACATACAAAACAAAGATTGTTACAAATGCTCTTATATATGATTTGATGCCTATAATTGATATTTCTGTTCGTGCAATTTCTAATTTGAGTACATTTCTTTTGCAACAACGGTATATAAACAAATATTATTGCAATATGCATTGACGCCTCGTTGCGACAAAATGAATTGCTACAGATATAGGTCGTTGTTATAATTTATTGCAACGAAGTTATTTCATTGCAATACATCATATTGCCACGAAAATTATTTCGTTGCGACCTCACTTATTGCCATGGATTGGTTTTTGATGCAACTGTGGTCTAATGCAATGCCTAAACGCGTGGCAATAGAGATCTCTATTGCCACGACAATAAAAAAATATTGCCACGGTATTAAAGTCATTGCGACTACTATCTAATGCAACGCATGAGGGCGTGGCAATAGAGATCTCTATTGCCACGACAATAAAAAAATATTGCCACGGTATTAAGGTCATTGCGACTACTATCTAATGCAATGCATGAGAGCGTGGCAATAGAGACTACTATTGCCACGGCAATCGAGACTATTGCCACGTCAAACTGTCATTGCAACTACAGACTAATGCAACGCATATTCTCGTTGCAATTAGCATTACAATTGCAACAAAACGTAAATCGTGGCCCAAACTTTGGACCACGCAACTAATAGCCACGCCTGTCAACGATTGTCATATTGTGGCTATTGGTACATATTGCAACGAAATGGGCCCTATTGCAACGATTTCTCGCCGTTGCAAAAGCCCGGAATTCTAGTAGTGTTCTTCATCCCACTTTCCTTCTTCATTCCATTCCCTTAGACTCAAAATAGTTTTTATATTTCAAGTTTTCATGCAAGTTTTTGAAAATAAGTATTTTTAAGCACTTTTGAAAGTCTTTCTATCGTAACTTTTCAAACTAAAAGTTTGTTGAATAACTTTTTGAATCGAAAGTTTTTAAATTGAAACTTTTTGGAGTAAAAACTTTCTTGATTTGAATTTTTCGAGTTGAAACTTTCCAATTTCAAATTTTTTATTTAAATTTTTTCGAGTTGAAAATTTTTGATTTAATATTTTTTGAGTTGAAACTCTCGGCTTGAATTTTAAATTGAAACTTTTTCGATCAAAATTTTTTTAATTGAAAGTTTTCCGAGTTAAAACTTTTTGATGAACTTTTCTATTTAAAAATTTCTAACTTGAAATTTTTTTGATTTAAAACATTTTGAGTTGAAACTTTCTAATTTGAAACTTTTCGATTTGAAAATTTTTGAGTTGAAATTTTCTAATTTGAGAATTTTTTATTTGAATTTTTTTGGTTGAAACTTTCTGAATTAAAACTATCTAATTTGAATTTTTTATTTCTTGGAACTTTTGAATTTCAAATTTTTTTGAGTTGAAACTTTCCGAGTTAAAACCTTCTAATTTGAATTTTTTATTTAATTTTTCTAGAGTCGACACTTCCTATTTAAAATTTTCAAAGTTGAAATTTCTAAATTAAATTTTTGTATTAGAGAGGAAGGGAAGTAGGGGAAGTGAGTACCGAAGAGGGAAGGGGAGAGGTGGAGGTTGTATGAAGAAGATGACATATGGCATCTTGGGTGGATATCCTTAAATTTGTTTGTTTGATGTTACTCTCAAATTAGTCATATAAAAAAAAGCATCCTAACAGCCCATCGTCAATCTCAAAAGAGTGGCATGTGTTTATTTAGTCATGTGTCAAATGCATAAGCAAGGCGTTGCAGCACTACACAAGATAACCACTCATCAATCTCAAACGAATGGCACGTTTTAAATAATAATAAATTTTTTAAAGATTTTACTAAAATAATACTCTGAAAAATAACAGAAATAGACCCCTGTCGCCATTTCGATTGGTGATAAAGCCTCTGTTGCCAATTCAAATAATGATATTTACTTTGCCACCAATTGAAATGACAACTCTGTCGCTATTTAAACCAACGAAAGAGTGACATTTGGGTTGCCACACCAACTGTAGCTATTTCAAATGGAGATAGAGTAAACGAATCATCAGTTGAAACAATGATAGAGATGCTTGCACAGAGTAAATGAATCATCAATTGAAATGGAGACACAGACCTCACCCTATGTTACCATTTCAAATGATGATAGAGGGTTACATTTAAAAGAAAAGAGTAGAGGAAAGGGGAAGGGAAGAGAACAAAGAGAAGAAAAGAGGATCACACTTTGGAACAGAGTTTTTTTTAGCATTTTAGATTATATTTTGAAACTAGGTTAGCAATCAAAACAATTAGATTTGTAGCTGAATTTTGTTGTAGGTATGTAGTACTATAGATTGGGGTGAAAACAGATCAGATAGTTTCGGACCATATTTGTGTACATGCTCGTGTTCTAGTTATTTGTTTCTCCTCCATGATTTGGTTTCTTTGTGATAAAAGATCAAATGAAATACCTTCTCAAATATTTTCTTAAACATTTAACTATTCAAAATTGTAAGACTAACAACAGAATTGAATACTATGCATCGTGACAACTGCCACATGCTTTTTCAGATGTATGTGATAGCACACTACCACTTATTTTCCATCCGAGGTGACAACACAGCCACCTGTTGTTTCCGACCGAGATGACAACTCCACCACTTTTGTTTCAAGAACTCGACAACTCTTTTGACTTTTCTCGCCACTTGACAACTCATGTTACCTTTCTCTATGCGTAAACAGCTTACACCTATATAAAATTTACTATGCACAAACCGCCTATAAAAACGGAGCACACTCTACCAGCACAACCAACATTTCACCAGGGCTACCACCATGGTCAATACTCCACTCGAGGCACCGCTACACCCAATACTCTACCACACTATCAGGGTTCAAGATGTTGGACTATGCAGCAATTCTTCAAAAGTGGAAGTTGGTTGCCAAGAAGGCGGGATACTACCTAGATTGTTCTTGCAAAGATGAACCTATGCCACTGAAGTTTCCATGCCCAAACTACAACTATGGTACTTTAGCGTGGATCATTCAATCCATACATCCAAACAACATCAACCGGGCATTATACACATGCGCAGATATTCATGTATGTCAATGTTGCGTACGTATATTCCACAATGCTTTTTGTGATTTTTGTTTGACTAACGTCATCCATGTATAATCCCATGAGTCAGAGAAGTGCTAATTCTTCCAATGGATAGGCAGATTGGATAAGTATAATAGGGTATCCACCGAGTGAAATATTTTTTTGTATTTCCCTGTTGTGCTCGAGGTCTTCAGCAGTTGGAAATCTTTGCTCTACACTACAAGAAAAGTAATTTTTAATGACGGTCCAAACTCGTCATCATTAGTCCCGAAATCGTCATTGTAGGTTTTTTATGATGAGTTTATGACGAAATTCAACATGTCATAGAAAGTGCGTCATAGAAAGTTTTCAATGACGAATTGCTTATTTTCATCATAAAAAATTAACTTTTCTGTGATGAATTACATTTCCGTCAGCGAAGAGGTTACTTCTATGACGAATATAACCGTCATTAATTGTACCCAAAACATCATGAAAAATATCAAATTCGTCATAAAAGAACACTCCGATCGGCCAAAAATGAGCGTTGACTATTTTATTTATGACGAAATTGTTCGTTATAGATTATTGCCATGTGGACATACATTTTCATCATTGAACACTCCAGTGCCACATTAATAGCCAGGGTGTCAAGTGTAACATCCTCAAAATGAAAAGAAAGAGAAAATTTAATTCAAGAAAAATTTTAAATGGTTATCCGGTAAATCTTTAATTTTAAATCTGAAAATCAAATAAAGTTGAAATCATTAACAAATATGAATATAAGCATAACTATATGATTAAACATCTAATTTAACAACGCTATTCGAAGATACCGATTCAGTCTGAAACCATGCATATTATACTAAAGGCAAGAGACCAATTATACTATACACACACACACACAGACACATATCCACAAGAGTAAGCATCCACTTCAACAAGTACTCCAGAATATCACAACAGTCTCCATGTATAATATAATAAGGTAAACGAAAGTTCCATAAATCTCAAACAAAACTTGAACATTCAGTTTAACTTACAACAGAAAACATTGAAATCCATTTGATCACAACTATAAAATGTGAGAACCAACTAAACAAATTTTGCTACAACTATTACACCATTTGTTAGCTGCTAACCAAAAGGATGCACTGCTATACATTTTCCCTAGCCCTCAAGTCTCCAAACAGCAACCAGCTCCTTTTTGCCCATGTTGTGCAGCCAAATGGCAGTTGCAAGTGTTGCATGTCCTCCAATTGCCTTGCTGCCTACGGTTTTACCCATTCTAGCTCATGATTTATCCCTGACGACCATAGTTTCACCCCATGTTAGTTGACTCAAAGATAAAAGGGATAAACATACTATCATTCATACAAGCTCTACAATCCCACCCCGCCCATATTAGCTCAACATCGACCTCACCTCTGGATGCAAGGGCAACCACTTGTCTCTTCTTTCCCGCTTATCACTTCACCTCCCGGCAAGCAGTACACAATGTTAAGTTTTGGTATCACTCATCTTCTTTTAAGCATTCAAGAGAAGTAATGGAAATTGTTCATTAGTTGAAGCATAAAATCAGTAGTAAAATGAATAGTAACAAACTGTATATAGTAAAATGACACACTTGTATGTAATGGTGGTTCTATAATCTAATAGCAAGTAATATCAAGGACACAAGCCTTCTAATTTAATAAACCAAGATAATCTTATGCTAGAACAAGGTCGTAAGGAAATCTGATTACCAATCAAGGGTACATTAACACCTTTTCTATGCCTTAATAACGAATATCCAAGCTGTCGACGATCGGAATCGCCTGACCGCAAATACGAAAGAGGGGTTAGTTAGATCGAGGGACCCGGAAACGAGCTCTGCTCAGCGTCGAAACTTGTTGGGCGTGGTGTTGATCGGAGCTAGGCGGCAACGAGCATGACACAGAGAATTATACTGGTTCGAGCCCGCTGTGAGGGTAACAGCTCTACTCCAGTTTTGCCCTGAGGCGGAGGTTTTCACTATTCTTGAGCACAATGGGGGATTATAGTCCAAGCTCGAGCTTGACGACAATGGCTACTGTCCTATAGCTCGTGCTCTGGTGTGGTGTATACATGTGATTGCTCTCACCTGTCGATCCTCCGGTGGGACCTTATATCCTCCCTGGCGCTGCCTGTAACGGTCAAGAGAAATTGCCGGAGTGATGGCCTCGTGCGCATTGGAGGTGGGCTGCAACCGTCCTGGATATGCCGCCCACGTCCACCTTGACTCCGCTTTCTCAGGCCTTGGGAACCGCCAAGTAAGCTCACGTCCTGGAACCCAAGGGAAACCGTCCCGAGCAAGGGCCGGCCTCGCGCCTGCTGAGCCCAAGGTCGTGCGGGTGGTTGAGCTCTTGGTCGAGGCAGGCCCTAGGCCGAGGTGGGCTCTAGGTCGAGGTCGACAGCTTCGAGCTAGGGGCCTCTGCTAACCAAGCTTTTGACCGGACGAGGGTCTCCCAATCCTCGTCAGCTAGCCCCCGAGGCTCAAGGTCGAGAAAGGCACCTGGACCGACCTCGAGCCTCAAGCCGCAGACGCTGGGGACAAGACTTCTGGGCGCTTTGGGCTTTTGGTCGAGATCGTGCGGAGACCTCTATCAGAGCAACCCCAACCCACCCCCTAAACCTCTCCTATCCTAAATTATAAGAAGACTTAGAAAAATATAAGTTCCAACCCAACCCCTATTATAAACCCCTATTTTAGGGAGGTACTCTCTCACCCCTACATCTAGGGGGCTTCTCTTTGCCCCTATTATTTTCTTTGGCATTTTTTTATTCATTTTAAAATAATAATTTATGGATGCAAAGTAATAATAATGTTTAGATAAATAATAGGGGTGAGTAATAGGGAGTATGGGTTGGAGACAAATTTGATATAGAGTACCCCTAATTTTTATACCACCCCTAACTGAGTGATTTAGGGAGAAAATATAGGGGTTTGGGTTGGAGTTGCTCTCAAAAGGCTTCAGCATCAAGGCACCTGGCACCCCTTGAGCTTCGCGACGTCAGTACAGACACGGTCGATTAGAGAGTAACGCGCGCAATGCTTCGATCCGGTTTCTACAGTTAGAATTTCACATCAATCCAACGGTTAGATCTTCGGTAATTTGTGGTCACCCAGATTGCTACTCTAGTCGTCCAGCTATTAGATCGCTAATTGATTTAGTCATCTTGCGAAAGTCATAACTTTAGATCCGTAGATCCAATCGACCTGATTCCTTTTTTGTTTACTTCAGAATTGAGTCTGGTTTATACCTTTCAAATTTTACATCAATCCAATGGTTAGATGTTCTGTAATTTGTGGTCACCCAGATTGATGTCCTGCTCGCCCGACTGCTCGTGTGGTCGCCCGGATTCAATCATTTTGCGAAGGACATAACTTTAGATCCGTACATCCGATTGACCGATTCTTTTTGTGTTAGCTGTGGAATTGAGTCTAGTTTCTACAGTTAAAATTTCATATCAATCCAACATCTGGATCTTCCGTAATTACTATTTTAGTTGACGTGTATCGGTCTGCTCGTCCAGACTGGTCTACTGGTCTCCCAATTGCGTGAGGTGGTCTCCCAACTTCGTAACCTGGTCTTCTAACTATATAAACTGGTGTTTAAGCAATTTGAGTTTAAATTGAGGTGTTTAAAAGATCAAAAATTTGATTTTAGCTTCCGCGCAATCATTCACCCCCCCTCTAATTACTACATTAGTATATTTCGATCCTACAAGTGGTATCAGAGCAAGATTTTTCTAATTAATCTTAACTGGTGATTAGAAACCGTAGCGATGGATAGGTATTCGACAAAACCTTGTGTTTTCGATGGTGTTGATTTTCAGTTTTGGAAAGCAAACATGGAGGCATATATTCAAGCTCAGGGTTTTACAATTTGGGAAAAGGTCTACAAGCCATACAATGTTCCTGAGAATGATGAAGTCAATGACACCAATCGAGCACATGTTGAAGCAAACAAAGAAAGCAAGAAATTTGATCATCCAAGGACTAGGAAGAAGTGATTTTGATCGTGTGATTCATCTCAAGTCGCATATGAGGTATGTAAATCTCTTTGTGATTATCATGAAGGTTCTAACATTGTCAAAGAGGTTAGGCAAGATATTTATAAGAAAGAATACATGCGATTTGAGATGAAGCCCGGTGAGTCTCTAGATGATTTCTTTGCAGTTCAATAAAATTCTTAGCAATTTACGTCTTTGTTGGAGTTTTCTTTGATGAGGCTACAAATGCTAGACAATTGCTTGGTGCATTAGACATGTCTATTTGGGAGATGAAAGTTATATCTATTAGAGAATCCTTGTCATGAGTTCACTCACTTTAGATGTACTATTCTCAAAATTAAAACTCATGAGTTGGATGTTCTTGCTAGGAAAACAGATCATAAATCAATTGCACTAACTTCACAATCTAGCATGAACAATGCTTCTTCAAGCTTTGCTCTGTCCTCTTTGTCTTCACTAACTGATGAACAGATCGAAGAATTTCCTGAAGAAGACTTGGCACTACTCTCTTCTCGGTTTAACAAAGCTTTGTAGAATGTGAGAATGAGAAAGAGAGTTGGTGGTGGCCCTCCAAGATGCTATGAGTGTGGTGACCTCAATCACATTAGATCAAATTGTCCTAAGCTTGCAGGTAAAGCATCAAGGGAGGAGAAGGACAATGACAGAGGAAAAGAAAAGAAGTTTTCACCAAGTGATAGAAAGAAAAAGAGCTTCATCAACAAAAAGGTTGTTCATCGGATTCTTTCTGCTCTTGAACAAGTGAACTTAAGTGATGTGGATTCAGAGAGCAGTGAGGATGATACAATGGTTCCAAGCAAGCATGATTTGACAGGATTGTGTCTCATGGCTAGAAATGATGAAAGCTACACCGAGGATGATCATGACAGTGACTTCAATGAGGTAGAACCTTCTTACGATGATTTAGCTATTCTTTGTTGCTCGTCTTGGAAAATTGCTTGACAAACGCGACAAGAAAATTAAGAAACATGATGTTCTTGTGGAATCTTTGCATGCTGAAATTGCTAGACTTAAATCTTTGATTCCTGGATGATGATGCTTGCAAATCATGTGACTTAATCTACAGTGAGCTTCTTGTGCTTAGGAAAGAACATGTTTCTTTGTTAGAACAAGTCAATCTGAAAAGAAAGAAAATGAAAAACATGTTAAAAATGCTAGCTGTTCAACTGTTGATTTGCATGATACAACTCATTGTTCTAAATGTGATATACTGGAATTGAAGTTGCATGATGCAAATGCTAGGGTTTCTCAAATGACAGATGCTATGTTCACTCATGAAGTTCTCTCATGCTCAACTTGTGCAAAGCAGAAAGGAAAAGTGGACGTTCCATGTAATAACTGTTTAACTCTTTTTGAAAGGTTGATTACTTGGAAAAATCTTTAGAACGGTTCACTTAGGAAAGAAAAACCTAAACATGATTTTGGATCAATCAAAAGTCAGTACTCATCACAAAGGTTTAGGTTTTGATTCTTATGCTCATCATAAATCACATGCTCCAACTGTTGTGAAGACACTTGAAAATGGAAAATTCGAAATTGTCAATGAGCCTAAGAAAACTGTTTTCAAGTCTGCTGGTGTGTTATCTTCTACTATGGTGAATGCAAATGTTACTTCTGTTCCTAAAGCTAAACATCATGTTAAGTACACTTGCACTCATTGTGGTAAAGATGGACATTTAGTAGATTTTTGTTTTAGGCTAGCCAAACAGCAAAAGAAAGAAAAGGCTAAGGCTAGGTCTAATTTCAGGAAGGCATATTTCACTCCTCATTTTGTGCATAGAGTGATGCAAACACCTTTTGTTGCAAGAAACATGGGAAAGAGCAAATCTGATTTTATGAACAAGCATCCTCATTTTGTGCCTAGGGTGATGCAAATATCTTTTGTTGAAAGAAACACGAGAAAGGGCAAATATGTTCTTGTGAACAAGCATACTCGTGTTGTGCCTGGGGTGATGCAAACAACTTTTGTTGCAAGAAACACGGGAAAGGGCAAATCTGATTTTGTGAACAAGCATACTCGTGTTGTGCCTACTCGTCGTGTGTTTCAGTACTAGATTCCTAAATGCTTTATTTCTAACCCTAGTACCGAGGCCTCGACATCTTCTTGTGCTATGTAGGTTTTCAGGAATGGGTTGGAGAACAGAAGCTTAGTGGATCTTGGTTTTTTGCAAGATGAGATTAAGACTTAGATGGTTCTCACCCTTGAGATGGTTATCAAGAAGCATGTGCAATAATTCTTCATCTACTTTGTGAGCTATTTCAAACACTCATGTTCTTTACATTCACAGATATCTAATTGTGGCATGAGATGAAATGATTGTTCGTATGCTCATTTGTATTCCCTGGCATGTTCAATAATGTTATATTTTATATCATGCCTTTCATGCTTTGAATTCACTTATCATGATTCATGCCTATGCTTAATTGAACATACCATAATAACTCAAGCTCATGTATATCATCATCTCCTCTCTGTTGATCTCATTGGCTATTCATTTGAGGGGGAGTTATTGGTTATTGGTAAAAAATTCCTTTTGTTTGCCTTTTTGGGAGATTTGTTCTTTCAGTCTTTTGTTTTTAAAATAATTCCCTTCAGGTGACAATTTTGTAGAAGGTTTTTAAGATGGTTGTTTTGAGGGGGAGTTCTTTGAAGTTTTTGTAATATTGTGTAACATGTTTTTTGTTTCGTGTGTTTCTTAAATGAAAAACAAAAAAAATGAAAAAAGAAAAGTATCTTGAGCATTGTATTTCACACACATATGTCATTTGAAGCCATGTTTATGCTACAAGGTCTTTGCAACTTCCTGTTTATACATATATGGTGTAGTTTATGTCATGACTATTTAAATGGAATGATAACTTGAATTAAATCTTGTCATGGTTGAACTTTCTTGGCTATCTTGATCCTGTTAAAAAAGTGCTAAATATGAAAGTTAAGTGCTAAAGTTCAAAAAGTGATTGTTGATAAAAGCAAGATCAAGGTAATGTACTGTCGCACTTCTTCTTTACGAGACTGCTTATCATTGCACTATGATATGAACTTGGAAGAGGTTGTGTATGACCGAAACCATGAAACCTTAAGCTTGTGATTGCTTGGCATGGTTGAAAAGTAAGGCTGATGGTGCATGTAATTCCTTGCAATTGTTATTGTTTCAATCAAAGTAATGAATCAGTTTTTCAAAGCACAAATATAGTGTACAAAAATTCAATGTTTTTAGGTTTTAAGATTGTTGAGAAAGGGAGATCATGCCATGCAAAAAATCGTTAATAGTACTTGATTTCTAGTTATGCTTACTCTACATTGTTTATGTGTAGATTTGAGGGTGCAAGTACTGTTGATAGCTTGATTTGGTGATCAAGTTGTTACATTTGTGCGTGATTCATAATGTTCAGTACATAAAAAAAAGAAAACATCAACATAAAGGGGGAGAAGTTTCTCTTTTGCTCTCGTTTTGCATTCTTGATGAATCCATTGTCAAAGGGGGAGAAATTTTGGAATCAAAAGGAGGAATTTTTTGGTTACACATTGCACATTCGCACACATTTCTTCTTTCTGTTAGGGGAGTTTCTCTTTGTCATAGGGGGAGATTTCTTTTTAGATACGGGGAGATTTTTGTTTTACTTTGTAGGGGGAGATTTCTCTTTCTGTCTTTTGGTCACTTTACTTCTTTTAAAAAATGGTGTTGCCATTGTGAGGTGAATGCCAATGTTCGTTTCCAAATGGTGTTACCAATGTTTTCATCAAGGGGGAGATTGTGAGATCATGTGATGAAAAATTGGTTGAATGGTGAAATTGGCATTGTAAAGTGATTTTGGTTATGGCATGTGTGGTGTTTGTGCATGTGCTATGGTGATATGATAATTATGCTAGTGATAGCATGATGGATTTTGTTTGATGCAATGCACTCATGTGAGTGGTTGCATGGATTAATTTTGAGTCAAGTCGTGGACTTGTGCTCGGACGCGTTGTTTGTTACTTCATGTGCAGGTGTTGCTCGAGGGTGAACATGGTCGATGACGGGACCGGAATTAGGTTCATGGAGGAATTGAGGTTCGAGATTAGGTTCAGGGAGGAATCGAGGTCTTGGTGGTCAAGGATGTCATGCGGGACGTTCGGGCTAGAGAACATACATGTGAAGGCTGGTTAGTCACGTATGTGCAGCAGGTGGGCTGATCATACGTGCAAGGTTTTGGTTTTGGCCATGTTGAGCCAAGTTGAGATAGATACGAACTCTTTCCATATTGGAAGTGGAGTTGTAGTCAATCTCTGTGAGTTTGCTCTGTATAAATAGGAGGAGGTGTCTCCTGTTTATTGGTGAGCAAGATTTTAGGGTTGTACTCTTTTGTTTGAGTACTATAACCAGATTAAAAATAAAGATCTTTCTCACAAGTTCTTGGCTCTGGCATAGTTGATCGATCGCTTGAAGTTTTGTTCATCACAGCAGTCACGAAGTTCATCACGGAGTTCGGTTCTTTGCAAAGGTATCATCTTGCAAAGGTAATATCTTTTGATCCGTAGATTCGATTGGATTGATTCTTGTTGGGTTTGATTTATAATTGAATCTAGTTTCTACAGTTAAAATTTCGCTTCAATCGAACGGTTAGATCTTTGGTAATTTGTGGTCGCCCAAATTGCTACTCTGGTCGTCCAGCTATTAGATCGGTAATTGATTTAGTCATCTTGCGAAAGTCATAACTTTAGATCTGTAGATCCGATCGACCTGATTCTTTTTTTGTTTACTTTAGAATTGAGTCTAATTTATACAGTTCAAATATTACATCAATCGAACGGTTAGATCTTCTGTAATTGGTGGTCACCCAGATTGATGTCCTGCTCGCCCGACTGCTCGTGTGGTCGCCCGGATTCAGTCATCTTGCGAAGGACATAACTTTAGATCCGTACATCCGATTGACCTGATTATTTTTGTGTTGGCTGTGTAATTGAGTCTAGTTTCTACAGTTAACATTTCATATCAATCCAACGGCTGGACCTTCCGTAATTACTATTTTAGTAGATATGTATCGGTCTGCTCATCCAGACTGGTCTACTAGTCTCCCAACTGCGTGAGGTGGTCTCCCAAGTTCGTAACCTGGTTTTCTAACTTCGTAAACTGGTCTTCAAGCAATTTGAGTTTAAATTGAGGTGTTTAAAAGATCGAAAAATTTATTTTAGCTTCCGCGCAATCGTTCACCCCCCTTTGATTGCTACATTAGTATATTTCGATCCTACAAGTGGTATCAGAGCAAGGTTTTTCTAATTAATCTTAACTGGTGATTAGAAACCGTAGCGATGGATAGGTATTCAACAAAACCTTATGTTTTCGATGGTGTTGATTTTCAGTTTTGGAAAGCAAAGATGGAGGCATATATTCAAGCTCAGGGTTTTGCAATTTGGGAAAAGGTCAACAAGACATACAATGTTCCTGAGAATGATGAAGTCAATGACACCAATCGAGCAAATGTTGAAGCAAACAACAAAGCAAGAAATTTGATCATCCAAGGACTAGGAAGAAGTGATTTTGATCGTGTGATTCATCTCAAGTCTGCATATGAGGTATGGAAATCTCTTTGTGATTATCATGAAGGTTCTAACACTGTCAAAGAGGTTAGGCAAGATATTTATAAGAAAGAATACATGCGATTTGAGATGAAGCCTGGTGAGTCTCTAGATGATTTTTTTGGACGGTTCAATAAAATTCTTAGCAATTTACGTGATGTTGGTGTTTTCTTTGATGAGGCTACAAATGCTAGACAATTGCTTGGTGCATTAGACATGTCTATTTGGGAGATGAAAGTTACATCTATTAGAGAATCCACTATCATGAGTTCACTCACTTTAGATGTACTATTCTCAAAATTAAAAACTCATGAGTTGGATGTTCTTACTAGGAAAACAGATCATAAATAAATTGCACTAACTTCACAATCTAGCATGAACAATGCTTCTTCAAGCTTTGCTCTGTCCTCTTTGTCTTCACTAAATGATGAACAGATAGAAGAATTTCCTGAAGAAGACATGGCACTACTCTCTTCTCGGTTTAACAAAGCTTTGTAGAATGTGAGAATGAGAAAGAGAGTTGGTGGTGGCCCTCCAAGATGCTATGAGTGTGGTGACCTCAATCACATTAGATCAAATTGTCCTAAGCTTGCAGGTAAAGCATCAAGGGAGGAGAAGGACAATGACAGAGGAAAAGAAAAGAAGAAGTCTTCACCAAGTGATAGAAAGAAAAAGAGCTTCATCAGCAAAAAGGTTGTTCATCGGGTTCTTTCTGCTCTTGAACAAGTAAACTTAAGTGATGTGGATTCAGAGAGCAGTGAGGATGATACAATGGTTCCAAGCAAGCATGATTTGACAGGATTGTGTCTCATGGCTAGAAATGATGAAAGCTACACCGAGGATGATCATGATAGTTACTTCAATGAGGTAGAACCTTCTTACGATGATTTAGCTATTACTGTTGCTCGTCTTGGAAAATTGCTTGACAAACGCGACAAGAAAATTAAGAAACATGATGTTCTTGTGGAATCTTTGCATGCTGAAATTGCTAGACTTAAATCTTTGATTCCTGATGATGATGCTTGCAAATCAAGTGACTTAATCTAAAGTGAGCTTACTGTGCTTAGGAAAGAACATGTTTCTTTGTTAGAACAAGTCAATGCTGAAAAGAAAGAAAATGAAAAACATGTTAAAAATGCTAGCTGTTCAACTGTTGATTTGCATGATACAACTCATTTTTCTAAATGTGATATACTGGATTTGAAGTTGCATGATGCAAATGCTAGGGTTTCTCAAATGACAGATGCTATGCTCACTCATGAAGTTCTCTCATGCTCAACTTGTCGCAAACAGAAAGGAAAAGTGGACGTTCCATGTAATAACTGTTTAACTCTTTCTCGAAAGGTTGATTACTTGGAAACTGGTTTTTAAGCAATTTGAGTTTAAATTGAGGTGTTTAAAAGATCGAAAATTTGATTTTAGCTTCCGCGCAATCATTCACCCCTCCTCTGATTGCTACATTAGTATATTTCGATCCTACAATTGCGCAAACACAATGCCAACAACAACTGAACATCCATGTAGAACTACTCTAGTTCCACATATCAACATCATCGTGTGGCAACACGTCACACCATTTCACAAACACATTTCATAATCTATTAATCAGTATTATCCTTTTATTTTCAAAAGACATGAGTTGCGTGGCATGGCTAAGCAATTACACACGGTCTAACCAACTCTCGTTGGCAAGTAATAACAACCAACTAATAATCAACCATTTTAGGATGACAAATGAATTATGGTATACAAATAATCATGGCAAGGTGATATTTAGCAATTGGGTTGAATAACTAATTCCCAAATTAATTTAAATCATTTTAATCTTGAACTAGCATGCAATAATTTGAATCAAAGTAAATTTGTAAAACTGGGAGCAATATGATCAAAGCACAACTTGCCTAGCACTTGCTATAAACTGCTCTTTACTCTTTTTAAAGTGATCTTCGACTTCCTCAACCGTTGGCTCTTCAATCGAATGCTTCGACTTCCTCGTCCTTCAGCTACTTCGGGTAACTTCTGGACGACACGTCTAACGACAAAGAAGCACAAATACAACAATTCTCAAAAGGCAATTCAAATAAACTCCAAATTAAAATTAGATCGGTACTGAATGAAAGGGATTGAATTTAGGAGCTTGGATTTGATCGAAGATCGGATGAAAGAGAACAGGCGTTCAGAAGATTTATCGAGAAGGTTACAATTGATAATTAGGAAAGAACGGAGCATATTCCAGGGAATATCCTTCGAGATTAATTAACTCGATTGGACAAATATTGACATATGAGCAATGGTGTATCAACCAAGTCCATGAATGATTTCCTGATCAATGGCAGATTAGATTTTCAAAGATAAGACAAGGACAAGTGGGATCAACATCCACTACGATTCGATATGGGGTTCAGTCATACATCGATGAAAAGGCTTGATGATGACAAGACGGCGATGATAAGAAGACGGGGCTAAACTCAAGGTGATAGGGCTAGATCACATCAAGGCGATAGAAAAGATGATGACATCGCACTAGGGCCTTTACTTGCATGCACACATGTGATGAGAGCAAAGCGTTAACGGCGGGACGTTAACGACGAAACGTTAACAGCGGAACGTTAATGATGGAACAGTAACGGCGAAACGTTAACGACGGAACGTTAACGATGGAACGTTAACGGCGAAAGTGAAGCGATGATGGAACGCTCATGAAACAACAAGGTGGCGACTGTCGGTTGAAAGATAGGGTAGCGAGGTCATGACATGGCCATGACAAACCAAAATGGTTGGCGGCACAAGACGGCGCGCGACGGCGGCAAAAGGCGGCGGCCGACGAATAAAAAAAAATTCGGTAGATGCAACAGCAAATGGGAAATATCCATCGCGTAGAACGTGACAAGACGAACTCAACAAAATAGGCGGATTAGGTGATGACAAGGCGGTTTACATGCAAAACGAAGCAACAATTAATTAGCCGAAATACAAATAAATTCTAAAAATTACAAAAATAATACTGGCAGGAAGGTATTGAATTTACATGAATTTAGAAATTTGAATCACTCGATTCGGAATTACGACGACAAAGATATGGTCAAAAGAATGGGCTCGGTTTGAATAATTCAAAAATGACGGAATATTCCTTAGAATCTTTATTTTTCCTGAATTTATATTTTCTTCTCTCCCTTACTAGTGGGCCCAAGCTGTCATCTTCTTCAGCGTTCTTCACCATGGACGTTCTGAGCAACACTACAAGCTCAGGCACACAAGATTGCCTGAGCTTAGGGGCATGGCGGCAGCATGGCAAATAGCAAATGGAAAGAGGGTGGCGCGTCGTGCATGGAGCATGTGACTGAGTGGCGAACGGAGGACGGGAGCGCACCGCGGCGTTCGGGATGGTAGCAGTGTGGCTGCGTGGTGCTCGGCGAGGGGGCAAGATGGAGAGCACGAGGAGAGCCTGAGGGCGCGCGACGTGAGGAGGTGGGTCAAGCGGCCTGACGGGCCGGATGGCGCGGAAAGGCGGTGCGGTGGCGGCTTGGTCGGCGCATAGGCGGCGCATGGCGGTGGAGTGCTCCAGCGATGGGGAGGGGCGGCCAAGGGGTGGGGTGAGGGCGGCAAGGTGAGGGGGAGCCCGTGGGCACGTCGGTCGACCACGGGGAGGCCTAGGGCAGCGACGCCATGGACGACCGGAGCGACCAAAAACGACCCGAATGGCATGGCGGCCAAAGCACAATTAAACCGTGGAATTTCTCAAAACCAGCAAGAGCACGGCGTAGAGCAAGATCATCTTGGCTATATCTAGAAGGAATTTGATTGGGGATTACCGGTTTGGGAGGAATCGACGACAAACGGAGCGACGACCGACGACGAACAAACTCGAAATTCGGGGTCAAACTGCAACGAAAATCAAATCCGACTGAATGGTTGTGATCATGGAAGCAAAAGGCACAAAGTGACGGGGTGGGATTACCCGGAAACTCACCGGAGCAAGAGATGGCTCACCGGTGTCTTTGGAGAACGTCGGCATCGGGTTTTCTCGAGTTTTGGAAAGGGAAATGGCACTGAACTGATGGGGCAAGGTAAGCACGGGATAGAGGGCATCAATACACAACTTTTGGGTACTCGCACGTCTCAGGAGGTGAAGAGACGCCCGAGATATTGACCGAGCAATAAATTGCCATTAACGCTTAATTGCGGCTGCTACGCGTGGATTGAGGACGGGTAACGACTTGGAACTTGTTCCTCTCATCAATACCTTCGCGATGATTCAGCTCCCACTTGATTTGGTGCAATATTTTGAGAGATATGGGGTTTTGAAAATGGAGCCAGACTTGGAACTTGAGACATGAACAATGCTGAAAGATGAACAGTAAAATTTTTAAAGCGCGCGAGATAAAATAGATAACAAGATCTAAAAATGCTGGAAAGGATTCTAAAAATCCTAAAGAATAAAATGGAACCAAATAAAATTATTTTCACTATTTTTGGATGAACTTTGGAATTTAGATTATTTTGGGACGAAAATAATGGATTTGATAAAAAGCGCGAGAGATAAAATACCAAAGGGATTCTATAAATCTTGAAAAAATTCCAAAAATTATTTTAGAATATTTGAAACCTAATTATATGAATTTTAAGATTTTTTGAGTATTTTGGAACTCGGGTGAAATTTCGAATAAGGACCGGAATTGGAAATTCTGACTTTGCAGACGGAAAATGATTGAATTCCAATTTCAGAAGGATATGGATGCCCGGTTAATTAGAACACAAGGGAAATCCAAATTTTGAATTTAAATGGAATTTCAAAGGAAAGGTTTGAATTTGGAATTTGGATATAGAATTGCCCGAACTATTAATAATTCAAATTAAAAATCCAATAAAAATCCAATTAACATCCAAATGTTTAAATTAATAATTTTAATTAGTTTTTAGCAAATCTAAAATTTGGAAAATTCCCTGAGATACAAAGAACACTGCAAAAACTAAATTTTAAATTACTTGATGCACATAGAAGGCACATTAAATTGTTTTAGATTTAGAAAATTCTAAATTAAGCTTCTTTAATCAAATAAGATTGATGTAAAATTTTTGGAAAGCTAATTTAATATAAATTTTTGAAAACCCAAATTTTGGGATGTTACACTTATCTTTTGAAATGATGAGTTTATTATGTCGCTCATTCAGAGGTTAAATTTAAATTTGGCTAGGTATGAGCATATATGAAAATGAAGTAAATAAGATTTTTTTAATTACCATTAATTTCTTACCATTAGCGCGCACATATACATCTTGCTCCATTAGTGGCTATTGTTAGCCAATTTTTATCAAGTGTATATCAAATTTATTTAATTACGATTATTGGATATTAATAAAAATTAAAATTTAGCTAATATGGTAGACGGGTGATCATTAAGTTGGCTTGCATTTGGAGATAATGAATTTATTATTTAGCACTTTCAGAGGATAAATTTAATTTTAGCTAGGTATGAGCATATATAAAAATTAAGTAATTAAGATTTTTTTAATTACCATTAATTTTTTACCATTAGCGTGTGCATATGTACATCTTGCTCCATTAGTGGCTATTGTTAGGCAATTTTAATTAAGATTATTTGATATTAATAATTTTTTACATTAATTAATTATTGTAGATGGACCGGAGTTGGATGTATAATGCGAACCATTACAGGCGAGAATACATCAATGCCATTTCTTCTTTTGTAAAAGCCACCAAGGAGAATAGCTTGCAAAAGAAGATGAAGTACATACATTGTCCATGCATTGATTGCAAGAATGAGAAGATGTTTTCGGACAAAGACCATATCCACTTGCACTTGATTCAGAGGGGTTTTGTACCTGGCTATACAAGTTGGATAAGACACGGCGAAGAGGAGATCATACTTCAATGTGATAACGTCGACGACGACGAAGCCGGCAATATGGCAGTTGACATCAATTATGGATCCAGTGAGGATAGGTTGGTCGTCGATAACGACAATAATCTGGCTCGATTGTTGTGCGATGTAGAAGAGAACTACACTAGTCAGAGAGAGTTTAATTAATTCAAGGGTTTGATGGAGGACTTAGAGAAACCTTTGTTCCCGGGTTGCAAGGAGGAATACACAAAGTTGCACACCGTGCTTTCACTACTGAAATTAAAGGTAGGCAATGGTTGGTCGGACAAGAGTTTCACGGCGTCGTTACATCTCTTTAGCGAACATGCTTCCAGAGGGAAATGTGTTGCCTAAAACCACGTATCTAGCTAAGAAGGTTGTATGTCCCTTAGGATTAGAAGTAGAAAGAAAACATGCATGTCCAAACGACTGTATACTCTATCGCAAAGACTATGCAGACGGGCATGTATGTCCGGTGTGCAAAGCATCCCGATACAAGCGTAAGAGCGATGACAGCGAAGGCATTGAGGTGAAGAAAGGAGCTCCTGCTAAAGTGGTGTGGTATTTGCCAGTAATACCTCATTTGAAGCATTTATTTGGAAACAAAAAGCACGCCAAATTGATGCGATGGCACTCGAAAGAGCGTAAGAGGGATGGAAAACTAAGATACCATGCTGATTCTGCCCAGTGGAGAACCATCGATAGGCTCTTTAGGGAGAACTTCAAAAACGAACCGAGGAATGTAAGGCTTGGCTTGAGTACGGATGGAATGAATCCTTTCGGTAACATGAGCAGCATTCATAGCACTTGGCCCATGACTCTCTGTATCTACAACCTTCCTCCTTGGCTGTGTGTGAAACGAAAGTACATTATGATGTCGCTGCTTATCTAAGGGCAGAGACAACCTGGCAACGATATTGATGTATACCTACAACCTTTGGTGGAAGATCTTGTGACACTGTGGAACGAAGGTGTACAGGTATAGGAGTAGGACGAGTACAAACGAGAGTACTTCACTCTACGTGCATTGTTGTTCTGCACCATCAATGATTTACCTGCCCTTGGTAACCTGTCCGGCCATACTATAAAATGAGTCAAAGCATGCCCCTAGTGCCTGGATGAAACCACTAGTGTGTGGCTCACCAACTCGAGGAAAATAGTGTACATGTGTCACCGTAGGTTCCTTTGCAGGAATCATCCGTACCACAATATGAAGAAATAATTCGACATGACAAAGCAGGACGGTTCAGCTCCAAGGCCTCTTCGTGGGGAAATGGTTTATGATATGGTTAAGGATCTTAATGTTGTACTTGGAAAGGGGAGTACTGATAATACATTGAGGTCTCATACTAAGAAGAGCACGTGGAAGAAGAGATCCATATTCTAGAACCTGCCCTATTGGAAGGACTTAGAAGTTCGACACTGCATCGACGTCATGCATGTAGAGAAGAATGTATGTGACAGCATGCTTGGTCTTTTACTGAATATTCCTAGCAAAACAAAGGATGGACTAAAGGCACGAAGGGAACTGGAAGATATGAAAATCAGAACTGAGCTACATCCTCAAGACATCGGGAAAGGCTGACTTTACCTTCCCCCAGCTTGCTACACTTTCTCCAAGAAAAGAAAACAGACATCTGCAAGTGCTTGCATGGTGTTAAAGTTCCGTCCGGTTACTCTGCAAACATCAAGAAACTGGTATCGATGAAAGATTTGATGTTAACTGGCATGAAGTCTCATGATTGTCATGTGATGATGACACAAATGCTACCTATTGCAATTAGAGGTAATTTATCTGACAAGGTCCGAGAGGCAATCATGAGGTTGTGTTTGGTTCATCTCATTGTTCACCTTGTGAATGAGATAAATATTTGTGGCCCCGTATTCCTGCATCAGATGTACCTGCTCGAAAGTTATATGGGTGTTTTGAAGAAATATGTACATAATTGATCTCTGCCAGAAGGCTCTATTGTAGAAGGTTATGCAACTGAGGAGGTTATTGAGTTCTGCATCGATTACATGGACGAGGTTGAACCGGTAGGAGTGCCTATATGTTACCATGAGGGCAGGCTAGCCGGGAATGGTGTAATAAGAAAGAAATCTATAAATTCTTACGATCATGTTTTGTTTGAACAGGCCCATTTCACAGTCTTTCAACAGTCAGTTGAGGTGTACCCGTATATGGACATACACAAGGATAAGCTACGGAGGGAAAACCATGGACGATCAGAGCTTTGGATAACAAAAGAGCACAATCATTTGTTCAATCATTGGTTCAGGGAGCACATGTCTGGTGAAGACACAAGTGTTATATTTAAGTGGTTGGCAAAAGGGCCATCAGGTACAATCGTGACATGGCAATGATACGATATAAATGGATTTACATTTTACATGAGAGCTCAGGATGGCAAAAGCACTTACCAAAACAGTGGTGTCCGTATAGATGCCTACGACAACACAGAAAGTAAGAAGAGCAACTACTACGGGTTCATAGAGGAGATTTGGGAGCTCGACTACTGCATTTTCAAGATCCCGGTGTTTCGGTGTTTGTGGGTCCAACTCCCAAAGGGTGTCAAGGTGGACAAGTACGGCTTCACTACTGTGGACATCGAACATGTTGGATACAGAGACGAACCATTCGTACTTGCGAAGCAAGTAGCACAAGTCTTCTATGTAATCAACTCGGTAGATAAGAAGCGCCGTGTAGTACTTCAAGGAAAAAAAGGATCGTCAGAGTTGAGAATGTCATGGATGAGGAAGAGTACAACCAGTTTGATGAGTTGCCTCCTTTCGTAGATGGCAGCATTAGGCTCGAGGAAGAAGCCACTCAAGAAGTTACCTATCATCGCGATGATCACAACGAATGCCAAATTGTAAAAAAAATAATTAGTTAGGAGTAATGGCAATATGTGTCCATTTATATGTGAAAAATAAGATAATGAAGTGAAATGTGATATGACTCCTTTTGATTGCGAATGTGATATGTTTGTCCAGCTAAACATTTTACCATAACTTCCAAAAAATAGTATGAAATTATTGTGAAAATATAGAAATTTAATAATCACATATAATTCCTTTTAAAATTAAAAAACAGAAAATAAGGAAATCTAAAAACTGCCATATCAGAATTAATAGAAAATAAATATGCATGATTTTGACTTTAAAAATTTAAATAATAAACAATTTAACATATTAAACTCTCTCAAAAGTTTTGAAAAATTCTTGACTTCATTTTCATCCTCAAATAAATATAAAAATAGAAGTGAGCAAATAATAATTATTTTAATCCAAGGGTTTTTTAATTTTTATGTAATTTATTTTAATCCAAAAATTTTATGGATAATAATAATTATTGTCTAAACTTGGTAAAAAATTTAAAAATGTTTTAATGATATCTGATGGCTAAGTGTGGGGTTGGGTTATCTGTGGCAGTTTTTCTTAAGAACCGCCATAGATACTCCTCCATCTGTGGCGGTTTTTCTTAAGAACCACCATAGATAACGTTTATCAGCGGTAGTTTTCCTTAAAAAATGCCACAGATACTGCCCCATATAAATACTAGCCCTAACTTAACCCTTCGGCACTTCTTTTTCATTCTCCCACTCACCCACTCCCATCGTCCTACAGCGCCGCCGCCGGTCACCGCCCCCTATAGCGCCGTTGACTGCGTGTCGTGCATCCTCGGAGCTCCGCGCTACCCCAACCGCTGACTACCTTGACACCGCTATTCCCCGAGCATCAGCGTCGTTCTCCCGTGAAGGTTAGCTCTCCCGAGCATCACTAGTTGTTTAGGGCTCGATGAACTAGTGCATTACAGTGAGAAACTCGCCATTACGTTCGGGCAATCTAGAATGTGATTTGTTCTTGAGTAGGAATATGATTTGTTCTTGAGTAGGAATATGTGATCTGTGCTATATTTGTTTACTACTGTGTTGTAGATGCTATGTTGTAGATGCTTTGCTGTAGATGTTGTGTTGTAGAAACGAAGCATCACAGCGAGAAACGAAGCTGTGTTATAGATGTTGTGTTGCTTGATAACATGGACAATAAGTTGATGGTTTGAATTTGAAGGGGTCAGAATAGTATTTGTTGTATCCTAATATGTAGTAGAATAGTATTTGCTGTATCCTAATATGTAGTAGAAGCCTTTACTATCGGTTCACAAATGCAGTACTTAAAAGTAGATGGGACAGGTCCATAGAAAACTCAAAATTTATTAAGCTATAGTTAATTGGTTTTTGAGCTGAGTCTGAATGGCCCATTGGTTAATTAAATTAAGCTTACTCTTTTGGTAGAATATGTTAATGTTTTTTTTCACAATATTGCAGTAAGTACTTGCTAGTTTTATACAGATTGTGCACTTGTGTAGTTATACTTTGTCTGCATCTAATTACATGACATTAGTTATGCTTGTGTTTTCAATTGGAATCATGCTATATGTAATGTAGCTGAATGATTTTCATTATTCTACTGCTTATATCTTTAATTGTCTCATATATATATATATATTGATAAGAGAGTGCTCTACCGTTTCTCTTTTCTAGAATCAACAATTTTCTTATCTATGGTCTATAACTCAGAATGCATCAGCAAACTAAAATCCATGGCTAACCTCTCTTAAGGGCTCAAGTATAAGCAGAGAGATCTAGAGAGATGAACTCATCCGATACTCGTGCGTACAAAAACCCTAGCTAGAGGAAGATTACTAGTTCAATATGGGCTTATTCATACATACTCTTGGATGTGAAATGATATATGTTCATAGGTAGGTGGGGTGTCTCCCATCAGTTCATAGAATGATGATTGGGATCATCACTAAGTGTTTATTTATTTTATTGTCTTTTCGCATATTTGAGTTCGAACAAAAGCTACACAATTAACCAACGTTCCAAGCAACATGAGGTTGGCTGGAGTCATACTATGGTTCTCAACCAGAGAACTAATGTGACACACCATATGGTTGTGCTTTGAACCATTTGTTGAGCTGATGTCATGCCACTTGATATCATATTGAACTGTCGAGTGCTCAATATGTGCATGCATTAGCTATAGAACACCTTGTGATAAGTTTATCGGATTTAAGCATATATTCTAAAAGAATTAATTATTTTGGACCAATGCTATGCCTACGGTATCCCCTAAATGCTAGACTTATCACTCTATTGCTAGCATCTTAGCTCTTACCCCTTTCATGTTACAACCGTTCCTTTTTTCTAGAATCAACAATTAAATGTGTATAAGCAAATAAAATGACCTAATTAAATGTTAAGTCATGTAGAGATAATCTTGAAATATCCGTGAAGTCAAAATCTTATTAGTTGATAAAAGATCTAATTTGGATTAAATTCATAAATCCTGTTAGCAAAATAACCTTAAGTATTATGATTTTTGACACACATCAACATTTTTTGTGGAAATGTAGTTGTTATGGAGACCAATCCCGAGCCTGTAATGGAGGAGACTTCCAACCCGAGCCTAAGCTAATATCTTAACATCGAGCCAATCGCCAAAGATGCCGAGGTCTCTACCACTGCTGCAGATGATGCTCCCGTTGCAAGACATTAAGGTCGAGGGAAAACTAAGAAGCCTGAAGACCGGTATACCATCTTTTGAAGGTCTTAGATGCTGGGGCCCCTGTTGTACCACAGAAGTCAATAGCAAAATACAGATCGAAAAGCCTTTTCTCTGGCCCAACCCACTTTCCTTCCTTTTTTCCATTCATTTTCTTTTCAGCCAAGCCGGCCAGTCGACTTGTGTTGTTGCGGACTCAACCTACCCGCCTCTCTTCTCTCTCCGCCTCTCACTGCCACCAAGGCATGCTTGTCAGAATTCAGAACCTTCTTCTTCCTCTTGCCTGAGTCACCCGAGTCCCGACTTCCTCAGCCATTGCCACAAACATGGAGATCTCAAACCACGACCGTTTCTTCCCATTCTTTCGCCCAATTAATGGAAATAACCACCGTCTTCAAACACCGCCTTCACTCCTCCTTTACGCGATATAGCTCACCTTTACTCCGCTTGGCCGATGCATTCATCGCTTCCATCCTCCCTAGTCCATGCCCCCAAGCCCCTATAAAAGGAAGCATCAACCTCACCATTTCCCGGTCATCCCATTTCCAAACATTCAACTCCCATCCTCTCAGTTCCCCGGAACACCACCGCGCCCCGACCCCTGCCTTCAACTCCAGGCGGTACGATTATGTCATCGTGCCGCCACCTCCAGTGAATCCCAATCGTTCCCAAGGGCGTCACAATGTGTTCCAGACTCTCACAAACATTTCCCTTCTATGAATTTGGCCTTTCACGTTGCCGTTCGATGGAATCAAGATCTTCTTTGTTGTTAGTGCCCGAGCATCGCCGCCATCCAATTTCGCCGCCGCCTGTGGAGCCCAGCCATAGCCGTCCATAGCTTCGTCTTTGCTGCTTCACATTCTACCTCGTGCTGACCTCTTCTTCACCAGTGTATCACCACAACACTGATGCTGCCATCGCCTGAATCCGTTATAGGTGACCAAATGCAGTGCACTAGCTTCCCCTCATTCTGATCTCTCTATTCCACACCTCCTTGCTCGCAGTTGTGTTGCCAAGCATTGGTTACCATTTGGTCTTGAGCACCGCCGCCTCAGCCGTTGGCATGTGAGTGCCACACAGCTACCACGCATGCCATGTCATCATCTCGAGGTAAGTCAACAGCCATGTGTTCAGTCTTAATTCCACTTTTTGCATTAGAATGAAAATTCAAAAAATCCTACATAATATTTTCTTCCTCTCTTTCTCCTTGAATTTACACTTTCAGAGGTATGCTATCCTTCATGCTAACTCCCTTTTTACTCCATTCTTTCTCATAAATTCATGTAAAATCCCAAACTACCTATTTAGGCTAATTATGTATTTTTTAATATCTATTTGTATTTTGTTTTGATTTATTTGAATTTGGTTGTTTTCACGTTTAGATTTTGGAGTGTTGGAGTAGGAGTTTCACGATCTAAAGCACGACAACTCCGACCAAGACAAGTTACACCTTTGATCATGTTGATCCTAATTTTTAAATTAATATTTTTGATTGAAATTATTGTATGCATAAATTTTATTCGGCGTAATTTAAATCCTAGATTTAAATGTATAATTACATCCTATTTCTTATGGCCATATTTGATATTGAAAATCCTTGTATGCTTGTTACCTTAGGTAAAAGCTCACTAGTTGGTACATTAGTACAACATTAACTAGTTCTTTTTATAGCAAATTGATTAGAAATGCTTAGACCCAAAATTCATGTTCATTTGCTAATTTATCAAAGCCAAAATGCTTTTGATTATAAAAGTTATTTCTTGGCATTGGAATGTAACAAAAGTTGATCAAAGTTATGTTATTAAAAAGATAATGAAAATATGGTTTACTGTGAGACCCCATTTCAGGGAACAGGAATCTCCATGTGTATACAGTACTATTCCCTAGATCAATAGCTAGTACACACATGTTTACAACATCGATATCACAACCAATACAGGATATTTATAACCTGCATGAGATTAATTATACAGAGTACAATACAACACCAAATAATAACAGAGCAGCAAAATGAAAAGCGACAACTAAAAGAACCAAAAGCCAAGCGGAATGCCCACTACCCTCAGGCATCGGACTAGGCCAACCCTTAAAAGAAATCATCGTCAAAGTCCCCATGGCCTGCCTAAAAGTACGAGTCGCCCAGCAAGACTGAAGCTTCATCTTCTGAGACAACATAGATAGCAAGTTTGAGTACATTGGTACTCAGCAATACTTGATAGTGGCTCACAAATTGTCGGGACCCGAATATGCAAATCCGGACCCTCTGTGTATTCAGCAGTAGTCCAAGATCGCGCTAGTGCACACAGTCTCAACATAGATGAAATATCACAATCGTACACAACGGAATAATAAAAGTAATACAATTACATAATATAAAACTGTTGAACGACCTTAAAGTCGACCTTACACTTGAGAGGCCTTGATGGCTTTAGCGCAAATAAGTAAGCAAATGAGCGAAGCGTTGGTGAATCCCATCAATATGCCACAGGCAACTGACAAGGTTCAACTCCTAGATATTCGCCTCCTCGTGGAACTTCTCCTCCTTTGAAGTTATAGTCATCTTCTCATCTGATGATTTGTTGTTTGCAAGGGGGGTGAGTACACACAGTACTCAACAAGTCATGCACAGAATGCAGTTCTATTACTACATGCATGGCTTATTCCAAAGGAATGGCTGAATGGTTCTTTTGCAATAAAGTAGCGTTCACAAATAATCATAGTAGAAAGAAAAGCGATAAAACAAGTAATATCAATAATAAATTTGCAATCATTCTCAAGTGAAGCATTTCTCAACCTTAACCAAGTTCCATATCACCTTATCCACATTCCCAACCTCATTTTATCAAAATCTAACCCTTGATTTGTAATCCCGAGCAATGCTCAATATCGTGAGCACACGGCTATTCAATAGTTTTACACTCTGCAGAGGTTATACACTTTACCCACAAGATATAATCAACTCACCACGTCAGCCGTGAAACGCCATACAAGAGTATGTGAATGAGCGATCATAACAAAGCCTTTCCAAAGATCCGTCTAAACCTAGTACTGCCCGCTAAGGTTTCAACACTGGAGGGACTGGTTACCACACCCAGGGCCCCCCTCTTGCGCCATGTGAGTTCTCACCCGCTCCTCTGGGCCCCACACCACCATGACAGTACCAAAGAATAGATTTCACAGTTTACTCAGCTTGGTCCGTCCCATTCCGGAACTTGTGGTTGTATGAAAGACTCATTTCAAAGGCTTGCAAGGTTAAGTCCTTAGTTGACCGAGGCAAGACTAACCAAAAGTTCATCACATCAACATGTCATAATACCAAATGCGATCGCCCAATTGCCACTCTTGGCCCAGGAAACAATCTAAAACCAAATCGACGCCTAATTGCCACTCTTGGCCCACCGAAACAATCTTGCCACTTGCCTCAGTCTAAATCACTTTCCCACCCCAGTCCTTTACCATGCACCACGTGCCATCATCAACTCAATAACACATGTCACATTCTCAAAAACACGTTCCATATCTCATTAAGTCAATATTAACTTTAATTTTCCAAAATCATGACAAATCTACGTGGCAGGGCTAAGCACACTACATACGGTCTAATTAACCCATGTTGGCAAATTATTAATGTCCAACTATTAACCCACAATCTAGGGTGACAAATGAATCATGGCATACAAATAATAGCGACAAGGTGGCAATAACAAGTAGGTTGATTATCTAATCCCAGAGTAATTGAAATCAGTTTATTTCAAACTAGCATGCAATAATTTCAAACGAAATAATTTTAAAAATGGGATCAATATGGTCAAAGCACAACTTGCCTGGCCCTTGCAATTTTTATTATTCTTTACTCTTTATCTTCGATCCTTGATTCTCGATCTTCAATCTCCGCTTGCTTGATTCTCAGCTCCTTCGAGCGACTTCCGGCAACACGTCTAACGATAAACAAACACAAATACAACAAAGCTCAAAAGGCAAATCAACTCCAAATTAAGAACGAATAGCATTGGGCACAACGGCTTAGATGAAATTAGGAACTTGAATGGATTAGGTCGATGATTAGACAAAAGAGAACGGCTTTCGGAAAATACACCGAAGAGAAAGATTAATAACTGGGAAAGAAGGAATAATATCTCGAAGAATATTTCTTCCGAAGTTATTATCTTGATTGGATAGCCGATGTCATATGGACTCTCGATCTATAGACCGGGTCCACGAAGTTACGTTAGTTCGCCATGAACTAAGCAGATGCTCAAGGTTGACTTTCGTTGACCGAACGACACAGTCAACCAAGAGGAAGATAGACTGATAGACTAGGTCTGGCACAAGAATATGTCATATGGCTAATGGTCTATCGACCAAGACCACGAATGAATTCTAGGTTAATGGCAGATTAGATTTCAAGGATAAGACAAGGACGGATGGGATCGACATCCACTATGGTTCGATCCGAAGGTTAGTCTTACATCGGGGACGGAACTTGACAACGATGAGGCGGTTATGACAGGAATACGAGGCTGAACTCAATGTGATGGGCTAGATCACAATAAGGCGATAGAAAAGGTAAGGACATCACATTAGGGCTTTCACTTGCATGCACCCATGCGATGACAGCGATACGATGAGAGCAAAGCGTTAACGGTGGAGCGTTAGCGGCAGAACGTTAACGGCAAACGTTAACGATGAATATGAAGCGTTAACAGAACACCTATGAGATTACAAGGTGGCGACCATCGGTACAATGGTAGGGCAGCGAGGTCATGACATGGCTCATGTTTGATTTGCGATCTGCGAGGTACTCACGACATGACGCACCGTCAACGACAAATTGGACCAAAGGTTGAGTTAGGGTTAGAGAGAAATGATTCAAGGTTGGATACACTTGGCATAGGGTAGAACGGTAGGGTTGGCTCTGCGATTAAAGCTTATCAAGGATGGCGAACCGAAACGCGAACCGATGCAAAGGACTAAACCGAAAGACGACGGTTAGATACTAGATTATGGCTTTGACGGCAACCGGTGATCCAATGCACTCCTAAAATGGACTAAACAGTGAATGGAGACCCACTGGACAGGACAACACGGCCGAAGCGAACTAAATTGGGTGGCGGCAAAAGACGGCGCGCGGCGGCGGCAAAAGGCGGCGGCCGACGAATAAAAAAAATTTCGGTAGATGCAACAGCAAAGGGGAAGTGTCCATCATGTATGACGCGATGAGACAAACTCAACAATATAGGCGGATTTGGCGGCGACCCACCGGATTGATCACAAACTGCCGATGAACGGCTCCCGGAGCTAATAGATCAAACTGTCATAACTATTAAAATACTAGATGGAATCTAACCAAATTTTACAGAGCGCTATCTGGGATCATTTGGCACAATATGATATGAACGGATCTGAGTTTTACCTTCTGGATCAACGGGGAACGCGCGACGAAGTTTCAGCCATCCGCAATGCAGTCTGATCGGGGAAGATTGATTTTTATGCGCAAATCCCGTTAGTAAAACCATAAGTTAGGGTGAGCACCGTGCAGGGGACATCAAGAGGAGCCTACCATAAAAATTGCATGGTCAAACTCGCAAAAACGAGGGAGAACGGGCTCCGGCAAGATTTGATCTTTGGGCGGCTGTAACTTTTGATCCCGTAGATGAAATTGCACCAAATTTGGATGGGAGACAGAGGGTACCATAGAGTACGCCGTGGCAAAGATGGATCTTGAAAAGAGTCGACGAGTTGACGAGGAACGCGCCTCAAAGTATGGCCGACGTGCGGCGGCGCTTCAGAGCTCTCGACGATGGTTTTAGGGTTTGGAAAAATTCATCTGAGGTTGGGAGGATATGGGAGAGGCCATGGGAGGTCTACTAGGGCTTAGGGTGGCGGCTAGGTCAAGGAAATAATTTTTTTAGAGGAGAAACGGGCTTAAAACCGGACTTGGCGCACAGGAAAACCGAGCGGGCGACGTGGCGCATTTCCGGGAGTCGGATCGGAATCAGAGGGCTGTAGCGGTTCGGCGACGTGGCCAAACGAGGAGTCGACACGTGGCAGCGCGAGATGTAGTTCTAGAAATTCATTTAATTCAAGAAAAATAGAAACATTATCAGGAAAATTCCAAAAAATTCTATAAAATATTTTGAGACATTTTGAACTCAAATAAAATATTTTCAACAAAAATTTATATAAATTTTTTCCAAATTTTAATTAATTCCATAAAGGACTTAATTCAAATTAATTCATTTGAGGCAATAAAAATACCAGAAAAATTCTAGAAAATATTTTGGGACATTTTGGAACTCAAATAAAATGTTTTCAGAAGAACTTTATTTTCTCTTTTGAAATATTTAATTACTTTAAGTAAAAGGCTTAGTTTAAATTTGTCAGGGATTGGCTACACTGCATGCAAGGCGACCATCAAGCTTGGGCTAACCGACCATGCCCTTGCGGACAACGCATGCAGACCGACCAACCGTGCACCCGGCCCGAAAGCAAGCCAGCTCGGGGTCCTCGACAAGGCGACGTGGCATTAAATGCATGGCGGCTCGAGGATCGCGCCGGGATCCGCGCCGCCACGGTCATGTCCTTGACTTGGTCCACGCCCACCTGTGCCCACGTCGCGTGGTACCCGGCGGTGGCGCGCGACGCTCGCTCACAGACGTCCTCTGATGAGTGCGCTCCTGTAATAAATGATTTGTCTCCTGTAATTCCCTATAAATACCCCCTCCCATGATGGATTGAGGGTTGGAACCTCTTGTAATACACAGACATTCACGCTCTGAGCCCACCGGCAGGTCCCTTAGGACCTCTAGGGACCCCGAGCAAGCGCTTTGTAACACCCTCTCGCATACTAGTGAAATCTACTGGACGTAGGGTTGTTATCTCCACCGTGGGAGGCCCGAACCAGCGAAAATTGACACCTTGTGCTTTCCGATCGTCTCAAGATACCTCGTTTCCTTGCTCGGCGTACTCTCAGACGTACAACCCTTGCGGAAAAGGGGCCTCACGTTGATCCCTCATTCAACAAGTAAGCTCGGCGGGGGACGCTATCCCGAATCGTCGACAAAATTAATTCCGAATAATTCCAAATAAATTCCAACAATTCTAAAAAAATACAAAGAAAATCCTAGAAGCACAAGGAACCCAAATAAAACTGAATTTAATTTAATTGAGGTTTATATTAGTCAATCTAAATTACTTTGACTTTAGAAAATTCCAGATTAAGCTTTAATTAAGCGAGAAAATTATCGCGAATTTTTGGGGAGCTAAACTTCACAAAATATTTTTGAAAACCCAAATTTTGGGATGTTACACAAATGCACATAAATAATCATGCAGGCTTAAACAATGAAAAGCTATAGGTTATTTTGCAGTTGCATAAAGAAACGAAATCATATGGACATAATAGATTGTAAACCAAAATTTATAAAATTGCTAATGAACATTGTAATCATATGAAAGTAATTGCAATCCATAACCAGTCTACCTGACTAAACACAATAAGTGTCGATTTCTTTTGACATAAAATCGGATGCCAAATACAGTTTCAAACTGAAACCCAATTTTTATAAAATACCAAAGTCTAGCATTAGAATGACTTCACCAAGTGCCCATGACCGCGGGCACGGCTAATCAATTAGATTTTTCACTTTGCATAGGTGTACAACTTTACCCACAAGGAATGATAAACCTTTTTGCTAGGCCATTTGGTAAGGAGATCATACAGAGCCGTTACTTTATCTAGACATGACTTTGAACCAGCCCGGGATGTTAATCCTGCCACAGAATCAGAAACACTCACCCAAGTCGTGGATCCACTTTCAACACATCCAACACACCGTTTCTGAACATGGCAGGGCGTACACCGTTGCATTGGCAAGTAGAAACCCCTTCAAGTAGACCAAACTGGAATGCCTGTGCTAGCTCCCACCTTCCAAAGAGAAAAGCCATGTCTAAATAACTTAATAGGCTAAGACTGTCCCATACCAGCCCTCGTGGTTGCACGGAAATCTTGGATCAATAGCATCCCATTGCTCGGTCCTTAATTTGACACGGGCGACACTTCACCCTACACTACGAATAATTCCCTTTGCTCAGCTGGCTATTGCCAATAGTCACCCGCATCGAAACCATAGTTTTATTTTAGATTTTTATTAAACTACCAGCAACCTTTTTTCAAATGACAGTCATTCAGTTAAACAATTTTGGAAATGAACCAATTTAATTTAAGCATGGCTAAGCAGATATAATAAACTAGCGATTATACCCAAAGTGACATTAATTATGTCTAAACCATACTTAAGGTTACATGGTTCACATTGTCATACAAAATAAGGAAATCCACAATATACAGAGATAACAACTGTTCTTACCCAGAATAGCAGTTTTTATGGAGAATTACTCGTATGCATAATACATTGGCAAAAACAACATATTGTAGGTGAATTATTGGGATCAACATGATCAAGAAAGTACTTGCCTTGCTCTACGTTGTCTGGCTCGAAGTCTGGGTTTGCAACAAGATCTTCCTCATCAGGAATGTTGGCATCTACACGTCGCACAACATGGAAGAAATAGAAATCATCAAATAAAAAGGGCAAAAAGAAAATAGATAGCAATAACAAATAAAACTTAGCATAAAGAACAGGGTTATTTTGTGAATTTAATAGCTTTATCTTACAAATTCAAGAGGTTAAAATTATGAATTCTTTTATTTATATTTTCGAATTCAAGATGCAAAAATTGTTTAAGATTATAATGATTTGATCATTATAGGCATGAAACGATTTTTACCATTAATTAGGATTCAGATTCAAAGCAATATTTAATTAGATTTCTAGCTACTTATATGCATATATATATGAATACATACATATATATATATATTAGCAAGCATGTGATCACACATGCAAAGATATGCATGCACAACTGAATGATCAAGTTGGCCTAGAGGGGGGTGAATAGGCAACTTTTCGAATTTTTAGGCTTAAGTAAGTAGCTAACAAATACAGAATGGTAGAAGATTAAGCACAAGACAATAATAGCAGTGGAAGGTAACACAAAAGCAAGAGTAACCACAAGAGACACAAATATTTATCCCGTGGTTCAGAGCCACTCTCTTACTCCACGTTAGAGCACTTCTCTTGAAGTATAGCTCCTCCAAAGCTAGTCGCAGTATCTTTGGTCTCCACTCGGGTAACTCTTTCACCACTCCAGTGAGGTGAGTTCCAAACCTCTCACATCCAAGGTGGCCTTCCACAAACTCCTTTGGACAGGTCACACCTTCACTGCCTCCAAGCCGTCTAGGACCACTAATATCCAAGAGTAATAGACTATGCACCAGTCCTGTCTCTTGGTTCACTCAGCACAACACTACTAGACTAAGCTTGGAGCTAAAACACTTGGAAAGTGTTAAGTTTAGAGTTCAAAGGTGAAGCACAGTCTCCTTGGTGGAATGAAAGCTCTAAGGATACTAAAATGTCAAGAAGATCATAAAGTTCTATGGATTGAAAATAGCCGTTACACCTATCACAGTGACCGTTGAAACGTGTCAGACTGTCAAAAATCAGCTTAACATATTTGCATCGGACTAATCTTCGATACTGATCCTAATACTCCAGACCAATGAAGGACATTTGTCCCGGACTGAAAAACTTGGTCTGTCGTACATAGGATGTTTGAAGGATTTGGTCTGGCGAAGAGATGTGAATTTAATGTGTGAACCGGACCGAAAAATTTGGTCCGCCATAGAAGGGTTTTACTGGAGTTAACAGCAACAGACTTTTTGAAATGATATATGAGTTTAACCGAGAGGATTGCTTTTGCACCGGACTGATTTTTGTGTTAGCGGAATTTGGTCCGGTGTGAATGGTGTGCGCTCGGTTTGCTTTGAACAAAGAATTCTTTTGCCACGGACTTAAGGAATAAAGGGTCTGGCATAAATGGTTTGCATTGATAAGAACTTTTTGGTCTGCCGTGAATGGAAAGCGCTCGGTTAGGATTCTGTCTGAGTCTAATTTTGCGCCGGACTAAAAAGGAATGGTCTGGCGTAAATGGATTTTGGTTAAGGATGCACTGGACTTAAGGAATGAGCAATGAAGTTTAGTCCGGGGAGACACTTAGACTTTGTATAGGGAGAAAGGTTTATTCAAGGAACAAAATGACTAAAGAATTTTTACTCCAAACAGTCTAATCTAGTTTTAGCCTTATGAACCAAAATTCTAACTTGTGCACAATCCCCCTTTATAGTACAGCCAAACAAAAATAAGTCCTAGCTACTTAGCTTGAATCATCTCCCAAACTAGAATTATCAATAAAGATCCTTAATCTTGACCGTTTAGGAGACTTCTTTGATGCTTCATCCAATATTTTTCATACTTTAGAAATTATTGACTCGGTCATCAATACCAAAACCATATAAATAAATATGAGAGAAGAATTAGGGGGCCTAGATGCTATCAACAACCACATGAATACAACCATATCTTATGCTATTACCATTCCTTATCACATTTTGCTTACTAGAAAAATTTTAACAAGCTTTATATGCCCTTACTGAATTTGCTTAGCACTGCATTTCTACTGTTCATGATTGTAAAATATTTCCATTCCCAAAAAGTATTTATTTTAAACCATATACACTTCACATTGCATAATATCTATTTAGCAAATGAAATTAACTATCTTGAAATTCAAATATTTTTATAGATTTAGACTCTTCTCAAGATGAGGGTTTCAGAAAATTTTATTTTTCTTTATTTTGCCTAAAGTTGAAATAATCATTTTCTTGGTGCATTAAACCTTACTTATGTATTTTATTATTAAAAATCACACAATAACTATTTTTGAAATATTTTTACATATTTTAAATCTACTAGATTTTAGATTTAATTTAGAAAATTATTTCACTCAATTTGGATTATTAGTTCAAAGTTATAGCAATGTGAACTGGCTCGGGTTTGAAAATACACTGGAAAAAAAAAAATCAAAATACGCGTTCTCTATTGGAATACACATTGTTACTGTGCGCGCTGGACTGTTGAACTCGTACTGAGTCACTGACAACCTAGGTCCTCTTGTCAGCGTGCACAAGAGAGGGAGTGGTGAACCTCTGACCGAGTGGTCCCGCATGTCAGTGCCGGTCGGGCCTGACCGACTTGTGGGACCCTTTGGTCGGCGACTCGACTGAGCGCAACCAACTGGCAATGGGACCCCACCTGGTAGTGACGCATACAGAGCATCTCAGTTTCTTCCTTGCCGCTGCCGAACTAGCTCCACCGCGGTGGAATGGGTAGCACCATGACCATCAGCGCATCAAGGCGTGTCGATGGGTGGTACCCATTCGACCTGAGGTGGCCGGGAACAGGGTCGCCACTGAAGAGGGGCGGCGGATGCCATGACTGATTGCTCATGAGCTCACCGTTGACGATCTCTTACCCGGATAAGCATTAGGAGAGCATCAGTGAACTCAAGAGTTTCTGTTTTACCCGCGAACAAGGTCGGAGAAGCTTCGGAGAGTGCTGTCCACGGTGCGTCGGAGTGGAGGAAGAAGAGCGGCAAAATGGATGGGCTACAAGCAAGAAGAAGTGGAATTTGGGCTCGATTAGCATACTAGGCTACATTGCGAAACTCCTGGATGAACTAATTCCAGATATTACCTCCGGCTTGGCACGATTGCTAGTTTCTCCCTCTTCTGGCTTCTCGGTGAACACCGACAAGGAATGGAGAAAAGAACTACGAGCTGGCTTGGTGAATGGATGAAGAAGAAGAGAGAAGGCTCAATTGTGATGCTGGGGAGGTATTTATAGCCGGCCAGAAGTGATTGCAGTGCTTGGACGCGCAGTGACGATCGACTCGGCTCGGCACAGAAAATGGCCAGTTGGCGGGAGTGATAACTGAGGCAGTATGGTGCAGGAGAGTCAAGGATGAACGTGGCTGAGGCGAGGCGGTCCGAGTGTTGATGACAGGATGATTGACCGAAGTGGTTCACCGAATTGAGCTCGAGTGATGCGCTGAATCGAGAGCCTTCGCTTCGGTCGGGTGAACAGAGAGGAAGATGGAGCTGACAAGTGGGGCTAGGGTCCACCGGTCAGTGCCTAAGCTAGCTTCCCATTGTGTGCCAAAGAACAGAGTTCTCCCGAAGCCGAGCCCGCTGGTCAGTGAGATGAGGTGGCAAAGAAATGAATTCTGGTTTGGTTGGCACTAGTACTGGATTTTATTGGCCTAACAAACCATGGTAGAAATTTTTCTAACTTTTTTACCAGAGTTTTTGGAAAGTTCTTGATGTCTGGTAAAAGTTTGGGATTAGAATGAGTTATTTAAAAATTAATAATATTCCTACAACAGTAACTGCTCCTAAATTTTGTTTCTAATTTTAATTTTTCTTTGATAGGAAAATGAAGTCTATTATTTTTGAAACTTTTTCTAAGTTTAATTTGATCTATAAATGTTACTGTAAAATTTTTAGGTCAAAATATTCTTCCATTATTTTATAAAAATTCGACATGGTAGTTTCCAAATTTTTAGAATTTCAATTTTAAATTTGAAAAATCTTAAATCACATTATTAATTTATGATATTTTTACCAGAGGTAGAAATTTCATTGTGATTTTAATGATAATTTTCTGACTCCTTTTAAGATTCGAATTTATTGTATTAATTCGATAATGCATTATTTTGATTTAAAAGTTGCCTTTTTATTTTATCTCTTCATTTATCTATGCATAAAATTTCATTTAGTGGATAAAATGGCTTACTTGCATGCTCAGGGTATCATGGTAAATTTTTCAAAATTTTACTTTTTACTTCTTTGCCTTTTTCTCTTTTTCATCCTCCATTGCTCATTTATTTGATTTTTCTCACAACACAAAATCCAAATAAAACCAGCAACATCAAGAAAATTCCAAGAATATCGACATTCAAATTTAAACATCATATTTTACTGTTCTAAAATTTTCAGGTTGTTACATTTACATTGGCGAGTGGTTTCCAGGTGGGTGCGGGAAGCACGAGACCTTGGTTTTGGAACAGTCGCCTAATCAATTAAGAAACGGTATATGAACTATTGATTGTAAAGTCTATCCGTATTACCCACAAGGATTTAGGGTGGCGTCCCTTGACCGTGGCCACGACGGTCAACGGATCCCCATGCTCGGAGGCCCGGCCACGACACAGGTGCGTCGAGGCGCTTCGACCTAGAGCGCTACTGACCCGAAAGCACGACCCCGCCGACCTCGAGCTCGGGCGGGCCCTTGTTGAACCGTAGTCCATCCTTGGATTTCGGATCAAGTATTTTGACCACGGTTGCCCAAGGCGGGTCGTGGGGTAGGAGCAGTCGTGCAACAAGTTCGGGCGATTCATCGCCAACCCTCAACGCATGAAGGCCACTTCGGGAATCTCTCGTCCGTTAGTGCGAGAGGAGGTATAAAGACCAAGGATGCGGATCTTTTGGGAAACAAGAAGACAACACGCCATAGCTCGAGCTTAGACATAGCCATTGTTAAACCCGAACAGAATACACCCTTGTACTCAAAATAGCCAAGAAAAGCTGCGGAAAGGCGCATCGAGTAGAGCTATTACCTCCACAGGCTCGAACCAAGATAAATCTTTGCCTCACGCTTCGTTGTCGCCTTGTTCACCATCACCACGTCTACTCTTTTCCTCCGCTCGAGCGAAGCGCAGTCTTGGGTCCCGTGATCGCATTGACCCCCATCACATTTCTTGCGGTTGGCGATCCCGATCGCCGGACACCGGGCGCCATCGTGGGGCCCGATTGCTTTGCTCATTCGCAGAACGACATCAAGGTCCCAAGAGCATGACGCACTCCGTCGGGCGGACTTTCCTTGAGCGTGATTCAGCGCGATTCCGACTCGTGTCCTGTTTTCCCATCGCCACCACCACTTGAGCGGCATGTGTTCGATGGCGACGATCATGGCGCGGAGGAGATCACGACGCCCGTGATCCCGCAGACCAAGACGCCACGGATGGTGCATGTCGCCATCAACCAAGCTTATAACCGCCCTCCAACGGGAGGACCAGGAAAGCCGAACGCCTTCGCCCGCCTGAGGCTCCCTCTCTCGGGAGTGCCTCCGCCTTATCGCCGGGTCATGGCTGATCCCGAGAGGCGAGGTCGAGCTCTTTGCCGAGCCCTAGCCGAAGAGCTCGACGGCTGCGACCGAGGTCATGCCTCCGAGTAATCGAAGTCGGACTCGGGGACCCGCTCCCAAAAGTGATGACAACTCGTCGCGCTGCCGCCGCCAAGATCCGTCGGACGCCTCGCGCAGGGGGCGCCCTCTCACCAGCAGCGAGCTCAGGACGAGGCTTTGACGCACCAAGCAGGGTCAGGCTAGAGCCAAGCCGCACGGACTCCGAGTCCACCGGTAGCAGGTCTGCGGGCCTGTCCCCAGACATTCCGCCAGCGCCGAGGGTCCAGACGCTGCGCTTACCTGCCAGTGACTCCGTGCGGCATCGTGGTCGCTCCCACAGAGGTCAGGCCGCCGAGGCGCCTCGACTCGAATCCGGCGGCAGCGGGGACCTTGCGGTGATGACCACACCGGCCAAGACTGTCCCGGCTTATGGCTGCGTGGCGTATTCCGACGGCGTGATCGCGGCGCGTGGCAGCTTCGGTTCAAGCCCGCGTTGATCGAGCGTTTTGACGGCACCAAGCGGCCGGGGGCGACGAGCTTGTCATGGTCAATTACCTCCGACCGTTACGGGCGGTGCCGCGAACTCGGCTCTTTAACCGAGCTTTGGTACCTTCGTGTCGTGGCGCCAGTCGAGCGCCTCCGCTTCCAACTTCCGAGAGTTATTACGAGCGGACGGAGAGAGAAAGACCTAGACCGCGTCATCCAGGGCAAGGGCGAGCCACTCCTCGACTTTGTGCGGCGATTTATCCGCACGAGGAACCTGATCCCGAGCATCTCTGACGAGGCCGTCATCAAAGCCTTCAAGTTCGGAGTCCGCAATCGGCGCCTCACCGAAGACCTGGAGATCACTTCACGCCTCACCGTCAACAAGCTGTTCCGTATGGCGGAACGGTACGCGGACGCGGATGACGCAGTCCGCTGGAAACGCGACTACGATCAAGGTAAGCTTGGTCTAGGTCCCGCAGAGGCTGGCCCGTCCAACTCCAAGGGCGCCGACCACGGCGCCGCCACCAAGAAGCGGAAGCGCGATCGTAGGAGCGGCGGTGGTCTGCCGCGAGTAATCGTTTCGGCAGATGGCCAGCGCGAGGTCCTTGAGGTCCGAGATCAAGCTCGGGAGGGATCCAAATCTCGCCAAGGTCGGCCTCGACCTCGCCAGGCGCAGAACCAGCCCCAGCAGGAGGGCCGACGACCGGGCCTGGCGGGGCCGATGCTTCGCCATTGCAGGTCAAGGCCTTTAATATGACGAGGCAAAGTTCTCGCCGTTTATAGAGCGGCCGGCCACGACTCGAACTGCTCGCCGGAATTGGCAAAACAAGCTAGAGGCCTTTTATGATGGGCGAGGTGAGATGCCCGTGTTCCCGAAAGATGATGACCAACCGAGACAGGTGAACGCCGTGCAGGAGCATGACGACTCGATCCGAGTTCGCAGCAGGCGGCGCTGGATCGACGCTCATCTTGGGCGCTCGTCGGCGTGCGATCACCAGCGAGGTCAAGGCCGCATGAACCATCTACTGTCGCAGCGGAAGCCCATCACAGCCCTCGCAAGTGGGCCGAGCCACCATCGCCTTCACTCCAGAGGACGCTCTCAAGGTATGGCCCGAGACCTAAAGACCGCTTTGGTCGTGACCCCAACCATCGGCAATACCACGGTCAGCGCCATCATGCGACGGCGGCGGCTCTCTTAACTTGTCTGCGGTGGAAGCACTTGACCGATGCAAATTCCCGGTCGAAGGTCAAGAGCATCGCCATACCCTTCTTCGATCGTGCCGAAGCTCGACCATCCCCGGGCGGTGGTCTTGCCCGTTACCTTCGGCGACTCGAGCAACTTCGCGACCGAAAGCTGGTCACCTTCGAGGTGGTCGAGGGTGACCTCCGCATAACGCCATCCTCGCCGCCCGCCTCCGTCAAGTTTATGGCGGCCAACCATTATGACCATCGATGTATGAAGTCGCCGCCCCAATGGCATCATCACCGTGACGGGGTGATCTCGCAGCGGCACATGGATGTGAGACCAAGGCCTTGGCTCGCAGCATGTTGTCTCAGCCATGCCCGCAGGCGACGACGAAGAGCGCTCCGGATATGCAATCCAGCCAGTGGGGCGACGAAGACCATGCCGCCGACGAGAGCGACCCTACCAGTGCATCCACGCCCTCTCCGAGCTGAGTTTCAAATAGGAACTCGAGCTCGTCACCTTCTCAGCGCCAACAAGGGTATATTCGCTGGGAACCCATGACATGCCCGTTGCGAGGAGGTGATCGAGCACAAGTTGCGAGTGAAACCGGCTCTCGACCAGACGCTGAAGTCGCCGCTTTCCCGGAGAAGGTCGCGGTCATCAAGGAGAACCTTGACAAGCTCCTCAAGGCCGGTTTCATCCGTGAGGTTGACTACTCCGAAAGTGGCCGCCAACCCGGCCATCGTGCAAAAGAAAGGAGGAAAGTGGAGGATGTCGTCGACCATACGGGGTTGAACTCGGTTTGCCCGAAGGACAACTTCCCGCTTCCGCGCATCGACCAGATCGTCAACTCCATCGCAAATGCCAAAATGCTGAGCTTCATGGATGCTTACTCGGGATACCACCAGATGAAACTAGCGGTCGGCGACGAGAACAAGACATCCTTCATCACGCCGTTTGGCACCTATTGCTATACGACCATGTCGTTTGGTCTGCGCAATGCGGGGGCCACATTTCACGTCTAATGACCAAGACATTCGAGCCTCGGATCGGTGAAACCTTGAGGTCTACGTGGGCGACATCATCGCCAAGAGCCCCTCGAGGGCGACCAAGTTTGCGACCTTGAGGAAACCTTCGCCAACCTGAGCAGCACAAGATCAAGCTCAACCCCGAGAAGCGTGTTCATCATGACGTCAGGAAGGTGCTTTCGGCTATATGATCGGGGCTCGGGTCGGCGAACTCGAGAAGATCGAGGCGATCGAGAAGATGGCGCCCGACCTCGATCAAGCGGTGTAGAGCCTCACCGCCGCATGGCCACAAGAAAGTTCATTTCGAGAGTTCCATGAGCTGGGCTCCCATTCTTCCAAACTCTGCGCAACCGCACGGGCTTCAGTGGACTCGGAGGCGCAGTGATCCTTCGACAATTTGAAGGTATACCTGTCGTCCCCACACCTCCTTACAATGCCACAACTTTGGCGAGGTTGCTTGTTCTATCTCATGGCCACCACCCACGCCGTTAGTATCGTCACGGTGGCGAGCAGGGGTCTCAAAGAACACCCAATTTATTACGTCGGCGAGGTCTTGCACGCCCGGCGAGCGCTACCGTAAATACAGAAGCTGCTTTGGATGCTCTCCTCATGGCGTCGCGCAAGCTCGCACTATTTTTAGGCGCATTCCATGGTCGTTCCGAGCAACTTCCCGCTCAGGGACATCTTGCGGAACCCAGACGGCGGCGGGCACATCACCAAATGGGCCATGGAGCTGGCGGCGTTCGACGTCCAGGTCGTGGCTCGGACGGCCATAAAGTCGCAAGTGCTCGCCGACTTCGTGGTCGAGCAAACGTCGCAGCCCGCTCCCGAGCTTCAGGTCGAGGAGGAGAAGCCTTGGGTCATGTTCTTCGATGGCTCAAGGTCCTTCAAGCGCTCGGGGGCTGGGATCCTTATCCTTACCCCGCGCGGCGACCAATTAAGGTACGTGGTTCGTTTCGGGTTTCCCGCGACCAACAATGTGGCGGAGTATGAGGCCCTCTTGGTGGGCTTACGAGCTTGCAAGGCATTGGGTGTGCGCTGGCTGGTCGTGAAGGGCGACTCCCAGCTCGTCATCAACCAGTTCAACAAGGACTACCAATGCTCGGGGGACTCGATGGCAAAGTACCTCGCCGAGGTGCGCAAGATGGAGAAGTGGTTCCAGAACTTGGAACTCAAGCACATTCCCAGGAGGGACAACTCCAGCGCGGACTTCCTCTCCAAGCTCGGCTCCTCCGACGGCGATATCCCCCGACGTCATCACAGAGACGCTGGCGCCCCTTCGATCTCCGATCAAGAGGTCATGCTCGCGTGGTCGGGTCGGTATCCCTCACCGGCCGAGCCCATCCACAATTTCCTTGCTAGGGACGACCTGCCACCCGACCCTGCCGAGAGGAGTAGGATCAAACGACGAGCAAGCTTGTACATGCTCGTGGACGGCAAACTGTATAGACGGAATGTATCCGGCATTCTGACTCGGTGCATCTCTGCGGAGGAGGGTAAGTACCTATTAAGTGACATTCACTCGGGCCTATGTGGGGCGCACTCTTCATACAGGACGATGGTCGGTAAGGCCTTCCAGTATGGGGTACTACTGGCCAACGGCGCTTCAGGATGCTCGTGATATCGTCCGCACTTTGCCGAAAGCATGCCGTTCCACGCCAGAAGATGCACCACGTACGCCCGCCAGACCATCCGCTTCGCTGGCCTTTCTCGACCTGGGGGCTGGATATCCTCGACCCTTTTCCTCAGGCGGTCGGGGGAAAAAAATTTCTGTTCGTGGCCATCGACACCTTCACCAAGTGGATCGAAGCTGAGCCAGTCTCGACCATCACTGCTCGGGCGGCCGTTCGTTTCTTCTGCTTGTTCGTGGTCACCAGGTACGGGGTTCCATGCAATATTTTTACTGACAACGGTACTCAGTTTACCAGTGAGTTGTTCCAGGAGTTTTGCGAGGAACTCGTGATAGCATCTAGGCCCCCTCAATTTTAGATTTTATATTGATTATTGGTTTTGGTGTTGATGACCAAGTTAATAATAAGCTCATATACTGAAATCATGGATGAAATAGATGGAACATGTTGGACAAACAAGACTAAGGTGTTTTAATTTGATAGTTTCAGACTTGGGAGATGGTTCAAGTCAAGTAGTTAGGAATTTTTCATCTATCAGCTGTACTATCAAGAGGGACTTAGCACAAGTTGGTATCTTGGTTCATTAGGTAAACAAAAGTCTAGGCAACCTGGAGTTAAATCATTTTGCTTTATCCAATTCTTGACCCAAAAACTGAGCAAATATTGTTTTGACAAAATTCCTTGTATTTCAACAGACAAAATTCTATGTTTTCCTTTTTGAAGTCTGTTGCAATCTTTTGTGATAGTTTCAGCATACCGTCTCTAACCCATTTATGATGGACCGATCTTTTGGTCCGGCATACATGTGGCTTCAGCAAAGGCAAAAGTCTCAGACCATTATTGAACTATGACGGACCGATCTTTTCGTCCCAAAACGCATACTCTCGTAAAATTTTTGAAACCTCTCTATTGCCCATCTATGACGGACCTAACTTTTGGTCCGGCATAAATGCTTTCATAAGCCTTCGCTATTTCAGATTTCTAAGATGCATTAATTAAACTCTCTTATCATATTCAATCTTATTTTTAAATTTATATCATCATACTATTTGGAAATTATTATCTCAAAAAGCCTTTTGGACCGAAAATTAAGTGCAAAATCTTATGTCTAAAAGTCTTTGCTCAAAAATCTTTCTGTAGTCTTTGATCATGTCAAAATTTATCTTTGTCAAGCTACATCTATGACGGACCGATCTTTTAGTCCGTCACACACATGGATTTCTTTGTCTCTGACAGACCGAACTTTGGTGTCTTGCCTATCTATGATGGACTGAAAATTCAGTCCGCATGAACATGCAAATTTGGTCCGTGATACATATGATCAGTATCGCTAAAAATTGTTTTTGGTCATTCAGAGCGTGTTTTAACTCAAATTTGACATTCGACCGTGCAGCAGTCAGCGTCGGTAGGTACAACGGCTATATTCATCAGAATTGGGTATAAAAACATTGCCTGAGCCATCTACCATAGAACTTTTTGAACTCCTTCACATTTCAGCATTCAAAGCTCTCTCATTCTTAGTAAGGAGTTGGTTTTTCACTCTCAGACTCAAAAATTCATCTTTCTTCTAAGTGTTTTTAACTCCAAGTGTGTCTAGCTGAGTGTTTTAGAGTGTGAACCAAGAGACAGAACTTGTGAGAAGTTTATTACTCTTGGATCATTGTGATCCTAGACAGCTTGGAGGAAGTGAAAGAGTTAGACCTGTCCAGAAGGAGATTGTGGAAGGCTACTCTTGTTGTGAAAGGTTTGGAGCTCACCTCACTGGAGTGGTGAAAGAGCTACCCCGAGTGTGATCCCAAGCTACTGCGACTAGCTGTGGGAGAAGCAATACTTCGAGAGAAGTGCTTCAACGAGGAGTAGGAGTGCTCTGAACCTCGGGATAAATCCTTTGTCTCTCTGTTTATTATTATTGTTATCTGCTTTTGCTTTCGCTGTTACCGTTATATTTGATCAGTTGTTGTTTAGCTCTTAAGTAGTTTCAGTAAATAGGATAACTGTGATTAAAATTGAAAAATCGAAAAAGTTGCCTATTCACCCCCCCTCTAGGCCATTTCGTTCCTTCAACTCGGCATCAAAGTGTGCTTCGCTTCAGTGGCTCACCCCCAGAGCAATGGGGCAGCGGAGCGAGCCAACGGGCAAATCGTCCAGGGCGTCAAGAAACGAGTTGCAGATGAGCTCGAACGCTGCGGCAAGACCTGGGTGGACGAACTTCCCACCGTCCTATGGTCTATTAGTACCACGACAAGCCAAGCCACAGGGTCCACACCCTTCCAACTCGTGTTCCCATCAGGCCGATCACGCCTCCCGAGGTTCTGTTGGGCTCTGCTAGGAGTCACTTGGTCGACCAAGTCAACTCGAGCACGAGCGTGTCTCGACCTTACCCTCGCGAGAAGAAGTAAGATGTCGTGCCTTTGCTACGATAAACGCACTACCGCAAGCTCTTCGCAGACATGCGTCCCTGCCGATACGACCTAGGAGGCTCCTTGTTGGGGACCTAGCCACGAGGCGGATTCAGTGGCTCATCCAACACCAATAAGTTATCCCCACGGTGGGAGGCCCCTCACTGAGTCGTTTCAACCGACGCAGCAGGGGGCTTACACGGCTAGTGATGCATAACTACAGAGAGCTCTCTAGCTCGTGGAACATAGATCGACTCAAGAAAGTTTTATGTGTAACCTCTATACCTTCAATTTCAATAAAGATGTTCTTTTATTCTTACTCTTTATGTCTGCTACCACTTGTGTTGGTACGGTCCCTTTTGTCCGGGACTCCTTTTTCCTCCAGACCTTCGTGCGCCATAGTTGCTTGTTTGGTCTAAGTGTCGCGAAGCTCGGCGCCCGCCTCTGCACAACGAGCTAAAAACGTAGCCGAACCTCTTCGCAAGCTAGCTCTCTCCTGTGCCTGGGCCCGAACCAAGAGCCTTGCCACTTTGACTATGGAGCAGTGTGCGCGGTTGTAATCGCGAATCGAATGTTAGTCTGGGCGTAACTATCTCTCTATCGACCTCGCTTTCGTCACGTCTATGTCCCCTACGGCCTTTTTTCTCCATTCTGCAGGTCATATTCGCTAGCGTACAAAGTCTTGCGCCCAAGGCCGGCGTTGCTCGCCCTCGGACTCAATCTGGCTGGGCAAAGGACATATCACTACCCAGCTGAGCGACCTACAAGACGCCTGAACAAAAGTGATAAAGGCGAACTCCAAACATCCTCAACGACGAATTTCCAAACGGGACAAGACCTTTTTTACCCAAAAGTAATGTAGCTTTATCATAATGTTTCAAGCGTTTTTCACGACAAAGCATGAGGATAAAGTTACAAGTCCGCCATCTCGTGGGCAAGCTTCTCTTGCTCGAGCCTCTTCGAACCTTAGCCCATAAGGTCGAAAGCTCACTTCGATCTTGGAGGGTTTCCTTGGCGGCGTCCACGGCTTGGCGGCGCGCGTCGTCCGGAGTTGAGCAGGCATTTTTCGCCGCTCTTCTCGGCGCGCTGAGCTTCTCCTCCGGCTCGCGATTTTGGCCTCCAACTCGGGGCGCCTTGGCGAGGATGACGCTTGCTCGCCGGCGGCCTTCTCCAATGCCTCGACCTTGGCGCGTCGTCGCAGCGCCTTGGCCGAGGAAGACGCTTCTTCGGCAGCTGCCTTCTCCATACCTCGACCATGGCGCGTTAAATGCACAGCGCCTTGGCCAAGAAAACGCTATAGCGGCGGCCTTCTCCAACACCTCGACCTTGGCCTCTGAGGGCCTCGGCCAACGAGCCCGAGGACGGCTTCGCTCCACGGCGGCCTTCTCCAGCGACTCTACCTTGGCGTGCTCGGTCTCAAGCGCCTCGAGCGCCTTGGTCGCCCGGGTCCGTTCCTGCTCTACGGCTTTGAAGCCGTACTCGCGCTCGGAAGCCCTGGTTTGCTCGAGCTTGGCCGCGTGAGCCACCTCCTGCGCCACCATCGTTTGGCGAAGGTCGTCGAGCTCCTTGTTCACCCGCTCGAGCTCTGCCTGGTCGACCTCGATGGTCGTACAGAGCTTGGTGCGCTCCACCTCCCGCGTCTCCACTACGTTCAAGAGCCCCCTGAGCACGTCGGCATGCTCGTGGAGGCCTTGCAGCCCTCGGGTGACGTTGCCGATCGCCTTAAGAGGACGGGGAAAGTGGCCCAGGTAAGAAGTTGACGAGAAGGCTCGACCTAACGTGACGCAGGGCATGAGAGGAGATCCCTTACCTCGCGGAGACGACTCTCGACGCGTGCGCGCGGTGTACTCTTCGTTCGGCTCCTCGATTCGGCGCGGTCGATCTCTTCACTCCGAGGTAGGATCGACCTCAACCTCCGCCGCGGCGTCTTGGCTAGGTCGTCCTTTAATCGCCCGTCTTTGGCGGCGGCGGAATCTGCCCCTCGATCGGGTCCTTCATCGCCGCAGGACGGTGCAGCGGCAACATTGGGCTCGACCCGGGTGGTGAGCTCGCTCCGTCTCGGCTGCCCGGGGGCAGCGTGGCCGGACCGCCGCATGATCATCCTCCGCCGAGGTATCCGGCCTCGGCCCCGCGTGCGGCGTCGGTCGGGTAGGCGGCGCCCTGCGGTGTGGCCGCCTCGGGTGGCCGGCGTCGCGCCCTCGGCGTCGGAAGCGGCGATGGGCAAGCGGTGGGGCTCTGGCTGGCCGTCGTCGCCACTCTGGTGCTCTCCCCGCCGGCTCTGGAAGGCGGTGGCGGCGGCGTCCTCCACCTCGCCCGGTGTCAAGATCCCGCGGCTGTCAGCGGTAAGAACTCTTCCTCGTCCGAATCGTCGACGCGTTGGTCGAACTCACCGATCGGGACCAGGCTCGGCGCCCCCGATGGGGTCCGCGTCAGGCGCAAGGGGCGGCGCAAGACCAACTCGATGGTGTCCTCTTCCTCGGACTCGGACTCGCCCTGGACAACAGGCATCGTCAAAACGGGCAAGTTTCGAGCTCGGGTGCTCGAGGTCTGCGATCAAAAACATACTCTAAGCCAGAAAGATGCGGGGAAGACAGAAGTCCAAGAGGCCAGGAACTTACCTGGGACACCAGCCTCCGCCTCGTCGAGGGTCGGCGAAGGTCTTGTTGCCCCGAGGCCGAGGGGCACGCCGCTGCGTGTCCTCGTGACACAGGGGTTTCAGTCGAACAGGCTCCGTCCGTCCACCGCGCGGCCGGGTCCTAGCTCGAGGCTCCAGGCCGGGAGGCTCGAGACTGGCGGCGGCACTGTGCTCTGCTCTTCGCAAAGAGGAAAATTCATCAACAAGGGCGCGATAAGCACGGGCTCGGGGCTCGGCCGTGGGATCCTTACTGTGGCGCGGTCCCCCGCTCGGCGGATGCGTTTCGCCGCCCGGGTGGCTGCCTTCGGGGAGGTCTCTTCCTCCCTTTCTTGCCCTTGCCCCCGCCGGGCAGCGGGAGCATCCTCCTGGCCGTCTCCAACAACTCCTGGTGATCCTGCGAGCAAGCGAAGCTCAAGAAGGGGCTCGTGGGCGCATGACTCGAGCGCTTGGTCGGATGGCTTACCTCGGCCTTTCGACGGAGCACGTTCCTCGGGGCGGGTCGCATGATAACGTACTCGTCGCCATTTTCCCTTAACATCTCAATCATCACCGAAGCGACCCAGATTCCTTGGCACCGCAAAAGAAGTGAGTCGTCGGGGAAGATCGAAGGTGGACTCGAGCAAGACCTTGGGGCAAGAAAGGCTTATCGGACGCACTCGCGGGTGGCCGTCGCACCCTCGATCTCGTGAAATGGTGCATCCTCCTCCTGAGAGGGACACGCGATTCCGCAGAAGTCGTTACAATCGTCACTTTGCGTTGAGGCCGCCAAGATGGCGCAGATGTGTATGAGGGCGATGGCTTCCTCATCGACCTCGAGGTCGCCCCGCCCGGGTCTCCTCTTCTGGGAATGGGGGCTCCCTCAGACACAAGGCCGACCTCGCCTCTTCAGTAGAACCACCGCCGGACCACGAGCCGAGGGAGTCCCGAGGTTGGAACTTGGGGAAGGACCACTTGAGCCCGACCCGTTGCCGGAAGTAGAGGAATCCGACCACGGGGTCCTTCCCGGAGCGGAAGAGGCTGAAGTACCGAAAGAAGAGCGAGGGGGGAAGGATCCCTAGGAATCCTCGCATAGAAGGGAGAAGATGGTGAGAAGGAGAACAGAGTTTGGCACCTGTGTTGATGATCTCGATTTACAATCGAGAGGACCTCGTGGATTTAACTCGCTTCTCCGGGTCCGCAGTCAAGAGGACATAGTGCTCGGTGCAAACGATCTCGCTGCCCTTGGGGTGCGGCTCGGTCTTGTTGCTGGCGGCCGCCATCTGAATGTATCGAAAGGCCCAGGGCCTCGAAGTTCCTTCATCCTCGCGACGACAATGTGCTCCTCCCTAGCTTGGCCATGGCGATCGCTACGATTTTGGTCGAAGGTGGGGAGGAGATTTTCGCTGGGCAAGGAGGCTTGGAAGACGAAGGGGCTGGTCGGAGTTTTTCTCAGCGAGCCACGTCAGGTTTCTGTGTTTTAAGGTTGTGTCGCCATTGAAACGGTCCACGACGCTCGGGCGCCGCCGCCACGATTTGACAGAGCAATTAAGGTTCGGTCATGCGGTTTCGAGACACGCAGTGTCACCAACCGCTTGCATCCGCATCGGGTTCCGGAGATCAAGAGCGCCTGTGTGTCGCTACTCACTACGGCTGGCATGCGTTTCCGCCCGACCTCGACCTCAAGAGAATTCAGGGAATCGGACCGCTATAGAGACTCAAGGTCGGCCCATGTTCCGCCACGACCTTAAGCTTCGGGCTAGGTCGGCGAGTGGGCGCCCCTTGACCCGGCCGCACAAGACGGTCAACGGATCCCCATGCTCTGGAGGCCCTCACCACGACTTTGGTGATGCCGAGGCGCCGACCTAGAGCGCTGACCGACGGCTGCACGCCCCGCCGACCTCGAGCTCGGCGGGCCCTTGTTCGGGGCCGTAGTCCACCCTTGGATTTCGGATCAAGCATTTTGTTCAGCGGTTGCCCAAGGCGCGGGTCGTGGGGTAGGAGCAGGTGCGTGCAACAAGTTCGGAGAGGTTACTGCCAGCCCTCAACGTGCATGAAGGCCACTTCCCGAGAATCTCTCCCGTCCGTTGCGTGCAGAGGAGGTATAAAGACCAAGGATGCGCAGTCTTTTGGGAAACAAGAAGACAACACGCCATAGCTCGAGCTTAGACATAGCCATTGTTAAACCTAAGCTGTAACACACCCTTGTACTCAGAAATAGCCAAGAAAACTACGGAAGGCGATCGGAGTAGAGCTATTACCTCCACAGGCTCGAACCAAAGATAAATCTCGGCCTCACGCTCGTTGTCGTCTTGTTCCACCATCACCACGCCTACTCTTTTCCTCAAAATTCGAGCGAAGCGCAGCTTGGGTCCCGATCGCATCTTGACCCCATCACATTTCTTGCGATTGGCGATCCCGATCGTCGACACCGCAGTTTGGTATATGATGATTTTGCTAATTAGTTTACAACATCCCACTATTGATTGTGCCATTCGGTTGAATGTGGGTGTCGGGTAGATAGTTTTCCACATAGTACAAGAGGGGCTTCGATCGGGTGGTGCAACCATTCAGCAAAGGAAACCTTAGCGGTATGTCTAAATTGGGATGGTGCTTTGTAAAGATCTTGTCATGATATCTCTACCGCACACTAAAGGAAGTGTGCTTTTCGCATGGCAAAAAGATAAGGGTGTTCACGGGAATGGTGTGCTTATCGCATGGCAAAAAGAGAATGTTATTAATGTATCTATTGCGAGGAGTTGATCAAATACAAATCTTTGCATTAGTTACCTATGCAAATTTCAATATGTTGACGGGCCTAGCTTGAAGGAATGAAAAATTGTAGAGAATGGTGTCCACGAGCCACCAAAGGGTGTCTCTCTGAATAGTTTACATTTGCAATTGAATGGTGATTCAACGAGTTCTTTCTTCCAAGATTCATATGAAAGCTGCCACCGGATCATCATCTGTCTTTCATTAACAAGTAGATGCTTGTAAATGACAGTCCAAAAAACTTAATTGAGTGTATATGGATGGATGATATTGTGCATGTAACACCCTAGTATTTCATGTGCTCAAGTCATCACCACCATTACATTTTTCATCATATTTACCATAACTTCAACTATACTTTCAAAAAGATTCCTAAACAATCATCATTACTGCTCATAATAGCATAAGAAAGAACAATAACAAATAAAACCTTGAAACCACATGCCTAAGCATACCCGAGTCTACGCGCTTGGGAATGCCTGGCTCACATGCGTCTGGAAGCAATCTTTGCCTTTTGGTGACAACAATGTTCAAGAATAAATAAACAGTACATAAACAACTAAACTTACTAAGTAAGTTCACAAGTTCATTACTACGTTTATGAAAGTCCATCAACTAAATTGGCTAAGCACTATATTACTTATGTGTGAACACTAAAAATAGGTAATTGTGTAAGATGATGTGACAAGTGATACAATGACGATACTTCCATCCCATGCATATCGCCTTCAATGATAATCTCAAATATTAAAATAAACAAGGGTGAGTCCACGACTAATCAAATGCATAATAAAACAATAACAACATTATTTTTATATTCATCTTATTAATTACCTTTGAGTGAGTCCATGACTTAAATATATAACCATTTATCACATTAATAATCTTTTATCAATAGCACTACAATGCAAATATATCTACATACCCATATGCTCATCACATAGCGTATACCGGTATCGTTGAATGCACACCCGTCGATGTTGCACCCTCTCATACACTCTAATCTATGGAGGTGCCTACCTAAGTAGGTCTTTTATGGCTACACCAAGTAAGTCATAGAGGTCCACGCAGGTTACCTCTTTCTATCATGAATGCACTTATGCAAATAACATGGGTTATTAACATATTTTATCATCTCTATTATTCTTATCATCATAACATATCATTTTTAATAATAAATGAAAAGAATCATGTAAAGTACTGTAACAACAAGTTTCCAATAAGAACAATAAATATTAACTATACATGTCATTATTCTACCACACATTTGTCTTTTTACTCACGAGGAGCGGAATGGCGTGAGCTTAGAGCCAAATCTGTAGTCACATCTCCTACAATAGGTAAATCCATCTCAACGTCATCCTATAACAATACATGCATCAAATATAACAACATCGCTCCTATGCACAACCTGGACTTAACTTTCTCTCTTGCTACATAGTTTTCCCCTTGTTGTCCCGGCGGTCGGAAGGCTATAACTTCTTAGGAGCCCAAACATAGCAAACCATATAATTTATGAAAACTACATAAGATTAACTATATTTTCTAGTTATCCACATTTTCCAATTAATTCATGTAACCCCTTCTTTCTAGCCCTGAAGATAGATCTTTTGTTTTACTGGATAGCAGTCTTTACAATTTCGTAACTATTTTTATGCTACTCCAAAAATAGTAAAATGTAGCATCTATGAAATCTACAAAAAATTATCTAGCTTTCTTTAGTTGTGGACATAAATTAATTCAGCTAATAATTAGCCCTAATTAGTATATTACCATAACTGTTCTTAACAGTGACTGATTTCTAGAAAGTAAGCTTCTACATTCCATAACATTCAAACCGCTTAACCAAATTTATGTTTTTATACTCAAATGAAACTTTAGACAGTAATCTATAGTTTTCATAACTTTTACAGGCCATAAACTGATCATAGGTACTCCAAAACTCGACGTGAAGACATAAAACATTATTGAACAAATACTAATCTCTTCCAAAATCCATCTAGATGCTCTCTAGCTGGCACATCTACCAACAAAATGACCATAACATCGCTCCAATATAGTGCCAACATAACTAAGACCAATATATGGCTTATATCTACATCCTGAAGGTTCGTCAGAATTGTTCGTGTCTGTGATCCTCCTTGATCCCCTCATGTTCCTCGCTCCTTCATGCTTCCCGAGACTACCACACTATGTCCTTCAAGATTTTTGTCACGTCCTGCACTTGGTGACACGAACAGATTTCAAATCAGACACACGAATTAACGGAGAACGTGAAAAGACGAAGGAGATGTCGCTGGGATTCGTCCAGAGTACAGCTGGCGTAGTGCAGCATGCTCGGGTACAACCCAGCTTCCATGGCAATGGCACTAGCCAGCAGGGAAGGTGACAGGGAGGCGTCAGTGGTGCAAGCACAAGTGGCAGTGCACTACAGTAATCCCGAAAATTAACATCGGCCAAAAGTCGACGTTAATTAGCCATTTGCCGACGTTAATTACAATTAATTAATTAACGTCGGCTTATTCTTGGGCCGACGTTAATTAATATGACCGACGTTAATTTCCCTGTTTCCTGTAGTGGTGGCACAGATAGTAGCAAGGCATGGCGCGGGCGCGTAGGCTACATTGGGAAGCATGGGTGCAATCGCTGGGGTGGGGGCTGGGGGCGGCATGGCTAGGGTTAGTGTTAGCCACCCCTCCCCCTTGCCCTATTTATGCCCCACACAGAAGCTGAGTCCGGTATGGCCCACGAGGTTCATCCTTCTCTTTTTTTCTTAAATTTTTGGGATATTACAGTGCGTGTATGTGTAAGTTGGAACTTCCGTAGTTTACTCACTTAATTGCTAATGTGAATCTGTAGATCATGTGTTTGGAAAAAAAGGAAAAATAATTACGATTACCAATTGATCCTCTTTTTAGTTATTCAGTGCTTCCACTAAAATTTGAGTTTTAATGGATGTTCTTTGACTTGTCAGGGAAAGGTTGATCCTGGACAACTTCCATAGTTGACATGGGAACACAAGCTAAATAATGTTTGGATATGATTTGCCATCGTTCAGACTTACATGGAGAGAAACTTTGCAGATGGTATCTCTTCTACTTTATCCAGGTCTTAGCCTTTTGATCTTGTGAAACTCCACAGATCAAAATTAATTGTTACCTATCTGTTGTTTAGAAAATAACAATGATTATTGGTAGCCATCTATTAATTTCTTATGTTTTGTTTCCTCTGATTTTTTTTTGGCTTCTTGCTATTTTATTACTGGCTTTCTGAAGGGATGAAAATTTGTAGCTTTCTAGGCCAACTGAACTCATTTTTGTTGTTTGCTGTTCGTACTTTCTTCTTCACGCTTCTGTTATGATTTTCCTTGCCAGCTTCATCTTATCATTGCAGGTTGGTCTTGCTTTTCGTCTTGGACCATCCTTGAGGGAACTTCTTCATTTTATCATTGCAGGTTGGTCTTGCTTTTCGTCTTGGACAATCCTTGAGGGAACTTCAGAAGGACGAGTATGCTTTCACATATTTACTGGTAACTCATTATTGTTTGTATTTTTGACCTATTCCACGTGCTCCTTCCTGAAATTTCATTTGGTTAGCTATGTAAGTGCTAGCTTTGTTAGTGTTCTACAGATTGCTGTTATTGATCCCATGAAAAAGCGCATTGCCAAATCTGGTCAGGATGATCCACTAGGCAGGATTGGGTATAACTTCTCTCAGTGTAACTTGTGTTTCTTATCAACATTGAGTGTGCATCCATCAAGCTTTTTGATATTATCATCCAGAAAACTTGTTTTCACTAGTTGTTTTCCAGTGTTAAACTGCTTGACACTACTAATGAGCTTGCTGGATTCTGAAGGCCCTTTTTATCCGGTGCTTGTTTACCATGTATCTATGGTAGTGGTTACTCGTATCTAATAAGTGCCATGAGCAAATGAGATTGTTGTATTTTTCCCTTCGATGTATCCGTTTCATCAGCAAAGATATGAAAACTATTCATATAGGTTAAGCTTATTTATCTTCTGGGCCACTATACTAATAAATCATGTTTCCATGTGCAGTCTCCATCATCCAATTAATTTTGCTAACTAGGGATGAAGAATTCCTTGGGGAAAAAGTGTCACAGAAATATGCATCAGTGGGTTGAACCCCTTAAACTATTAGTTTCTATTTTCCCTAGGAAGATATTTTTAGTGCATGCTTCAAAGTTCTTTTGTTTGATGAAGCTTCAGTGCACTTGATCTATTTATCATCTAATTGTTGGAAAACTGTACTCCAAGAAGTATCGGAAGAAGCTCCAAAGGTGACTTCCAACGCTGGCAATTGTTCCCAGGAGTTTGTGAAGATAAGCCTGTACTGGTAAATCAATTTTCTGTAAGTCTTTACTATTCGTCATCATTTCTCTTTGGCAGATAAATGTTGCTTTTTGGTATCTGATGTCACTGTTGTAACCACTATAACGCTAGGGCCATGTTTGGATCGCCTTTAGTTTTGGCATTTTTCCTCTGAAAGCCAGAAACTATTCAAAATGGCTATCTTCTTTGTAGCCAGAAGTAAAAAAATCAGCAGCCTATTTATATTAGGAGAAGCTAAAAAGTGAAAGCTGGTTTTAGGTAGCTTCCCATAGATTTGATGGGTTAATATTTTGACTTTACCACTAGAGTTGAAAATAATTGTCCCCTCTTATCAAGTATAAAATTCTAAACCTCACCTCTCTCACCCAATTTCCCGATCCGCACTCCTCACACCTAAAAGCCAAACCACTAAATACTAAACATTTTTAGCCTAGTCGTTCAGCCGTGCAACCCTTCAGCCATGCAGCCCAGGTGAAAGTTACTTTTCAGAAAAGCTGCAACCACTCCAAAAAAAAAGCCTAGATAGCTACTAATGGTAACAGATCATAACAGCACCCCCTGAAGCCTACTGTAGCAAATCAGACAAAAATTAGAAAACGCGCAAGGGCTGAGGTATTCAGAAAACAGAGAGGCAGTATTTGGGGAAATTTTCTACCTTTTCTTCTAAACACTCAAAAGTGATTACAATACCCTAAGTACTTCACTACTTACTGCTAAAAAACAGCCAAAAGAGAATGATAATCGTGTCATCCCACGATCCTATTTTGCTGGGCAACTAACTCACGCACACATGCACAGACGCACTCGCTGCATGCCGAATATTCCGTCTGGTGTTGTGTTCCTCCACCAGTCTCGCATATCTTACTTTGACACGGCCAAGTCAGGATTAAAGCCAACATACTCCCCCTTAATTCTGAATTGGCCCAAGCTGACGAACATCCAGTATGTGACGCATAGTTGCTAACTTCAATCCCGGCAATGGCTTCGTCAGAGCATCAACTCTCTGTTCATCTGAGCGTACGAATTCCACCACAATTTCTCCATTTTCAACACACTCCCGAATGAAATGGAATCGCACATCAATATATTTGCTGCGGCTGTGAAAAACAAGGTTCTTCATCAATGTTATGGCTGACCTGTTGTCAACAAAGAGTTTTACTTGTTTCGGCTTCTCATTTGTCAGCTCTCCCAACAAGTTCCTCAGCCACCTTGCCAGAGAGGCTGCAGCAGTAGCCGCCATGAATTCAGCCTCGCAAGAAGACAACGCCACTATCTTTTGTTTCTGAGAAGACCATGACACAAGATTTTCATTTATGTAGAATGCCATTCCTCCTGTGCTTCTCCGGTCTTCAAAATCTCCAGCTAGGTTGCTGTCACTGTAATCCGTTATCGTTTCATCCCTGCCACTCCTTTTATACACCAATCCGTGGTGAATTGTGCCCTTTAAGTGTGCGTTTGGTTGGGTGTACGAGGATGAATGGGATGGGATGGTACATGATGAATGGGATGATCCTAGATGAGATGGTACAGAGAAAGTGTTTGGTTGCCTAAATGGAATGATACAAGATTTTGTTTGGTTGCTTGGATGGAAAGATACAGGATGGTACGAGATGATGTTTGGTTGAAGGGATGAGATTAGATTGAGGGATGAGGTTGGTTTGAGAGATGGTGCAAGTGAACGATCCGGTCCTGGACCGATTGGTTCGGCCAAATTGCCCGTATAGGATGGTGCAGCATCTTTTTAGAATATTCCAAGAATCTGTACCATCTCATCCTGTACCAAATGGTTCCGTTCAGCCAACCAAACACAGAGACAGAACCAAATCCTGTACGGGATGGTTCGGTTCACCCTCGTACACCCAACCAAACGCACCCTAAGTACCTCAGAATCTGCTTCACTACCTTGAGGTGTAGCACTATCGGCCTCTCCATGAATCTGCTGGCCACTCCAACCACATAGGAGAGGTCTGGTCGAGTGTGTAACAAGTACCTTAAGCAACCAATGATGCGACGATATTCAGTCTCGTCAATTGGTTCCCCTTCAGGATCTTTGTGCAACAACATCTTTTGCTCCATTGGAAACTTAGTTGGATTACACTCTCCCATTCCAAATTGTTCCAACACTTTCTTGGCATAGGCTGATTGTTTGAGTGTTAACTGATTTCCTTCTTGAGTCACTTCAACTCCAAGTTAGAAGTTCAGCAGGCCAAGATCAGACATCTCAAATTCAGACATCATCTGTTGCTTGAAGTGATTGACATCAACCTTGCTTGACCCGGTTACGATCAGGTCATCGACATAAACTCCAACGATCAGACCTGCTTTTTCTTCTCCTCTTATGTACACGGCTTGCTCATGTGCACATCTTCTAAAACTGAGTTTCTTCAAGCTTTTGTCCAAACGGGTGTTCCAGGCCCGAGGCGCTTGCCGAAGACCATACAGTGATTTTCTCAGTTTGTACACACAGTGTTCCTTCCCCTTGATGGCAAAGCCCTCTGGTTGGGTGACATACACATCCTCATCAAGCTCACCGTGCAAAAAAGTAGACTTGACATCCAAATGTTGCACCTCCCAGCCTCGGTTTGCAGAATGGCAAATATGACACACATCAGATCAAATCTTGCCACCGGAGCAAATACTTCATCATAGTCAATCCTCAGACATTGAACGTACCCTTTGCGATCACCTTACCTTATGTTTGATCACTTCCCTTGTGAGTTTCTCTTCAGTTTATACACCCATTTCAACCCAATTTCTTCATCGTCTTCCGCAACTCGCCGGCTTCTGTGTTTCATTCTTCACAATTGAGTCTAGTTCACTTTGCATAGCCCTCTGCCAAGCCACCGTCCCAACTGCTTAATTCTCTGTAGTGTGTCGGTTCCCCCATTTCCAGCAGTAGTAGCTCATCATCTGATTCAACATCCACAATCTCCATTCTGCTTGTCTTCTGCATAAGCTCATTGATACTTCTATATTATTGAGCTTCATTCTCACTACTACTTGCGCTGTTTGAAGGTGACCATGGCTCAGGAGAAAATGAAGTATCAGAATCTTTTCTCTCTGAACCTTCCCGCAGTGGGCTTAATGGTGTGGGTTGTGTCGAGGATGAAGCTACTCGTTGGGCCACAGCACGTGCTCGTACCCTTATCATTGGTCCACTTGGCTCTGTGCACTGAGGCACATGCTGCCTACACACATTACTATCAGCTCTCTCTGGTGGATCCTCGGAGAATGCAGGGGAGTGCAATTCTCCAATGCCTTATGCTTCAATACCTTGGGGAGCTTCTGGTACTAATCCACCCGGCATTATCTCTCGAGGTATTGATCCACCACCACAAATTCAGAGCTTTCACTGGCACACACTCCACTGGTCCAATCCCGCGAGGCATCCTCCTGAAATATTTACATCTCTACTCAACTGCAGCTTACCTCGGTGTGGGTCATACAACCGGTGAGCCTTGCATCCGCTTTCAACACCGAGGTACACCATAGCTTCACTTCGATCATCCAGCTTCTTCTAATTTGGAGTTGTTATCTTCACATGCGCTGTACATCCGAACACTTTCAGATGTGCAAGGTGTGGCTTCAGTCCGGTCCAGGCTTGAAATGGTGTTTGATGTCCCAATGCCTTGGTTGGTAGATGATTCAACAAATAAACTGCATGTCTCACGGCCTCTCCCCAAAACCTCCTTGGAACTTTCATACTCTTCAGGAGCAATCTTGCCATAGCCATCACCGTTCGATTTTTGTGCTCCACAACTCCATTCTACTGTGGTGTGTATGGGGCTGTGAGATGTCTTGCAAATCCATCCTCTTCACACAGCTGCTTGAATTCATTTGAAAGAAACTCACCACCCTCGGGCCTGTAGTACCTTCACTCGAAACCACTTGTATTCTCATTTAGAGCTTGAACTTCTTGAAAGTAGCAGCATGTGCCTAATCCTTCATCTTAATTGTGTACACCCACATCATCTTGTGTAGTCATCAACAATGAGCGTAAAGTAATTGTTGCCGCTCAATATCGATGGGGTGATTGGGCCACAAAGATCAGCGTGGAGCAAACCAAGCGGCTCCTCCGCCCGGAAATTTGAGACAGCTGGGAATGGCAATCTTGTCTGCTTTGCAACTAAACATTCTTGACACAATTTGTTAGGTTGCGAGATCAAAGGAACTCCCCCGGCCATTCATTTCTTAGTGAGTTGCTTCAAAGAATGGAAGCTTACATGTCCCAATCTTGCATGCCATAGCCAGGCTTGATCATCTAGTGCCGAATGCAGACAAATTGGCCTAGATGTGTGCAGCACAATCTTGTATAAGCGATTTGATGAGCGCTTTACTGACATCAGTAGTTGCTCGGGATCCTTGTCGTATACCTTCAACTGTCCCTCATCCATAATCACTTTGTGCCCATATTCAGTCAACTGACCCAGGCTGATTATATTGCTGCACATTTTGGAATGTAATAGACTTCTTGCAAGAGCCATTGCCCTCCATTCTTGCAGGAAAATAAAATGGAACCCTTTCCAATTATTTGCACAATCGAACCATCCCCAAATCTCACCCTTCTGGTGATGCTCTCATCCAACTCATGCATGAAACTTTTCTTTGTCCCCTGTCATGTGGTTACTGGCCCCATTGTCCAGATACAACTCTTCAGTGCTCTGTGATCCCTCCAAAGCATCATGTAGTTTAGGCTTAACCTTTTCTTCGTTGAGCAGTACTGCCACTTGAAGATCATATCCCTCTGCCTGACACTCCTGCACAACAGTGAGCATCAGGGCTAGCTCTGTGTCTTCACTTCGCGTGAGGTGCACTTCCTCATCCTTCTTCTTCAACATGCACTCAGAGGCATAGTGACCAAATTTTTCACTAATAAAACACTTGATATGGCTCTTATCTCGTCCTCCACCACTGGAGCCCCCCGCTCCATCCTTGCGTGGTGATTCGCCACGTCCACTTCTGCCATGGCCTCGACCGCGACTGCGACCACCCCGGCCACGATTTCTGCCACCATCCCCATGCCCGTAGCTTTTTCTCTTACTGCTTGATGCCAGATCGCCACCATTGGCCTTTTGGCGTGCTTGCCACTCAGACTGAGTGAGCAGGAGTTCCCTATCACCGTTGCCACCAAAGGCCCACAGGCGTAGACTGTAACATTCCATTTTTGGATGTTCTTGAACTCGAATTTCAAAATCCAAACCCGTCGCAATTTATTCGAGTTTAATATAGCTTAAATTGAATTTTCAGAAGAAAAAAGGATTTAATTTGAGTAAGTTAAAACTCAAATTAATTATTTTTTATTTTTATTGGGTTCCTTGTGCTTCATTTGATTTTTCTGTATTTTTGGAGATTTATTGGAATTTATTTGCTATTTATTTGAATTAATTGAAGTTTATTTGGATTTTTTGGATTTTCTTTAATTCCTAAATCCTTTTTCCTTTTCGTGGGTCAAGTCCTGCTTATCTCATTCTCGCCCGTCATCGTTCGCGTCAGCCCGCTTTTCATACGCCCATCATACCAGAAACCCTAAACCGTCAGCCGTTGATCTTCGATCCAACGGTTGTCCTCGCCCGTATCCTTTTAACGCAGCAGCGAAACCCTAAAGGCCGCCCGTCCAATCTCGATCCTGCCATCCGTGGCGCCACGCCGACCAACCTCACGCGCCGCCTCATGCGAACCAAATGCGACCAACCTTGCTTTCCGCGCTTTTTCCCGCATCCCTAGGCTACTTAAGGTCCTGTAGCCGCCGCCCCTAGGTTTTCCTCTCCGCGCCGCTCATTTTCCCCTACTCCATGCCTCCCGAGATGCAGCCGTGTGTTCCCTAGCCCTCGCCGAAGTTGCTCCATCGTGCGAGAGACTTCCGTCGCCCATATCGTCTACTCCGGTGAGTCTCCGTCGCTCTTTGTGGTACCGCCGAGTTCATCTCTTCATGATCTACCAGAATCACTAACTCTTCCGCTCGATTCGACCTTCTCTCGCCGATTCCCATGTCGTCTTCTCCAGCTCCGGTGGTTTGCGCTGCCGAATCACCGTCGACCTTCCCCGTTCGCGCCTGGCCATCGGATCGTCGCCCAACAGCCAGATCCTTGCCACGTATTGCCGATAAGCCACAACAGCCTTGTCACCTTCCCATGTCGCTGTGTCATCGCCACGTGCTGGCCATGTGTCCGCCACCTCAGCACCACCTCAGCGCTAGATCCACGTAGTCAGCATCTGTCGGCGACGCCTCGTCGCCGTGTCACGACGCTGTGAGCACCCGAACAACCGCAGATGGCGCCAAGATCGCACCACGCAGCGCCACCTCATCACCAGATCCGCTGGTCGCCACATCGGCGCCACCGACCCTAGTCCTCACGTCGCCTTTGTTACGCCGCGTGTCATCGCCACGCCCGCACACCACATCGCCGCCATGTCACCACCATCAAGACACATGTCCGCCACATCGCCACGCCACCCAAAACCCGAGTCTAGTCACGCGGCCGCCAAGTTAGCTCCACGCCATCACCACGTGCCCTCGCACATGTGTATGCCTCTCACAACGCCATGTGTCGCCCATGTCATCATGCCCACGCCTCAAGCCCTAGGGTTCTCCCGTGAACTCAGTTCACCGTGGACCGAGCCAATGACTTGAGGACCCCACATGTCAGCCGCACGATTTTATTTCCTTTTTCCGGTGATTTTTCCCGAATTTCCGAGTCCAGCCAATATCGTATCGACACGTGTCACTCCTGGTTTTTTCTGATTTTCTCTCCCGAGAGACTTCGGAAGGCCTGTTCTCCTCCGTTCGAACTCCGAATCGCACGATTCAAATTTCTAAATTCATATAAAATCAAGATCTAGCTGTTGGTGTCATTTTTATGAATTTTTGGATTTTATTTATTTTTGTTTATTTATTGTTTTGTCTCGTTTTGCGTGTTTCACGTGTAGACAGCGTAGCGGTTGAGCAAGCGGAGCATCCAACGGAGGTTACAGCAGCGGAAGAGAGTGAAGGCAAGTCTCCCTTGACCATATTGAACCCAAGTTTATGAAATGCTATTTTGTGTTTAAATTATTGCATGCTTATTATTTGCGTGATCATACTTTAAATAACTTTTAATGCTTAGCTATATTCCAACTTTGTTATGCCACATTGATATTCAACTTGACAACCTTTGACACCTTAGGAAAACTAATTACTGTAATTAATGGTAATCATTTTGATTATGGGAACTAGAGAAAATGCTTAGCCATGCTTAATCACGCCGGCACCTTACCATTATGGAAATGATTTCATTCTTGATTCAAAATGAATTGTGGAAATTATGGCAATTGGTGTTGCGGTATTAATTTGAAATTAAAAGTGAAAAATGATTTAGACCGGGCGGATTGGTTGAATGGCGGTGCGGATGCACAAAATTTTGGAATGTGATTGTCCGCCCTAGTCAATTAAGGACCGGTCGTGTGGACACCATGGGCCATGCTATACAGTACAACCACATGTCTATAATGGGTACGACCTGGCTAAGTAATTTGTATGTATCGTTATTTGACTTCGCCATTTGGATGTGCGGTTTGTCAGGAGGGTACTTGCAAGGCGCAAGAGGGGGCTTCTGGACTGGGCGGATGTAGCCCTACCAGCGGTGAAACCTTAGCGGGCGGAGTCAGTAGCGGTATATGCATTGTAAAGGCCTTGTCATGATCTTCTTGCCGACACACCAAAGGAAGTGTGTTATCGGCACCGCAAAACGGGTTGATCATGTCGTGTGGGTAAAGTGTACCAACTCTGCAGAGTCAAAACTACTTGAGTAGCCGTGCCTACGGATAAGGGCAAGCGTGGAACGTTTTCACATAGTAGATTTTCTGGTTTTTGGTTTTAAATAGAAAATGATGATTTGGTTTAAAATGAAAATGTGGTTGGGAATCCGCGAGCGGCTGGAGCTCCCGGATTTAGTTTGGCGGCTAGAGCCAACCAGGTAGTTGAAACCTGGAAAATTGTTATACTTCGAATTTAATTAATTATGCTATTTACATTTTGTGAAATACTGCTTTATGAAATTATTACTTGTATTTAAATTTCAATTTCGCTTTATGCAAATGAACCCTATATGCTTCCTTTGTTTAAGCCTTGCATTTAGTTATTTGCATTAAGTTTCCGAGACTTGCTGAGTATGTTGCATACTCACCCTCGCGTTTCAATGCGGGGCTGCTTATTCCATAAAGCAGATGATGGGAGAAGAGGCTATCAAAAAGCCTGCGATCCACCGCTCGACATCCGTGGTGAAGACTTTGATGAGGAGGATGACGCGATCTTCTAGGGAGCTGCATCTTACTTTGTGTCGTGGGCACACTGATTGGCCCTTTTTGGTTCTACTTTTCCGCTGCTACATTTTCACTTAAGCCGTAAGGCTCCATACTTGTAATAATGTGATGATGTTGTTACACTCTTTTGCTTATTACTATTGTTTACTTTATGATATGTCTGTGTTATCATCACTGTATGATTGTGTGCGCTAGCTGTTCCTGGACTAGTGCGGTTGAAACACAGAGGGTTCGGATTTGGTAATCCGGGTCCCTACATAGATGCTCTTCGAAAGTCTTTAGACGACCAACAGCCTCCTTAAACACCATGGTGTTGATGTCACAAAATTGCTTAATGCCAGCTACAACAGGGTAGAACTGCTCAGCACCTGCTCAGCTTTCTTCACCGTAACCAATCTTCAAGTGTCGCCCCCAAGTTTGCATATCGCACGGACATGCCACTTAGCTTTCTAGCGAATTCATCCAACGCCTCCCCTTCCTTCATGCACATGGCATCGAATTCACCTCCCAAGGTTGCCAATCAGGCCGCTTTGACTCGCTCCACTCCGACGAACCTTGTTTTTAGGGATTGCTAGAGCTCCTTCACAGTTTTCTTTGTTGCCACCTGCAATAAGATGTCCTCGGGGAGCGCTTGGAGAAGCTGCGCTCGTGCCGTCTTGTCTTTCCTTGCGTCCGTGATTTCGCCCTCTGTCAGTGCCACTGCTTCCCATCATCCCTGGGCATCAAGTAGAGCCTCTACTTTGATTGCCCAAGTGGTATAATTTGTTGCTGTCAGCAGCGGGTACTACAAGGACACACCGCCACTGCCTCCCATCGCCGTAGCTTGTGGAACTAGAGCCATGGGGTAGCGTAGGATCTTGGGCATGCACAACCTGGAGCTTTGATACCAGATTGATGGTAACAGATCAGAACAACACCCCCTAAAGCCTACTGTAGCAAATCAGACAAACATCAAAAAATGCGCAAGGGCTGAGGTATTCAGAAAATAGAGAGACAGTATTTGGGGCAATTTTCTGCTTTTTTCTTCTGAACACTCAAAAGCGATTAAAATACCCTAAGTACTTCACTACTTACTGCTAAAAACAGCCAAAAGAGAATGATAATCGTGTCATCCCACGATCCTATTTTTCTGGGCAACTAACTCACGCACACATGGACTCGCTGTATGCTGAATATTGCGCCCGGCGTTTCGTTCCTCCACCAGTCTCCGCATATCTTGCTTTGACGTGGCCAAGTCAGGATTAAGCCAACAGTTGCTGCTTTTAAGGTAGTAGTTGGGTCTACCACAACGATATTGTGAGACTATGTGGAGGTCAATCCATGGATGTGTGATGAGTATTTGACATTTGTTAGGTTTATATCGATTTGTGTGAGTTTTTTGGGCATGAAAAACTGAATTTGCTGTTGGTGTGCTGTCAGTCTAATCGGCCTTGTGCTGGTGGATAGATCGGATCGTGAGCTTGAGCGATGCACTTAATTAAGAATTGATATTGGTATTGATTCCACGTTGTATATTATGTTGAGCAATGCTATGTGATGTTTTACTTGTCTGAGAGAGTTGCAGGACTTTGGAGCTAGGTTATAATGGGACGGAGGAGGTTGGGACTAGGTTAGGAGAGCTGGGGGCCAGACGGTCAAAGTCACGACGGAAGATGACTAAAGAAGGGAATTGGTGCAAGCTGGGAAGATAAGTGGATAGATGAGATGCTAAATTATGCCTTACTGAAGCGAAAGAGGATCGTTGGACCAATGGTTCGTGGGTGGAGTAGAAGTGAAGTTAGTGTTAAAGGTTTTTTGGATCTTCAACTTAAGTGGCGCTTTGATAAACGTTCAATTGTACGGTTAAAACCCGTTATGTTGTTGTTACGGGTTAACCCATGCATGAGTGAGAGAGTGAATCTTAACGCTTGTTTTTTTAAGGGCTATGAAGGTTATCTAAGGGTGGAAGTTGCTCCTAGTGTACTATAATTAGAGGAGTGGAGGGGATGCCTCCATATTAAGGGCATGTTTGTTTTAGCTTTTGATTCTAGATTCTAGCCCCAAAAGCAGAATAAAAAACAAACAGCCTAATTCTAGAATCCGATTCTCACAATCTAGCCTACTCATATACACTAGAATCCACAATCCACTTCATATGTGCTTTTGAGTTTTAGTTTTTAGAGAATCAACTTCTCTACAACTATAATCCAGAATCAGCTTTTAGGTAATCCAAAGCTAAAATAAACAGGCCCTAAGTCTTAGAGAATATTTTTTTATACTCCTTTGAATTTTGCCCACTTTGAAGTGTAGCTTTATAATCATCCCTCTCTAAGCAATGTAAGATCTAAGTTTATCTATGTTCTGAAATTTATTTTATTTTTTTGTATTTTTCTTCTTTTTTCATACAACTTGACCTTTCTTTTCTCTCCTTCTACTTGTTGTGTTTCTATTGGATCTAAGATATGTAAGAGGTTGATAAATTCATCTAGAACATGTCCCAACCTAGCAAGATCCATTAGAACTCATTCATTCTTAAGTTGTGCTTGCAACATCGTGTTCTCGAGATAAAATCATTGTTTTTAGTGCAGGTTAAGCTTTTTGCATGAAAGGTTGAGACCTTAAGCTTATCCTTACCATTCCTTTTGGAATCATAATCATAAGACTGTTTTCTAGTCGTGGTTCAAGTTTCATCAAATTAAATTGAGTTATTGAGGTTTCTTCATGGTCAAGTTTATGAAATTCCTATTTTTGTACAGTGTAAATGTTGAGCTAGATATGTCTTTGTTTTGAAATTCATTTTGGAATTATAACCCTAAGGACCTTATCTTACTATATTTCAAGTTTCATCTATTTTGGATGATTAGATCTAGAGTTATTAATGTTTCTTGACGGTCAAGTTTGATATTTCTTCACATTCAAGTTGTTGAAATTTTTGGTCTATTCATCGTGTTTTTGGTGTTCTTTTAACTTAGTGTTTACTCTATAGCACTAGTGTTTTTGAGATGATATTCTTGAGAGAGAAATTTTAATTGGCTCCTATTCACCCCCTCAGCTCCTCTAGTCGTTGGTTTCGATCCTTCAGATATACGCATAGCGGTATAAATTAGGGGTTAAGCAGGTCAAAAGCAGCATAGTGGTCATGAAACCAAAAGGCAGCCTTTATTGTGCCCCAGAAAATGTGCTCTTCTTTTATCTGCCTTCCTTTCGTCCTATGAAGGTTCAAAGTAGCAGGGACTGAACTCCGAGCAATATGTCCTCAGTCCTCACAGAAAGGATATATGATATGATTGGAACTAAATTATCGAGTTCTGCCGTTCTCTTTATCACCCATGTTACACTTTATGAGTATTCATATTTTTTAAATTGTTAAACTGCTTACAAGGCCACTTTCAGCCACATACCGCAATAGCGCATTAATGTGGGGTGCCTGCTTGCTAACTACTTACCTCTTTATAGAAGTAGAACATTGCGCGCGGTTGATTCTTTCGAACTTGATATCTTATTTGTGATTACATTCCATACTTAATGCTCCCAAGTCCACCTGGTTAGAATAGACTTCTGGTAATTCATATAATTGGATCAGTTAGATTTTACTAGGAATGAAAAGAACAATAGTCTTATGAATATGTAGTGTATTTAGATGCCCTCTCCAACTTTGCCTGCATGCTGCAGCCTACAGCCATGCATTAGTTGCTGAGACCTATGTTCAGCTTGGTGTATTCTGGTAGTTAGAGTAAGCAATCAGAAAGGAAAAATTATCAATATTTTCTATTTGCATGATATTTGAGTACATTTTATCTAACTTATTCGTTTTTAGGCCTTCATTTCCCGACAAGATGGTAGAAAATATTCCACAGTGTTGCATCCTGGGAAACCGAATTTGCCAAAGTAAATATTCACAGTATTTTTCACAGTTTAAAAATTACTCGTCGAGTTGGCCTATATAACAGGGTGCAACATTTTGATTTCTTTTTTTCGTACTTAGAAAAATTTCTTAGAGCTTTTTAAATGCAGAGAAAGTAACATTTCAGGAATTGGATCTTGGGACTGGAATCGGAGTGGACAGAAATGTACTTATCGTGCTCTTTACCCTAGGGCCTAGACGTTATAAGATGGTATTGCAGTTGTTAAACAATACATGATTCAGTTGACTGCATCCGATCACATCCAGAGATTTGTGGATAAAAGTTCGCTAAGATATTATTTGTTACGATAATGTTGTCGTATACTGTAGCTAACTAGGATTTTTCTGTTTTTCTTTGGTTAGTTACTTAACTGTATTCTGTTAGCACCCAATATCTGTACTCTGTTTCTTCTTCCGCTTCCGCTTGTATCAAAGAGTATAAATACATAGGGAACTCGGTTTGAGTTTCTTGCGGCAAATCTCTCCAAACTTTTACATGGTATCAGAGCCATGGTGACTTCTTCATCCAGTTCTTCCTCTCCTTCAATCTCCATCATCTCTGCAATTGCTTTGACCTTGACTGGAGTCATGGCCACGCCTTCCTTCAGTCAGTTTGTCACCTTCAAATTAACTAGAGATAACTTCCTACTCTAGAAAGCTCAACTTGTGACGTATCTTCGCAGCCAGCAACTTCTTGGCTTTGCTGATGGCACTATTGAAAAGCCACCATTGATGATCACTGAAGGAATAGAGACTGAAATTCGCCAAGTTCCAAACCCTGCTTACACCATCTAGTTTCAGTAGGATCAGCTCGTTCTCAGTGCTATTCTTTCCTCCCTGACGGAGGAGATTCTTGGTCATATGTTGTTTTTAACCACTTCGGTAGAAGTATGGGTAGCACTTGAGCAAATGTGTTCTTCACACTCACATGCTCGTGTTATGCAGATTCGCTTTTAGCTAGCAAATTTGAAGAAAAAGGAGCTGTCTATCTCTGACTACTTCCAAAAGATGAAGAAGCTAGACGATACAATGGAAGCAATTGGGAGGCCTCTGCAAGAAGATGATATTGTCTCTTATGTTCTTGCTGGACTAGGAGATGATTATGATGCTTTTGTCACTTCCATGACAACTTGTGCAGAACAGATCACTCTGACCGATCTTTATGCACATTTACTCAGCTACGAACTGCACAAGGAGCAACAAAATTCTGAAGTGCAGATATCTTCATCTGCCAATAATGTTGTCAGTAACCATGGCAACAATAATGGAAGTCGTGGTCGAGGTAGTGGCCGTGGCCACAGCAATGGAGGAGGTAATCGAGGAGGTCGTGCCAATGCAAGCTTCAACAACAATGGAAATAGTAGACCTTCACGACCAACATGCCAAGTATGTGGCAAATATGGTCACAATGCTCTAAACTGTTATCGTCACTTTGATCACTCGTATCAATCAGAGGATCAGTGAGTAGCTGCACTAGCATCTTCAGGGAATTATCAATTCGACACCAATTGGTATGCTGAATAGGAGCAACCGATCATTTGACGAGTGATCTTGATAGAGTTACTGTCAGAGATCGTTACAAAGGTGGGGATCAAGTTCAATTCGCAAATGGAGCAGGTTTGTCTATCTCTCATATCGGTAATTCTATAATTTGTGGTAATTGATGCCCTTTTCGTCTTAGTAATATTCTTCATGTCCCAAAAATCAAAAAACACCTTCTTTCAGTTCACCAGTTTGCTCTTGATAATGATGCTTTCTTTGAGTTTCATCCTCATTATTTTTGTGTCAAGGATCGGACCATGAGGATAACTCTTCTATACGGCCAATGTAGCAGTGGCCTTTATTCCATTGCATCTCAATCTATGTCATCTCAACCTTTGTCCATTTGTCGGCAAAGTCATTCCTTGTCTGCTGCTGTGGCAACTACTCTTGAGCAATGGCACCGGAGACTTGGTCATCCAGCTCCTTCTATAGTTCATTCAGTCAAATAAACTGAGATGTACGCCTGTTAGCAATAATTTAGTGTGTAATGCTTGTCAACAAGCAAAAATTCATCAATTACCATATAATTCTTCTACCCATGTGTCCACTTTTCCTTTAGAACTTGTGCACACTGATGTTTGGGGTCCAGCCATCACTTCAGTAGGTGGCTAGCTATAAAAGCTATGTCAGTTTTGTTGATGACTATAGCAAGTTTTTCTGGATTTATTTGCTTAAACATAAAAGTGATGTTGAGAATGCCTTTTACAAGTTCCGAAAGCATGTTGAACGTCTCCTTAATAGAAAGATTCTTGATATCTAGCTTGATTGGGGTGGTGAATACCACAAGCTCAACAAATTCTTTAAGTCAGTAGGGATCACACATCGCGTTTCCTACCCTCATACCCATCAGCAAAATGGGATTGCAGAGAGGAAATATCGCCATATTGTTGAGACAGGGCTTGCCTTATTAGCTCAATACTCCCTGCCAATCCGCTTTTGGGATGAGGCTTTCTTAACTGCCACTAATCTCATAAATTGTTTACCATGTAGAGTGATTAGAAATTCAACTCCTATATAACGTCTTCTAAACAGTTCTCCAAACTATTCTATGCTCAAAACCTTTGGCTGCTTGTTGGCCAAATTTGCGCCCCTACAACACGAGAAAACTTAGTTTCCAATCACAGCAATGTGTTTTCTTAGGCTACAACACTCTACATAAAGACTACAAGTGCCTTCATAGACAAACTGGTAGAGTCTATATATCGCGAGATGTGATCTTTGATGAAAACGTGTTTCCCTTTGCAACTCAGCCCAATATTCCTTCTGCCGATAGTCCAACTGTTCAAACCACTCTTCTTCCATCACTTTCTTTGTCTTCTCCCAAGCCGACAATGACTCATGAAAACTCAGTAGAAATTACCCGATCTGAAGATGACAATATTTCTCCTAATGTGACTCACACTGATCATACACTTTCAGCTTCTTCTTTTTCTATAGGAAGCATGTCACAGGCCATAGAGTTTGCTCAAGCAGAAGAGACACAGCAGCCTCAGCAAAACTGACCACGTACTCGGCTTCAAAACAATATTGTTGTACCAAAGCAATTCAAAGATGGGACAATTCAGTATCCTTTAAGTCGCCATCAAGCTTCATTTTGCTGCTGCTGAACTGTCTTCGTATAAGCAAGCTCTTGAATATCCTAAATGGAAAGAATCTATGGCCAGTGAGTATGCAACATTGATCTGGAACAATACTTGGCAACTTGTACCACCGCCAAAGGGAGTAAATGTTATTGATTGTAAGTGGGTCTTCAAATTAAAGCAGAAACCTGATGGAAAGATTGATAGATACAAGGCTTGTTTAGTTGCCAAGGGCTTCAAGCAGTAGTACGGAATTAACTATGGAGAAACCTTTAGTCCAATGATTAAACCTGCAACAATCCGACTGATTTTGTCTCTGGCCATTTCTCAAGATTGGCAGCTAAGACAGATTGATGTTCAGAATGCATTTCTGCATGGCACTCTACAAGAGGATGTTTATATGAAACAACCTCCTAGCTATGTAAATGCCCGTTATCCTGATCATTTGTGCAAACTGAAGAAAGCACTTTATGGGTTATAGCAGGCACAAGGGCTTGGTTTTCAAGGTTAAGTCTGAAGCTTCAGGAACTAGGCTTTGTCCCATCCAGAGCAGATACCTCTTTATTCATCTTCAATAAAGTTGGTATTGTAATGTACATGCTCATATATGTAGATGACATAATTTGTTGCGGCTCCTTATGGTGGTGGTGGTACGCCCGCGTTCCGGGCCGGGAACCCGGCCGAGAGAAGGATGAACTCGCCGTCACAGCAGATTGCTGCTTGCGAGGGAGGGTGGGGTAACTGGCTGTACGGAGCCACCGACCGGTTATCGACGGCAGCGCCTGAGACTTGTTTGTGGTACTGAAAAGCGTACCTTTTCCCTCTCTAGCTCTTCCCTTTTTATTCATGCAAACCCAACTAATGGATCCTAAAAACATGGTAACTAATAATTGAAATTGCAACAATAAAACAAATAGAGAAAGAGATAAACTCTATTAAGGAAAAAGATAAACTCTATTAAGGAAGGCTACTGCCCATGCTCCTGGCGATTGCGCCTGAAATAGACGCGGTCAACACTATTGGCCGCATCAATGCTTCCCCCTGGACACCAAGCTTGTCCTCAAGCTTGAAATCGGGTACGACACAATGGAGAGTGATGGCATCCACCCATGTAGCCTGGTCAAGTTGGCTCGCTCCCACGACCAAGAACTGGCGATGTCCGCGGAGGAAGCGTTGACCCAATAGAAGTGTAGGTTCGGCCCGATCTTGAGAGGAAGGCTCGGCGGAGGCCATGTCCTGGGGAAGCGGTGGAGGTACCGACGGCGGGGATCCATGGAACGGCTTGAGCAACGACACGTGGAAGACATCATGGAGACGAGCGCCTGCTGGAAGTTCCAACCGATAAGCCACCTCCCCAACACGATCAGCGATCCTGAAGGGACCGAAAAACCAGGGAGAGAGCTTGTGTTGGGCAGTGGTGCGCAAGGAAAGTTGGCGATGATGCTGAAGGTGCAACCACACCCACGAACCCACTGAGAAGGAGACCTCACGATGGCCCCCATCATAGTGCTGCTTCATCCTGTTCTGAGCACGCAGCAGGTTCTGTCGAGCCTGATCAAGGAGAACATCCCACTCCACCAACTGGCAGTCGACAGCATCAATTGTGGTGGTGCCCTGTGTATAAGGGATGACACTGGGAGGTGGACGGCCATAGACTAGCTCGAACGGTGCCATCCGGAGGCCCGAATGGTAGGAGGTGTTGTAGCAAAACTCCGCCCAAGGCAACCACTTAACCCAAGATGATGGGTTGTCAGTGGACAAATAGCGCAAGTACATCTCCAATGTGCGATTAACCACCTCGGTCTGACCGTCCGTTTGAGGATGATAAGCTGATGATGTCAATAACCGAGTACCACACCGCTTGAACAGATCCTGCCAAAAGGCGCTGGTGAAAACCGGGTCGCGGTCTGACACAATCGTCTCGGGCACGCCATGGAGACGGACCACCTGGTCAAAGAAGATGGCCGCAACCTGAGGTGCTGTGGTCGGCCGCTTGAGGGCGATGAAGTGACCATACTTCGAGAGTCGATCGACGACCACGAGAGTAGCCGACATCCCTTGCGACTTGGGCAGGTGGATGATGAAATCCATGGAAATATCGGCCCAAACATGGTGCGGCACAGGGAGTGGCTGAAGTAGGCCGACAGGGGACAGGCAACTTGCTTTGTTTTGCTGGCAAATGCGGCACTGTTTGATGTAGTCTTCGACAGTCTGCTGCTGCTTGTCCCAAGTGAAATGAGACCTGACACGGTGAAGGGTTTTATGGACGCCCTCATGTGTCAGATCGTGGTATGCAGCCACGATCATGTGGCGGACTGGTGAGGAAGCAGGAAGGTGCAGCTTACCCGCTTTAAAGATCAGCCCGTCGCTGGAGGACCACTCGGCGCCCGCACCATTAGCGGCCGGTGCGGCCTGGAGAAGCTCGGCGCAGCGCCGTTGGACCTCGGGATCTTGGCGAAGAAGCGCTTTCCACTCCTCCACGGCGGACACTGTTGGAGAGGAGAGGGCAACAAATGTTACTGCCTCGTCATACATCCTGGAAAGGGAATCGGCGGCGCGGTTGGCTCGGCCGGGTTTGTATGCGACGCTGAAATCGAGGCCCATCAATTTGCTGAGCTTGTTGTTATGGGCGTGACCAAAGCCTGCTCCAGGAGATACTTCAGGCTGGCATGGTCCGTCCGCACCAAAAAGGGACGCCCCCAAAGATAAGGCCGCCAATGCCAATTGCTTTGGAGAGGCCAATAAGTTCGCGCTAATAGGCCGCGAGACGGACGTGACGCTCGCAAGCGGTCAGAGAAGGCCACGGGTGACCTTCTTGTTGAGCATGCGCCAATGCCAAGGCCGAGGCATCACATTCACCACAAAGGTGGCGCTAAAATCGTAGCCGCAGAACCGAGCCGATCAAGGGCGGTCTTGAGGCAGAAGGTGGCTTCCGCCCGAGTTCCAAAGCAGAATGATCGATGGCGAAGACGAGTCAACGGCTCGGCGATGGTGGCGACGCCAATAAACCGCCGGTAATATCTCGCCAAAGCCGAGGAAGTCCGCATCATGGGATGTTGAGGCCGAGTCGCCAGAGGTGATGGCCGGAGTTTCGAGATTGGCCGACACCCTTACCGAAATAATGTGGCCTAAATAAGCCACTTCGCCAGCGAAAAGCACACTTGGAGAGCTTGAGGAAGAGTTGATGGTGCCAAGACGAGTTAGCACCGCCGGAGATGATGAAGATGCTCGTCGGTCGTCGTGATGTAGATCAAAATATCATCGAAGAAGACAAGGACAAATTTCTGTAGGAAGTCCGCAAGGACCTCGTTCATGAGCGCCTGAAAAGTGGATGGCGCGTTGCATAGACCGAACGCCATGACCAAGAACTCGGCGGCCATGGTGGGTCTGAATGTTGCTTCAACGCCCTCAATTCCGCATCCGAACCTGATGATATCCGGAGCGAAGATCCAGCTTGGAGAAGACTTGGGCACCGTGTAGCTCATCAAGGAGTTCCTCGACGATTGGAATGGGGAACTTGTCCTTAATTGTCTTTGAGTTGAGGGCACGGTAATCCACACAAAATCGCCACGAGCCATCCTCCTTTGCGACCAGTAGTACTGGCGAGGAGAAGGGCGATTGGCTGGGATGGATGATGCCCTGGCTAACATGGCAGCGATTGCTTCTCGATTTCATCCTTCGCAAGGCAGAAGCGGTATTTGGTCGAACAACCACCGGATCCGCGCCTTCTTGTAAACAACTCGATGGTCGATGTTCGGGCAAAGCGGCAATTTCTATGCTCAGCGAAGATGTCCCGGAATTCAGTGACTAAGGCAGTCACCCCTTCCAGTTGTGCGGTGAGTTGGAGCGCCTGGGGCCTAGTCGGCATGCCCATGCTTTGTAAAGTGATGGTGCGGCCGTCGAACTGGAATGACAACTTGAGGGAGTCGAAGTTCCATATGACGTCGCCGAACGGTTTGAGCCACTGTACTCGGAGCACCAGGTCGAAGCCCTCCAAGGGAATAATGAAGAAAGGAGCTCTGAAGGAGTAAGTGTCCACGCTGAAGTCCTCCGTGGTGCGGCCCAGGCAGGGAAGTTCCGCGCCATTTGCCACACGAACATGCTGGCCTCCCCTAGATTGTTGTGGCACGCTGACGCAATAAGGCGTGACGACCGATGAAGTTGTGTAATGTACTTGAGTCCACCAAGCCACGCAGTGTCTTGTCTCTCATGCGGATCTCCAACTGCATAGTACAGCCCTTGCGGGGTCCGCGGAGCGCCAATGAGGACAACTCTGGCTGTTCATCCTCAATCGCCTCAAGTTCGCTTCGCTTCGCCACGGCTTCCGTGTAGAAGAGACGCCGTAACGGTGTCTCCCGGCATATACTTCATCACGCTTGAAGCATAACCCTTTTGCTCGCCGCCCGCTTATCTCATCGCGCCAGACGCGGTGATAGGGAGAAGGTCGATGATCCTTGTAAGGTCGCAGACCCGCCCAATGGAGCGCCAAAGGCTCTCGTGGTCCGGCCAGTAGCCACCGCCAGCAAAGTGGAAGTGTTGCGCATGAGGCCGCAGCCACTAGCGGCAGAGTGGGCGCCGGCTGGTCCGGCCGCCGGGACTCCACGGCTGAACGGCGGGCGCAATGACTTGAGGAGCCCAATTCGAAGCCCGCGGATCCACGCGCCTCGCGCTTCTTCTCGACTGCGGCGATCGCGATCGCTTCCGCGAGATCGGGGGTCGATCGCTGCCGACGCCGCTCATGAAGCGTAATGAAGAGCCCGCCGTAAAAGTCTCAATCTGGTCTTCCTGCTCTGCGCGCTGAGCTCGGGCGAGAAGGCGCTGAACTCCGTGCGAGTCGCCCACACGAGATTCCCCACTTGAGGTTGACCAGATCACCAAGAGGACCACCGTGGCATGGCGCGCGGAAACGTTGAAGGAATGTTTCATAGAAATCATCCCAGGAGATGGTGCCTCCCTCCAACTCCCAGTTGTCGAGTACCTCCTGGGCTTCGCCTCGAACATGAAGGCCAGCCATCTGGACATATTTGCGGCGCGGGATGTCATAAGCGCTGAATCGCCGTGACATGGAGCCAAAGGAGAGGGTCTTCGCTTCTGTCATAGATCGGAAGTTCGTACCGGGGTGCCCGCGGCAACAGCCGGTCTCGTTCGGGTGCTTCTTCCCAATCTTCACGGTCCGGGTAGCGGCGTCGAGGCGGCTCGCGCCGGTTCCGATCGTCCGCCTCGTCCCACTCATCCCGGAGGAAATGGCGAGAACGGGCGGGCTCACGGCCATCCCTGTCGCCCCACGTCTGACCAATTCAGCCGTAGGGCCCTTCCGCCTGGTGCCTGGGAAGGCCGTGTTCCAAGCCGCCGATGTCCACGTTGGGGTCGTCCTCCTCTCGCTGCTTCCCTTGGTACTTGATGAATTCGGCGACAGTTTTTTGTAGCTCGGACACCGAGACTTTTAGCCCTTCGACGTCGGATGTCAATTTGCTGCGCCATTCTTCATCGCCCGAAGCCATCTCGCGTCGAGAATTACTGGGATCTTGCTGCGGGGGCCGAGGACCAGATGGCTCTGATACCAATTGTTGCGGCTCCTTATGGTGGTGGTGGTACGCCATGCGTTCCAGTCGGGAACCCGCCGCCGAGAAGGATGAACTCATTGTCACAGCAGATTGCCGCTTAGGGAGGTGGGGTAATCGGTCAGACAGAGCCACCGGCGGCATCGGCGGCAGCGCCGAGACTTGTTTGTGGTACCGAAAAGCGACTTTTCCTCTCTAGCTCTTTCCCTTTTATTCATGCAGACCCAACTAATGGATCCTAAAAACATGGTAACTAATAATTGAAATTGCAACAATAAAACAAATAGAGAAAGAGATAAACTCTATTAAGGAAGGCTACTGCCCATGCTCTCTGGCGACAGCGCCTAAAATAGACGCGGTCAACACTATTAATTGGCCGCATCATAATTATTGCTAGTTCTTCTACTGCAGCCACAGGTAAGCTGATAAAAAATCTTACAAAAGATTTTGCTGTAAAGCTGATAAAAAATCTTACAAAAGATTTTGCTATAAAGGATCTAGGAGAGCTTCGCTATTTCCTGGGGATTGAAGTTTACAGAAAGTCTGATAGTATGACTCTTGTGCAAAAAAAAGTATACAACAGATCTCCTGCACAAGGTTAACATGCACAATTGCAAGCCTTCCTTGACACGAATGGCATCAACAGAAAAGTTGACTCAAGCAGCTGGAAAAATGCTAACAGAAGATGAGATTTTCAAGTACCGAAGCACAGTGGGAACCACATATCTGACAGCAAATCCAATCTTTCATTCTAGAACCAAGCATATTGAGATTGATTTTCATTTTGTTAGAGAAAGAGTTGCGTCAAAGTTACTTGATGTTCGGTTTATCGCTTCGTCAGATCAAATAGCTGATGTCTTCACAAAAGCTTTGGCTCGGCAACAATTTGATAAGTTTTGCAGACATTTGAATCTTAAAAATTCCCGCTGTGATCGAGGGAGGATGTTAAACAATACATGATTCAGTTGATTGCATCTGATCACATCCAGAGGTTTGTGGATAAAAGTTCGCTAAGATATTATTTGTTACGATGATGTTGTCATATACTGTAGCTAATCTAGGAGTTTTCTGTTTTCCTTTGGTTAGTTACTTAACTGTATTCTGTTAGCACCCAATATCTGTACTCTGTTTCTTCTTCTGCTTCCGCTTGTATCAAAGAGTATAAATACATAGGGAACTCGGTTTGTGTTTCTTGCGGCAAATCTCTCCAAACTTTTACAGCAGTAACCATAGAAATCTCTTCAGTAGCTACTGTTTTTTCCCCTTCTAATTTTGCATTATGCTTGTTAATTAGGAAAACCGGACCCAGATCTCAAGATAGCGTGCAGTTCGATTTCTCCATTTACTCCACACAATTATCAACAGAGTAGCCATCCTGTTGCATATTCACTTTCACAGTAATATACACTATTTTAATTTGTTTTAACTTAATGATGCAGCTCACCTTAAGTAGAGATATTTAAAGCATTTCAGGTAACCAATTCCGGAAATATAGCTGCTGATGTGGATTTGCTTTTCACATGGGCTGTAAGTTTCAATCTTGGATTTTTCCGTGTTGGCAGATATTATGAATATCTTTTATCATCAGCGGAGATTCATGTTTTGCAACTCTGTTGTACTTCTGAACCTTTGAAGTTGAACTTTGACATATATTTAAATCTCTACAGAACTCTGTTGGTGGAAAATCTGAACTCAATGGATATCATTCTAATTCCAATATGATGTAAGAAACGGATGAATGTAGAGTTTTAGCTTATTTTCCACCTTTTTGACATATAAATTGTTGGTTTTTTATTTTTATAAATCCTATTGGATGACAGAGAAAAGGATGGTGTGCATGGTATACTGTTATATCACACGTAGCTTCTTGTTTCAAATTTCTCTGTATTACAATAATACATGATCTCCTACGACTTAATAATAACAATGATCTAAGTTTTACTCATCCATGAACAATTTTCTTAATTGAGGGCAGAACAGCTGATGGACAGCCACCAGTAACTTTTGCCATAGCTGCACAGGAGAAAGAGGATGTTCATATCTCTGAATGCCCTTACTTTGTAATACCTGGAAGCTCTGATGAATTCACAGCAAGAGATTTGTTGAACTCTATGAAAGAGGTTTGTTGAGGTGCAGCTCATCTTACTGAATTGATTCATAAGAAGTTTTGCACATGCACATGTAGATAACACGTCAATGCTCTGTTTGTCTTCTTATGTACGGGATGTCAGATATTGGGTGGTATATTAGCCAGTTCATTACCGTGTCGAGTTTTTTTAGAAAATCAAGTCATTTTCCATCTATATTTAAGTTGTGTGTGAAGTCACAATTGTTTTCTGGGCTGTCTAATAGACTGAACATTTCAAATAGTGCATTCTGTTGGAAAGTGGAAACGTTGGCACAGACATTTAATATTTGATGTTTGTATCATTCAGATTAGTTTGGAACTTTTAGTATTGCATATTGTAAACAAACTCAATTTGAGCATCTCTAAAATGTTTTGTCAGACAGTATGACAGGTTGTATAGGCATTTTCTTAGAAGTGTGGTTGTATAGGCATTTTCTTAGAAGTGTGGAACCACTGTAAATCCCAGAAGAAATATTTGCAGATGAATTGTAGGCTAGGTGTGTAAAGGCCACAAGCTAGATAAGATTATGCAATAGTTCTGAATTCTGATGCAGAGATATCTTCTTTCCCAAGTAGAAAAAAATGTTACAGTGTCCAGAAAAATTGAACGGCCGGTGACTAGCAATTATATATATATATATATATATAGGAAAAATATCTTTTACTCCCCGGAGTAGTTACTCCTACCTCTGAAATACCACCTAAACCAACTTGAAATACTCCTTTATCACTTTGGGTATACTCATACACTAATTATAAGATGCTCCAATGTGAGTCACATGAAAAAAAAATTGCAAGGGAGTCCATAATTTTTAGCATATTTTGCAAATACCTTCACATACGCACATAAAAAGGAGTATGTCAAAAAAAATGTGCATACCATCTCTGAAAAAATATACATAGCACCTAAATGATCTTATATACTTGTATAATACGCGTACATACCCTTCGTCATACGAGATACCTCATACGCTTGTGAGATATAGGATATGGAGTAATTACTCCCGGGAGTACAAAAAAGGCTTTCTATGTATGTATATATATGTGTGTATATGTATGTATATGTATATAAGTATATATATATATATGTATATGTATATATATATATATATATATATATATATATATATATATCATAGATTACCTTCTTATTTATCAAAGAATTCTGTGACAAGTTTAAATAGTTTAAACTTGTCAAATTCTTTCTTTTTGTAACTCTCGATATATAATGAATTTGAACCTACAATTTTATACATAGGTAGAGTGATCTATGAAGCACATCTACAATTTTTTCAGAATTTTTCATGACTTTTGTTAGTTAGTGTGCACGGTGTGCATCTAAAAGCCCTGTAGCACAAGATACGTTGCCTATATATATATACATATGTATACATATATGTATATGTATATGTATATCTCGATCGGTCTGCTTGTGCATCTCGTCTTCATCTCTAGCGAAGCACCCATCAAGGGCTAGCTCTTTTAGTACTCTTGCTTTATTACAATCCTTTACGGTGATGGGCCAAGACACATAAGCAGCAGACAGGCCTCATTTTTGCGATCCATGGCATACATAACAATCATCATCATCATCATCATCATTATTATTATTATTATTATTATTATTATTATTATTATTAACTGATGCACCACAGCGCCTTCCCTATGTATCGTAAAAAAATTGAAATTTTTATATATTAAGTTTAACTAGTTCAAATAAGTTTGAGCTAAAATTCAAAGTAGAGTTGCCTTTTTATGGTAGTTTGTTTGTAGGTATGTGCCGATACAAAATATTTAAATTTAAGTATAATTTTTCAAAGTTATGTATTTCATTTGAATTGTTAAAGATGAATATATCCTTTAAAACTAAGTTTTTTTAAAATATATCTGAATTTAGCTTAAATTTTATACTTAAAATCACGGTACCCTATTATAGCTTCTGTATATAGGTATGCATGATAACTAGCTAGTATAGCTTCTGTATATAGGTATGCATGATACCTAGCTAGCTAGTACATGACATGATTAAAGTAGCACCACACCATAAATATTCTAAAGTTGGAAGAGTTCCTAGCCAGTGACCGAGTTCATGTGTTCTTCCTCCGCGAATGCCCCTTAGAAAAAAAATAATAATTACGTTTAGGTCCTTTTCACGATTTTTCATGAAAAATACTTTTTGGTTAAGAAAAATCGCGAACTTTTCGTGAAAGGACCTTAAATAAATACAAAACAAAAGGTGTAATTACGTTTAGATCATTCCAGGTGTTTTTCTTGAAAAGGACATTTCAATTTAGCGCATTCGCGGATCTTTCGTGAGAGGACCTCAGATAAATGAAAAAAAGCGTAATTGCGTTTGTATCCTTTTAACCGTTTCACACGTTTTCTCCACGGTTTTAAAAAAAACCACCGCAGAAAAAAAAACGAAATTGTTTCTGCAAAAAAAAAAAAACAGCACGCGCAGCGTGTCACACCGTAAAAATATTCCTAGTAGCTAAAATATCTCGCAAAGTTGATGCCTATTTCGGCGATCATAACCTAGCTATTTTATTGACACACATAGTATGAAAAAAATCAGCGGTAGACCGGTAAAAAAATATAAGTTAAGAAAATAGTGATTTCATACTAATTTGAATTAAGTTGACGTTAATAATATACTTAGCTTTAAAGCCGAAGGAATTGGCCGCCTACTAGCCTAGCCACATGGCGTGTTTTTTTTGCGAAAAGGCCCTCCGTAAATTTTTTAATTATGTTTAGGTCCTTCAGTCAGTTATTTTGCGAAAAAAGACTCCGTAGCTTTGTGTATTCGCGAATGGGTCCTCCACGAGTAATTTTGCAAAAAATACATCTAAGTCCTTCTATCGATAATTTTGTAGAAAGGACCCTCCGTAAATTCTAAAATTACGTTTAGGTTCTCTAACCGGTTATTTTGTGAAAAAAGGCTCCGTAGTCTGTATATTCGCGGATGGATCCTCCACTGGGTAATTTTGAAAAAAAAAATTACATCCAGGTCTTTCTATCGGTTATTTTGTAGAAAGGACACTATTGTCGGGGATTGGATAAATTACCATAAGGACCATCAAGCCTCGGCAGCTCTTCTTCTACGTAATTATGCTTCTCTTTGATGTCGCCCCAAAGGAAGATCTCTCGCATCGATCAATTGCCGGCCATAATGGCCCGCTGAGCATACGGATTAGCCCTCCGAGCATAGTTGCTCGGGCTGACGGCTAAGGTCGGTCACGACTAAGGAAGAAACCTGAGCATGCACCGCAGGTCATGCTTGGGTCAGAAGGCGACGTGGCGGTAAATGCATTAACTGCTGGCGCCACCGATTCGGTCCATCACATCCACGACACCGCGTGGTGGAAATCAAGGGGCAGTTGCTGCCACGCGAGGACATGTAAGGGCGTGACATTCAGATGTGGTCGTCGTAAACTGCCTATAAATACCTCTTCAGACACACGCAGACAGGACACGCGTGGAGGGGGAAGAAAGAGAGACACGCGTGGAGGGGGGAGAAAGAGAGACATGCGTGGAGGGGGAAGAAAGAGAGAAGCACGCGCTAGGAAGAACCAACTTAGAAAAGGCATGTACAAGCATAGTAATACCAACACTCTTGTAAACAGCATAAGGTAAGCAAAACTCGCCAGTTCTTTTGTAAGCATCAAGATAACGGCAAAGAAGTCCGACGTAGGGTTGTTATCTCGATCGTGAGAGGCTCGAACAAAGATAAAACCCCCTTGCTCGCTGCCCCTTTGTTATCTCGACCTCCTTCCACGGCATTCTTCGACGCTAGCCCTCCACGGGAAAAAGGCTCTGTTGATCCTCAATCAACAAGTAAGCTCGGCGAGGGCCTCGTTTCAAACGCCGACAACCGGCGCCGTCGTGGGGATTTCGATCGAGAATCTTTTTCGTGGAGAATCCCTGAAGATGCCGAATTCTCAAGACGATCAAGATCTTTGGCCTTTGATGACGAGAAGACGATTTATATGTGCTACGCTGATGAAGGCATGGTTGTTGTGGCTGATCCAAGAGGTCACACAGAGTCCGGGAGTCTTTCCCCGGTCGCTGCAGTGCGAGAGCGTTTCCTCCGCTCGCAGCAAGTTACCCTCATGGATGATGAGGAAGATAATAGCCTCTATGACGGTCTGGATATCCCCGATCATCTTGAGCCCGATTACGAGACCTCATCACGAGGAGACTCCATGATGTTGCCCTCATGGTCTCCACACTCTCGCAACGTCAACATGGCAGGAGAGGCGGAAATCCCTAAGGAGGAATCCTCAGGGGCTGCTCGTCATCGCCGCTATGAAGCCGCCAAGAGCCATTTTGAGGCGCTCCCTAGAGAACCTCGGCGAGTATCCGCTGTCAAGCTCGTGAGGAGACAAAGGCTGTCGGATACTCAAATCGCGGAAGCTCTCGTGGGCTCCACTCCCTAGAGCATGCGCATAGCCGCCAAACAAGATCGCCCCTTCCCGTTCCACAAAGTGTTGAACGGTTATGGTTATGGCAATTGACAGACGCGACTCGATTTTCCCGATCCGTGGACTCCGAAGCGATGGGCGCGGTCGTAGCTGAGAATCTAAAGAAGCTCGCTGCCAACATAAAGCTTTCAGGGTCCCTGAGCAGCAAAGGGGCCTGGAGTATTTCCCGGGACGCTAAACCCCATCTTCCTGTTCGCCCTAGGCATGATGGCCCCCGGGGTTCTGCTTGGGAGGGCCGCAAGAAGCATGACAGGTACTGTGATGATACTCAGAGAAGTTCCCGAACTACCTCGTGGGGCCAGAAATATGCCCGATCTAGCTGCGGGCACACCGAGTTCTCGACTCAGAGCAGTCTCCGCTGCGCCGACATAGGAAAGTGTTTACTCGTCTCGGCCCCTGTATCGGAGGTCATCGCGGCAAGAATCAAGATGGTCGACCGCTCAAGAGGTCATCACAAAGAGTCGGCCTTTGGATGCCGAGCTTTCATTCCTCCCAAATATCTCACGGCCGAGCAAATTTAAGCCCGGCCACATCGAAAGGTTCAAAAATTCCTAGAATCGCACGAGTTCCTTTCAATATACACCACTACCATCCTGGCTGCACGGGGGACAAAGGAGTGATGGCTAACTTCCTCCCACAAAGTCTCGGATGGTGTTAGTGATATGCCCTAGAGGCGATCATGTGAGATGATTGTATCATACGCCTATGTTCATGTACTTATCGGCCCATGAATAAATGTCACCTCTTTGTTTATTGAGTATGACTTAATTGTGAAACACATTGGTTATATGATATTATTCTAAAGGATCCTCGGTCACATATCATTATGTGGGACAATAGTGATCCGACCAAGACATGTATTGATTGATGGTAATGTTTCACATACCATAGATATGGAGATATCAAATCAATAATGTGGACACATGTTAGAGAACATGGGGTTGGATAGACCCGCCTCGACACACTGGCGAGATTGTTATCTTAGAAGTGCCATCGTGGTGTAGTCTCGAGTGGTATACCTATACGATCCTTTGACCCGAGATTCTTATTGATTCTCAGAGATGTAATTGTATACTTTGGGCCTATCAAACGCTTCTCCGTGAATAGGAGTTATAAAGGTAGCTTACGAGTATGCCATGAAACATGACGTGAGATATAAGAGATCAAGATGGAATTTGCCCCTCCTTGATAACGGAGAGATATCTCTAGGCCCTCGTGTGGATGGGGATATGAAAAGTGCATGGCCATGCCAAAGTGATTAAAGTGTTAATCATGAATTATATCCATTACATTGATGTGTGAATGGGTCGAGCTATCACAAGGATGGCACGATCTTGCCTTGAGCTTGACCGGTATCGCGTGGCAAAAGGATTGGTATATGAGTATATCAAGGTTCACAATGATACGATCATTATTCTGGCAGATTCGGGACAACATGTCCTGCTAGGAACCATCGTTGTCTCGATGGTCTCGAAAAGAGGTTTCAGGCCATGGGCCGCTTATGCATGAACCTAACGGGTCACACACTTAATGGGTTGGATCATGTCTCGATGGATTGGATCCATTAGTGGTTTACACGATTTGAATCTCTCAGAGCGTCTTAATGGATTTCTCGTGAGAAGATCCATTAGTGAGTCCTAGTGGGCTTCTATTGTAGAAGGCCCGTTAGTGCACTCTATATAAAGGGGCGGTGGTACAATGAGGTTCTCCTACCACCGAAACCCTAGCCGTCGAACCCTACCCTCGCCAGAAACCCTAGCCGAAGCTGTCACAGGTGTTAGCTAGCATTCTACAGACGGTGTTCCACACCCTGGACGTGTGGATACCGTGAGAGGCGCCGCTGCATCTGCTCCTCGGCGCTGATCGGCGATCGGTTTCACCCTCTCCAACTCTGTGCATGCACATCTTCATCCACCGTGCATCGTAATCAGCGAGGCGGAGAGGACTCAGCGACCACTCGGCGAGCACTCGGGTGATCTCGCAAGCACTCTACCTAAATGGGAGTACGTTCGACTACGCACAAGGCCGAGCACGCGGGAGGTTTACCCACTCTACTTCCGCCAAGAACGGCTCGAAGGGTAATGCTCCATGATCTTTGACTCGCATGTATCTTGGTTGAATGCGTCGAAAATTTTGTTTTCGGCTAGTGTAGCATACGCGTTCTCCTTCAGATGGAGCCACAAGAACATGGCTCTTCAACCAAAAAGAAGGGTCGATTCGCTCTTGGCATCAGCTCAGCGAAGCGCTTCGGGCAAATTTTCAGAGCTGTTATATCCGCCCGGGCAAGGAGCGCAACCTCGAGCATCGAATCCAGACCGAAGGCGAGCCTCTAAGGCACTGTGTTCAAAGGTTCATTAAGGTGAGAAGTTCCATACCCAATATTTCAGATGAGGCGGTCGTCCGAGCTTTCAAGTTCGGAGTTCAGGACATCCGCTTCACGCAGGACCTGGAGATTCACCCACCTATCGGCCAACGAGCTGTTCCGCATGGCCGATCGGTACACAAATGCCGATGAGGCAGTCCAGTGGAAGAAAATGCTGGACGAAGGAAAACTCCCGCCTCTGTCGGGCCTAGAGGGTCCCACGAGCAAGAAGAATGAAAGCTCCGTGGAGAAGAAGTTCAAAAAGCAGAAAAGGCCCTCCGCGCCAAGCATGGTGGCGACGATCGAGCATCATCCGCCACAGGCTTTGGAACCACAGCAGTGTGGGAGGGGCAGGGGGCACCCGCCTCAGCAGCACAGAGAACACAAGCACACCGACCAAGGTCACAGCAGCCAAGGTTGTCGGGACCCAATTCTAATCCGAAACCCTTCAGGTTTTCAAAGACTAGTCCGTAATCAGTAGCTAGTGCCCACGAGCTAACAAAGATGAATATCACAATCATACACAACGGAATAATAAATAAAGAATTCATCTTGTAATATAATATGTTGAACGACCTTAAGGTCAACTTACAATTGTGAAGCCTAGATGGCTTCAACTCAGAGTAAAATGAACAAGAATGAACGAAGAACGCCGATGAATCCCATCAAAATACCACAGGCATTTGATAAGGTTCAACTCCTAGATATTCGCCTTTCTTGCAGAATCTCCTTCTTCAAGACGTAGACTTCTCCTCAATCTGGTGATGTTTTGTTATAGTAAGGGTGAGTACACGATCAGACTCAACAAGTCGTGCACAGAATGCAAGTCTAAATAACTATATGCATAGCTTATTCCAATTGAATGGCTGAATTGACTATTTTGCATAAAACAGCATTTCCAAATGAATATCATAAATAGATTGAAAAGCAGTAAAACAAGTAATACCCATAATAAATTTTGTAGTCATTCTCAAGTAAAACATTTCTCTTCCTTAACCAATTTCCATATCACATTGTCCACATTTCCAACCTCATTTTTATCAAAATCTAACCCTTGACTGTAATCCCCGAGCAATGTCCAATACCGCGGACACGGCTATTCGAATAGTTTTTACACTCTGCAGAGGTTGTACACTTTACCTACAAGATACAATCAACTCACCACGTCACCGGAATCGCCATACAAGAGTATGCTAATGAGCGATCATAACAAAGCTTTCAAACTTCTAGCTCAACCTAGGAACCTCTCCGGTTGCCTTCACTATCACTTCCTCACACCGAGCCAAAGTATAGGACCGATTTAACACCGTTGGATAGGGTACCAAGCCGCAGACAGTATTGCCTCCATACAGCTACCCCTGTAACCTGTCACCCCGAGGTATCAAAGGTGAGATATCAGAATGTTACTAAACTAGGTCTTCCCATTCAGACATGCGGTTGTACGAGAGACTCAGGTCAAAGGCTTGCAAGGTGAAGTCCTTAGGGTGACCAAGGCAAGACTACCCTAAATAATTCACCAACAATACCATCACATAATTCACCAATAACACCGTCAAATACCAAAGTGACATATCCAATGCCACTCTTGCCACTTGCCTCAGTCTAAAACATTTTACCACCCCAGCTGATTATTGCACAACACAATGCCAACAACAACTCAACATCCATGCAGAACCACACTGGTTCCACATATCAACATCATCGTGTGGCAACACGTCACACTATTTCACCAACACATTTCATAATCCATTAATTAGTATTAACCTTTTATTTTCAAAAGACATGAGTTGCGTGGCATGGCTAAGAAATTATACACGGTCTAACCAACCAACGTTGGCAAGTAATAACAACCAACTAATATTCAATCATCTTAGGGTGACAAATGAATTATGGCATACAAATAATCATGGCAAGGTGATATTAACAATTGGATTGAATAACTAATCCCAAATTAATTTAAATCATTTAATCTTGAACTAGCATGCAATAATTTGAATCAAAATAAATTTGTAAAACTGGGAGCAATATGATCAAAGCACAACTTGCCTGGCACTTGCTATAAACTGCTTCCTACTTTTTTAAACCGATCTTCGACTTCCTCAACCTTTGGCTCTTCAATCGATCGCTTGACTTCCTCGCTGCTTAGCTACTTCGGTAACTTCACGGACGACACGCCTAACGCAAAGAAGCACAAATACAACAAATCTCAAAAGGCAATTCAAATAACTCCAAATTAAGATTAGATTGCTACTGAGCGAAAGGGATTGAATTTAGGAATTTGAATAGATTTGATCAAAAATCGGATGAAAGAGAACAGTTTTCGTCGAAGATTT